>JAZKJV010008355.1:0-600000 GCA_037367405.1 Ottelia alismoides | reverse complement strand
GAAACTTTAAGTTGATCTTTGTACCTTTCCTCATCATTGGAGGTGATCACGATTTTTTCCCTGCAGCGTTATTTTGTTTTAATGACGGCCCAAGAAGTGTTGGAAAGGAACTATACAAAGGGATCTTAGTTTTGTGGATATAAGCTCAGAATTGACCTAAGGTAGATTTGAATGGAGGTGAAGAATCCATGTAGCCGACCCTACTTAATTGTGCGAAAAGGCTTTGTTGTTGTTGTCGTCGTTGTTGTTAGCGTTATTTTGTTTTAATGTGTAGTTCCTCCTGCACTCATGCTACCACATACATCCAGCATTTCTCTCTTCCTCCGGCGTTGCTCTCTCCTCCTGTGCATGCTGACCAGTGACCACCATCCCTTGCACTGCGCTGATCACCAGATACATCAGTGGAGTGCCTGACGAGGTTCATTGAAGATGATATGGTCGAACAACATACTCTTCCAGAACTGCTTAGCTAATATGGTTTTGCCTGACTGTATGTATGAGTTGCCTTTATCAAGTTCGCAATTATGAATTTCTATATTCTAGATCCACAGAGATGATTCTGGTATTGGATACTTGTATTTTTGAGCTTATAATTTGAAAGTAATCAGAAACTTTTGACTCAAACTTGTTTCCATTCAACGTAATTCTCCGATATCATACTGCAGTGCCTTGAGAAAAGGTAAAACTCACAGGATTATATAACTACTATACTGTACACCACCAGTAGAAAAACTATGTAAAGATTGAGGCGTGTATAAGATTGCACTATAGGTACATCATTCAACCTCTCCGGAAGAAAATATCTACAGCATAGGCGATCACAGACACAAACAACTTGCGTGATATCTCCAACATAGTGTATTTCCATGTTCTATGTAATTCAACTGATGTTCTTTGCAAGAAAATTCTTGTCCAGTTTCCACTTAGGTTAAGTCCTTGTTCTATTTTGCTCTACGGCAACTTGACATTGATGAATGCTGGAGCTTTCGCAAGTGTGACCTCCTTGTTTTTATATTAAAGATGCCAGAAAACATTCCACTGTTGCAGGACTTTAATAGCTTTTCTACCACTCCTAACTTCAAGTAACCACAAGTTCATAGTAATTTTACTACATTTCATAGAACTCGAACCTCAAATAGTAACACTTAGTCATACTTGACATATTACCGTGTAATACAACTGCACATGATCCTAAAGAGTTATAATATAAATTTAACAACATGAACCAATTGAATGTTAATTTATGTAGAGCATGTAACCCATCTCTCACTTTAAATGCCCATCTCTCACTTCAAAAATCGTGTAATTTTTTAATTGCGAAAGGGAAAAAAAGAATTATTTAGTACGCGCTCTAAGCTTTCTTTATATAAAGAGGGAACCCTAGAGACAAAAGGTTGTTGTCTCGTTGGGATATCCATAGAAAAGAAAACAGACAGTTGTCACATTATATATTACTATAGAAGTTTAACTAGTATAACACACCCACTCAAGCTAGAGTGTTAATGTCTATCATGCTCAACTTGGATGACACTACTAGAATGGTTCCCAAGCGAATGCTTTAAAGAATACATCAGTTGCATGTTCTAGTGAAGTGACATGAGAAATAAAAATCAAGCTCTTATGTATCATATCCTACTATAGTAATGATCTATTTCAATGTGCTTGGTTTGCACTTGGCTGAAAGATTGTTGGCGATGAATAAAACTTCATGATTGTCACATAAAAACAACATCAGAAAAGTTATCGCAATCTTTAGGACAGCTACAATTGAGCTGACCTACATCATCTCATTGGTAACCTGAGCCATGACCATGTAACACTCGATCTGATAACCACAATCTGCTTCTTCCTTTTCCATAAGACAAGAATGCTATTAGTGAAAATAGCAAAACCGTCATTGACTTTCTGTCTTTAGGATACCTAACATAATCTACATCTGTTTAACGCCCAAGGGATGTCCCCTTACTGAAGAGAAACTACATATATGGTGAAGACTTCAAGTACCAAGGAACAATTGTAATGACATCCACATGGGCATGTTGTGACTGCTCCATGAAGGAGATATATTGTTTGGTTGATGGCCACATAAATAAGCTTCCCAACGAGATCCTTGTACCTCCTTTCATCGACCTTTTCCATGCCATTACCTTAGAGCTTTGAATTGGGATCCACAGAAGAAGTGACATGTTTGCAGTTTTCCATTCCAGTCTATAGAAGAAGACGAGTCACTTACTTTGTTTGACTTACTACAAGTCCTTCATGATTTCTAGCAAACTTGAGGACATGGAAATATCGAAGTTCTTTGAGATCCTTCGTGAAAAACTATTGTCTAAGGAACACTTTTATCTCATTAATGCCTGTATGTCATCTCCTGTAACAATGATGTCATCTAGGTACACAAAATGATGATAATACCTCTCATTGTCTTGTGTGCAAATAGTGAATGATCTATAATCGATTGGTGAAGCCATACGTTAACATGGTCTATACAAGTTTTAAAAGTTAGATTCTACTTTGTATTATCACTGCAACTCTTGGAAATAGAAACTAATAATATTTATTTTTTTAAACATGGTATAGGTCGCCAAACTTAGGGAGGCAAATGTTCAATTTGGGACTTGGTAGTATTCTTGATGCGTAGGATTATCTATGTGTCCTTTTAGTATTTTTAGGGGTTTTATTTTAATGAATTTTGTACATATTTATGATTTAATGTCATTTTAAATATAACTAAGTAATATGTATATATGTATATGTTTTGTACCTTTTATGAGTTTTTATATTTTTATTATTTTATATTTTGAGTTTTAATTTTATTTAATGTTTTAAATTGTCATATACTTTTTAATGACTTTTAAATGAGTGAAACACCAAGATTCTTTACAAAACCATTTTTTATGTGTTATGTGAGTGAAACACCAATATACGTGTCATAGTTTTGTAAAATTTTCATTCCTATAATTTTTTTATGATGCTTTGTAAAATAAAAAATCATTTTGCAATTTTTTATTTATTTTTACATTATCTGGAAATGTTATTTGGAAAAGAATGTACGCAGATCTTGATGGCTTAAGTAGATTGCATAATCAGTTTATAGATTTTGTATGACACTGCGCAAAATAAGAAGTCGATTAATATTTTATCACTTTGAGAATATAACATGAAAAATAAAAAAATTAAATAAATAGTCAGTTATATAATACAATAATTAATTGTGTATAAGACTAGTCAATTATTCAAAAAATGTTGTCAGTTTCATATTGCATCATCGACAAATGGAGTGGCGGAGTTTGCATGTGTCGCTCGTCATGTGCATAAAGTTGAAAACACATTGGCGATGGTGTAGATGGCGGTGATGTTCATGACGGTAGTGGTGGTGAAGTCTTTAACCGTTAAAATCGGATGAGAGAGTCGTACTCTCCACACAAGGCGGAAACGAAATAGTTGAATTGACCTCTCACGAAGACTAAGCGATTAAAACAACAATCGACCCATAATAGAATGAAATCAAGCAAGCAAGTAT
This sequence comes from Ottelia alismoides, assembly GCA_037367405.1. Taxonomy (NCBI): domain Eukaryota; kingdom Viridiplantae; phylum Streptophyta; class Magnoliopsida; order Alismatales; family Hydrocharitaceae; genus Ottelia; species Ottelia alismoides. The sequence continues at coordinate 596,477 of JAZKJV010008355.1, read as the reverse complement.
ATATGTGGATCAAAATTTATTATATCCTACAATAAATGTGCGCATAGTGACAATCAGAAAATGGGTCGAACATAGGGAGACAAGTTGGTGTAGTAGTAATTATTATCTATAGATAAATAGTGAATAAATAATAATGATATTTTGTAAAATATTCACTAAAATAATCGATTAAATAATTAATTAATATTTTTATGGGTTTGTAATTAACTAAAACAATTATATTTTATATTTTATATTTTTCTAAAAATTTGTACATTTTATTTTATTTTTATAATTGTCTACTCTTTAGTTACTTTTCTTTTTTAATATATAATAAAGGTATATATATAACTATATATATGTATATGTATAATATAGGTAATATATAATAAAAAATATATAATGAATATAAAAACATTAGAAAATAAAAATAAGTACAATCCTTTTTTATTTTTAAGGGTTTTAAAAATAATTACTAGGTATATATAATATTATAAATAAAATGTATTTATATAGGTATATAATAGAATATGGGGTACTAAAATGATAAATAGATATATAAATAATAATAAATTACATAATAAACAATTTTGAGTTTTTTTATATTTTCCAAATGTTTTTTTGTGACTTTCAGGGACTTTTGCTAATTTCTAGATATTTTTGAAGTCCAAAATAAATAAAATCAGTGACTTTTAAATAAGCAGAATGTTTTAAGGTATTAAAAATATATAATGACACCAAAACTCCTTAAAACTATTTTTAATAGATAGTATATAATATTCAGAAAATTTAAAGATAGAAAAAATTATTTTTGGATTTTAAAAAGATTTTTTATGATTTTTATGAAGAACTTGGAGCTTTTTTTAATGATTTTCTTTTTCTATTTTTAAGGATTTCCTGATGGCATAAAATACAATAATAAGAAAATATTATTTTTTTGAAATTTTAGATGCGGTTTCATATATTTTCAAATTTTATGGTAAACAGAAAATAAACGTGCATCTTTCGATTTTTAATAAATATAAAAATGCATAAAATGCAAAATAAAAATTATAACATGGAAGAGAAATGCATCACACACATTATCCTATTTTTAAGTTATTTTCGGAGCATAGATGATATTTTACAAAATAGAAAATATGCATAAAAATTAATTGAATGGTATATTCGTAATTAAAATAAAAGACATGGATGATTATGCAATTTACCCAAAAGTTTATAGCCAAAACTCGAATTTTATAAAATAAGCAATAAATACAAAAAAACGCAGAATCTAACTACAAAATTCCCAACTCACATGGGGGCCACGTGAGCTGAGTTGGTAAAGACCAAAATCTAATATCTCAAAATCTCAAGGGATCACTTGCAATTTGTATAAAGTATTTACAGCTCCAGATAAAAGTTTAAATATTAAATATAAATGTACAAAAAGGTGGGGGTTACTTAGATATTTACCCCCACGTGTGTGCGATCTAATAGCTACAAATGCTTCACTTGGAAACATGCCTGGCTCTGAACATACAATGATGGTTGGGATTCGATGTTCGAGATTAGATCTTCAGAAGAGATCGGCGGTTGCTAGCGCTTCCGATCAAATATCAGCTACTACATCAAGGATGTTGATCTTGATCGGACAGTGGATGGGGATGGTGGAAGAACATTTGAAGAACTCGCATGTAGCGAGTTAGAATTCGAAGTCATATGCGTCTCCAACCACCTGGGACACCTCCAAGTAGCTCTTCGTGTTCGTGCGGCCTCCTCGTGCCTCCCAGAAGCCTCAAGTGGGTCTGAAAGCTGGTGATCAGGCCATGGATCTCAAAGATGTGAAGGAGGACCAGGGGGTTTATTCTTGGTTCGATTAACCTACAAAAGGGCTCTTCCAACTGATGGACCTGCAGAGATAGAGAGACGAGGCTCCGGTGATGCTGGCTGGGCTGTTATTGGTGGAAGGCAAGGTAAAAATGGAGGAGATGGCTAAGTCTGGTGGAGGGTGGTAGTTTTGGACTTAGATCGCTAGATCTAAGGTCAATCTGGGTGGCTGATGAGTGAAGATGGGATGAGAAACGCATGGGTAAGGAAGTGAGGTGGGTGTGAAGGTCGGAATAGTGGTGTACCGACAAATAAGAATGACAGCAATCTAAAATCCTAATGATTAAGCTAAACCTATAGATTAGAAGCTAAAATGAAAAAAAACAAATGAAAACTTCGAATGAAACCTACTTAAAAAGCGAAGAAACGAACCTCGATTTGGTTGGAGCCAAAGAGATGAAACACTATGGGCAAAGCTCCACTGATGGGCTGGGAAGCACCTTCCATGCTGCTCCTCCTTGCTGCGAAGCACAAGGAGATCCTCCTATAATGAAAAGCTCAACCACAATGAGCTTCGCGGGGCTGAGAACGGATGAAAGGCGAACCAACTACAAAAAGAGGAAGAAGGGTGGAAGACACAGGATGGTGAACATAGTGTCTTCGTCTTGGGATCATGGGAGAATCGAGGATGCACAACCCTACATGAAGTGTCGGCGGGGATTAGGGATGAATAGGGAAGAATTTCATGAAGTGACTGATCCTCCTCGAACAACGTATCATGCCATAAAAAATCGAGAAGAGAGGAGTATAACTGTTCAGACGTGGATGGGCACGAGTCAGAGAAGTTGACTTGGGGTCAATGAACAACCGTCTCCTAATTCCTATTGGTCCAGCTAGACCTCTAGAAGATAAAATAGACTAAAAAATGATACATAATTAACAATAAAAATAATAAATGTTAATTAAATAAAAATTATAACATGAAACGTATTTATTATTCTTATAGTATTTTGATATGATTTTTAATTATTTTTATGAGTTAATTTATTGTAAGTTATTTTTTACAAGTAAAAATATAAGTATATTCATCTATATAATATGTATTTTATTTTTTATTTTGTATTTTATATTTTATTGTTTTATACACTTAATTTATATATTTACAACTTGTTTAAATACACTAATACATATTTTTATTATATTTTTTTCGATGTAATATGTACAGTTAAATAAATATATGTATTTATTATATAGGTGTATGTACAATGTATTCATCTATGTATTTTAGTATCTTATTTTATTTTAGTGTATTTTTAATGATTTTATTTTTTAATTATGTAGATATACTATACATAATATTTACAAATTATAAAAATATGAAAAACTGAAAATATAAGAATAAATAAAATGATTATTTTATTCATATATACTATACAATAGGATCCAAAACCTAACTCCAAATCGAATGAAACCACCTTCATTTAATAGCTAATAAAAAGTTATATATAATTAAAAGTGATTTTGATGAATTTAGAGTTCATATGGAGTAGATACACGTATGGGAAGTTGGGATTTTGGATTTTATTCTGAAAGTAGAAATTATAAATTGCAATATTTTTACATGAAATAAAATTTGTATTTTTATGTATTTTTATCTACAATTTTCATATATAAAGTGTATTAATTGATGTATAAATAATAAAGAATAAAATAGGTCCCGAATTGGACTATGAATAAATAAATGGTGTTTTAGTGTATTTTAGATAAGATTATTATGCCCTACTTTACTCCTTGTAGACCCAATTATCATGATGCCTAGATCTCGAGGTTTAGGGTCATAAAACACCTTTTGTATTTTTTATTTTCTTTTATTTTCCTTATCTTTTATTTTGGCTTTAAATAAAGTATTTTATGCAATATTTATACAATAAATAATAGATGTTATTTCATGTAAAATAATGTTATTTACATGCATTCGACTAGGATTTAAAGGTCAAAATGAAAGAATAAAGGTGATGAAATGGAGATTCATCAAGGCACACCCTTTTCCACCAGTGAGCACTTCAATCCTTTGTACACGCAGCATCCCTCCACCTCGGTTGTCACCAACTCATGCATGCATCACCTCCTTCCTTTCAAGTAGCGAATGATCCCCTTAATGCACATGTAATTGTGCCTCCTTTTTTGTCGCCCTCCGCCCTCCCATTTTCTTTTGATTATTTTGAATATAAAGAGGAGTGAGAGATTGGTTAATTTAACCTTGTGATAATAATTGTTACATCCTATATTTAGAATGTTCTAATGAATAAAATGATTTTTCAGTCAATTAAGTAATAAATGTTAATATGTTATTTTCTCAACCATCTAAATAGATATAATGGAAAGCTTTCTTGATTAAAAAATTCACTACAGCATTTGAAGTCTTACATATATGTGTGAGTGCATGCATGCATGTGTATATGTGTGTGTGCATGCGTGAGTGTTTATATAAGGATACACATATATACATGGCTACCCTCCGGAGGATAAACCCATTTAATCCATACATGTATGTGTAATATGTATGTAGTATGTATGTATATGTATGTGTGTTATACATAAATATGTATATGTATATGCATGTATGTATGTGTAAGGAAAACTTCAAATGAGAGATAATATTTCCTTATCCATAGAAAGACAATAAATTACATCCATTTATATCCAATCCAATGTTGAGATTATACCATGTTAACATTTGTAATTTAATTGATTAAAAACTATTTGATCATTACATACTATCAAAATATAGAATGTATTCAAAATTCAAATAAATTACCTATTAAAATTTGAAATCCAAGTTCTCATCCCCACATGGTCGGGCTTGGATTTTTTTCAATAACTGTTTCTTGCTAGTTCAGTTCGAAAGTTCAAATTTTAGTCAACCTGTTTTATATAATCTATTATTTTAATTGAAATTTAACCACATTTAATTTTTAATTTATTCAAAAAGAATGCTAGTGGGAGCTAAAACCCTATGACCTTTGACTCTCATCTCAAACTCTGAACCAACTATTATATACATTTTGCATACATTTCAAATATATTTAAGTAAATATGTTATATACATTTTATTTCATTTCGATTTGATGAGTTGGTTCAGTCACTTTTTCCCAGCGATTTGGTTTCATCCAAATTTTAAATAATGATGATGTCATCATCCGGTTTAACATATTTGATTACATGGTTCAACCCGTACTAACCATTTTCATAACGTTTCTGATTTGATGTTCGATTCGGTTTCAAAAACATTGGTGCAGATGCATATGGAGGTGCACCATCAATGGCGGATAGGTGAGGGGAACGGCGGAGATGCCACCACTTCATTACAAATGCTACAATATAAAATTTAATAAGTGTTTCATATACTTGATTTGTTATGTATATAGTTGGCTACTATTTAACATAATTAATTAGTTATTTTACATATTTATATTTTTTATTTTTACATGTTACATTCTTGCAAATAAATATTACATGTTTGATGAACTATACTATAGAAAATATAATAAGACAATATAATACTAACATGCAATTTAATTTACAAAGAACTATAAAAAATTTACAAGGGACGACACATTTAGATGGACACATGATTTTGTCAAACTGTAATGGATTGATTTTTTTTAAAGATAATAATAAAAAACCCACAACAAATCCCCACGTCATCCTTTATAAGATAATGAAATAACAACATTAATATTAATAAGAAAGAGATAATAAATTAGCAACAACCTTAACTAGTTATCATAATTATCCATTAATTAAATCCTTTTTATTATTGTTATATCTTTGATTGTACATATAAATACATGAGACTCCAATAATCTCCTCATCTTCTCGTACACGTGAGAGAGAGAGAGAGTTCTATAGAGAGAGAAAGAAAGAGGAAGAGAGAGAGAGAGAGAGATCGTCGACGACATATTTCGTTGCATCGTTCTTAAATCCGGCAACAACAACCTTCTTCGTCGGCATCGAAGTTTGATCCGACGAAATTGAAGGAGCAACGATGAGGTCGATAACGGTTCTGATTGGTGGAATCTTGGTCGATGAATTTCTTGCGTCGACGAGGTATTTGTCGAACACATAGGATCGTTAAGTGATGTTTTGTGTTGATCATTGGTTTAAAATTATGACTTATAAATGTATGTGTCGAACACGTAGAAATGTTACGTAAGATTTCGCTCATTATCTTCAAATTTAGATCAAACGTAGATAAACATGCTCTGTTTCGTTTGATTTAACATTGCTTCATTTGATTTGATATTGAAGAAAGATAAAAATCTGAAATATATATATGTGTGTGTGTGTGTGTGTGTGTGTGTGTGTGTGTGTGTGTGTGTGTTACTCTAGTGCATATGAAATGCAACTTTTTTTTCAGTAGCCATGAATCAGGACGGTTGAGAGATTCATGTGTTGAATTTTTTTTAAACTAAAGTCCTTGTGGGATTCCCACCTTAGAGGCCTTGACCTTTTTTTGGTTTCAACGGCACATCGGGAGACACTAACAAAAAAATAGTCCTATATAATGCATTATCGTGGAAAGTGTCCACTCAAAGCTTCAGTTCTTGATAAATACAGAATGCGGATGCGGATAGGCACTTTTACCATTTTGCTAATGTCAACACATAACATAAATCTAAAGATGGACTCTAGCTCGTGTAAGTTCTAGAGTAGGATATACACTACATCATATAAATACATATGTAGTAATGTTCTCGTATTCTACTGGACTTGTTTACTTCCAATAAAGTAATCAAGTGACAAACAAATCTTGATTGATTATCCATTAACCGATGTTGTCAATATCTTGATGGTTTCAGGAATAATCTTAACCTATGTCATTTGTAAATATGACACACACACATATAGTTGTAATTGCTTACAAGTACTCGAAACCGCCAACAACAAATAAAGATAGTGATTGCTCAACTAATATTGTTAAGAAATTAAAGTTCATATCAAGATTTCGGCACCAACCCAAGCTAAGGGGTCGTAAAGGTTGAAAGATTGAGGTTCTAAGATCCTTTACTCAAGGTTCCTCATGTAATTCGTGATTACACAATGTTATGTATGTAATTACAAAATTACTCAAAGTTATGGATGTAGATATCTCAAAATATAACCGAAACTTTTGAGAGTACTACGTTAAACGAGAGCATACACCAACCAACTAAAAATTGAAGTTATAATGTTAAATCTAAATTACACCATCACTGGAATTACAAAAGTAGTCAAAATGGAAGCAGCATATATCAAAACAGCATTCTCTCCACGTGATCATTAGTCGTAATTTTTTTATTTCGTTCACATAATGGGAAATGAAAAATTATATCTTACTATTGAGAATTCTTGAAATTTTCGATAATGTAAACTGGATATATACATCTATTCAATACGAACATATAAATTCGGTAATACAAATATCCATTTACATATTCGTTGAAAAAAATATAACAAGATGTGATCCATATCCAATAAAAAAGAAAGTTGTATCATTATCTAACCCGTATCTGAAAAGATATAAATCTGTATCCTTCTCCATTTTTATATCCTCCAAATAAATGTACAAATCCATGTCGACCTAAAAAATAAATACAATGGCGGACGACAAAAATACAAGTAACTTTATCTATATCTATGTGCCGAAAATGAAACAGTATCTTTATTAATATAAGCACCCTTAAATAAATTGTGGATGCATATACGAATGTGTATATTCTGTTAATTTTTTAAGGATACCAATAAAAATAAAGTCACGTATTTTTTTGCATACATGGATTTATCCATATCTTTGCCCGCCATTGTATTTATTAATAAGCATATATAGATATGTATTTTTATTTTGTCGAACATAGGACATGGAAATGTAAGGATATAGGAATGGATACATAGTGTTCCATTTTTAGATATGGATGCATATATATATATATATATATATATATATATGTATGTATGTATTTTTCAAGGTGGATATGGATATTTATTGTATCTATGCATGATGCATAAACACATATCTCCATTTGACATTATTGAAATTTTCAAGTATTTTCGAAACTAATATATAAATCTTGATTTTCTATTATGGTGTCATAAGGTGAGAGTGCTCTTTTAAAGATAATATACTTTAATTCTGATTAATTTGGTAACTTATGATGATATATTTTAGAATGGTATTGTAACATGATAACATCAATAGTTAGTTACTTGGTTTACGCCCACATTAAATATTGCATCCTCAACAATTGACTAATAGGTTAATTTTTTGTCGAGTGAAATGAGAGTGATCTGACATCTATCCACCATACTTCACTCGCTTTAGGTAAATGCAATCTTACTTAGAGGATTTGAAGGTGGAGGAATGATCTTGTCAGAGCAAAAAATCGTGAGAGCATGAGAGCAATGATACTTGACCACTAGATTATGTCTTCTCTCTCCTGATTGAATCTAGTGATGCAGAATTACTACTCTCACGCTCTCACTGTTTTTTTGCTCAAAGGATCACTCTTCTCTGAACCCATTTATATCTTCATCGGAACTTATCATGCATGTTTAGACGAGATATGCTTGCATATTTATATCAGGATCCTTTGATGGTTTCATCTGTATAACTTCGAAGCTGCGTAATTGCTTTGTTGTTAACACATGATTGGCAATAGAACCCTTGGAACATAAGATATCATAGATATAGAAAGCTGGCATAAGAACAAGATTACACCTCCCAAAAACATATTTAATGATTATTAAGACATATATTTATAGGCGAAGCTTTTGCAGGATGGTGTACAGATTTAACATCTTTTGGAAAACAACCTGAGATTTCTTTACAAAAGAGCATAAATGCGACCTCTCAGGCTCCTTGAACTTCACATCCAACCGTTGCCTTCAATAAAATGCTCCAACACAATAACATAATTAATGGCCCCTCTGCAATTTGAACTGCAAGAATCTTTACTATAATTCAATTCCAAGAAGCTAACAAAGTATATATATACTTTCGGGAAAAATACTCAATTTCACAATTTCCCACTAACACTAAACAGTCAAATTTACAGAGAACTCTTTTCATCTGTTAGAAGTCAGTCTGCAGCTAAACAGATTTCGCATGCCTACTTCAATTCATAGAAGTGAAATCTACTTGAGGAAAGAATGATTACTCATTTTATGGCTCATGTTGATGTACATGATATTTATACTGCTGACGACTTCCCCTTTGAATTACAAACTATTACAGGAAAGCTGATGAAGGCCTATTTTGACGACGCATCTGGTTCGTTATCGTACATTGACGTCAATCATCTACGTTTTCAATCTTGGAGGAGTTTTAGCACAGGAGCATCTTCCACACGATACCAACTTAAGCAGAGAGTGAGGATGCCTTGTTCTTACTCTCAAATGAAGAAGCTGCAAAACAAATATAGGAAAAGCAACATAGATAATGATTTACACGTATAATTTCACTACTACTGAATACGGGTTCTAACCAAACTGAAAGTATGTGTTATGAAATTCATAATACCAAGAAATTTTTTTTATATGGTCCACTTCGCTATGACTTTGATCATTTTCACACAGTTTATGTTTCACAAATGAAACCTAATAGACTGAACAAATTCCATCATACAAAACAAAAAATTAAACTGAACTACCTGAGTTAAAAACACTTTGATAAGAGAAGAAAGAGAATAATCCGAGTACTTTCTTTACAAAGGGGTAGTTTTCCCCAATGTAGATGTTGAAATATAATGTGGAAGCAAATATTCACAAGATTTAGGCAGAACTCTACTCCATGAGGAACGGGAAGACACCACGAGAGAACGCTTATTGGGCCAAATATTTTATTGTAATCTCTCATAGGTTAAAGGGGGTACATGGCTTCTTATATTGTCCCAAAGACAGACCAAAGCCCCACTTATAAATGATGTGGGATTAAACATGAGAGAAGTGCAATTGGATCTTGGAGGATCCAATTACTCATCTATTACATAGTTTAATACCCCCCCCTTAGGTTGAAGCTGAGAAAGCTGTAGCTCACAATAAAAGAAAAAATGTATACAACACATCTTCACTTGATACCATCCAGAGAGATGAGAGAAGGCCCGCTCGGAGTAGTCACTGGTAGGAGGAGACCCGCGTGAGGACAAGCCTGCAACGACCAGGATGGGCCTGAAATAAAGTTGCATTACGAGAATACCAACACTTGGAGTAGAGCGACACCAACAGGAGACCTGTGCAAAGTAGTCGATGCTCAGGAAGATGGTTGGTATGCAGTAGTAGTCTGGAGTGTCGATTTCGACACATTGAATTTATGGGTAATAGAAGTCTAAGATGATTCCAAGTAGCAAAAGTCCATTTCAAGTAGTTGATATTGATGTTGAACATCAAAAGTAGAGTGAGTGTCTCCCATACATAGATCTCGAGAGTTGGGCCTCTTCTATACATGTTGAGAATGTACTCTCCCATATCTTATGGGGACCTGGAGTCGGTTCTTTTTATAGGGAGCATGGATATGAGATCTCTTTCGGAGCCATGGGTAGAGGTTGATGAACATGGAAATCTTTAAGATATATCTCAGCGCGTAGAACATGCAATTTTTTCTCCACCTTTTTCTACAAGCCATCCTTCGTTTTTTTCTTTAAGCCATCTTTTTTTTCTCTCGACCTCTTTTTTTAAGTTGTGGCCCAACTTTGGGCCCGAAAGTTTCTCCCCTTTTTTTCCTCTGAATACGGCCCAATTGGACCCAAACTTCTCTTCATGGCCCTTTTTTTCCACATTGGGCCAAAAGCAATCCCCCCTTTCCCCCATTAGGGTTCCCCCCATGAAAGAGCCCACCACCACCACCTTCACCTGGAGATAGAACCACAAGTAACCGTCATTACTTGGAGATGGCACGCATCACACTTGGAGATCGCTATCGCGCAAGAGTGTGCAACTCGAAGCCATGGAGGGTACCACCGGTGTTGAGATTTCGATTTATTCACCAATCTTTGTTCCCACTCTCACAACACTAGGGTTCCGATTCCCAATTCTCGCAATCGAGTCATGTAGCCGCCCAAAGGTGCGATCTGGAGTATTGTTTGTGTGCCTAGAGATGGCTACACGTGTGGGAGAAGAGGTCATGTCTTCATCGAGCATCGACTCAGTATGAGAGAAGAGGTCGCACTACCTAGAGTTTAGCGTGCAAATCCCCGGAGGGTGGCAGCACTGCCTGGAGGGTGCGGTGTGGGCACTGCTTGTCCCTGCCTGGAGTTGCTTGGAGTGTCAGATCGGGCGAAGGGAGAAAAGAATCCTGAAAGTCCCACCAATGGGCATCATCGTGAGTACTGGAGATCAAAACATGTGTTGTCGTGTAGAATTAGGGTTTTGTCAATAACCCTAGATGCTCCCTCAAACTTGGTAGAGGGTTCCATCAAGTTGATCTTCAGAACTTGAACAAGAGTATAGAACTATCCTCCATAATCATCATAAAGATAATACCAAAATAAAACTTGGATAGTCGAACCTGCAGAAACAAACTACCCTAACATCATATTGAAATATAACACTCCGCAGATAATCATAGAAAGAACAATAAAGAAAGAATAAGAATGCTTAAGATTTACTTGAAACCCTACTTATTAAGGAGTAGGATGAAATCACGAGAGAAGACATATAGGGACGGATATTCAATTGTACTCTTTCAAATGTTACCGGGGGTATGGAGCTTCTTATATAGCCCCACAAATAGACTGATGTCCTACTTATATTATATGAGACTAAACATGAGAGCAATGTAATTGGATCATGGACCCATCTGTTACATATTCTAACAGTATTAAAGAGGACATGCCCAAAACTCCAGTCACAACCTAAAGCAAAGAGGCCATGCCCAACACTACGATATTGTGACCAATTCACCCCAAAGCAATGCAAAGCATATAAGTGGAAGCCTTACAATTGAGAGGAAAAAACCACGACAAGGCTTAGGACCTCAAAGCTCTGACCTTAGAATTTGGGGGAGAAGGATTTCCACTATTATAACTCTACAGTGAACCTTAGGGGTTAGTTACACATATATAAGGGAAAGAGAAATCAGGACATGTGCCAATATAAAATAGAATGTGAATCCAAAAACAACAAGAAAACTTGGATTTTGCACGGAACCCTACTTTTTAAGGAGCGGAATGAAAGAAGGGATAAGGTCATAATGTGTCATTTACTTTGTTGGAGTATTTGGTTGTAAACCATATGTATGGGAGATGGGTAAATGGATCTCTCTAGGATCCATTTACCTCATCCAGAGTTTAGTCCCACATCTACCAGTTTGGAGATGTGGAGACTCCGTGGGTGCTATATATATAGAGCCACACACCCCTGTAGTCCATTGAGAAAAAGCAATGAAGCATACACCCCTTTGAGGGCTTCTCCCGTGGTTTCATCCCGCTCCTTAGGGAGTAGGGTTCCACGTTAAATCTTTGTTCTTTCATGTTTATCATTCTAGATTTATGCTATGTTTATCATTCCGCTTCTGCTTCCCCTATTTTCTAACATACTTTATTATGTTTCTCAATGAGTACATGGATTATGGGACTCCATTTATGATGCCGCCAACTCAACAAAGTCCCGCCATGTAATAAAGTCGGACTAAACAACTCTCCACACATGGAGGTCCGATTACAAATATCACAACCTCTCCCCCCTACCCCCACACAAGCTGGAGCATGGAATGTTCAGCTCGGATGATACAAAATTCAAAACACAAAAGGGCAAACAAAAACCAAATACAACTCTCGAATTCCAAAAGGCTCTGGATTGGAAGACTGAAAAGGAAGACTTCGTTCATCCCCTTCTTTTTTTCACAAATGATTTTTTATAGCTTTCTCTCTCTCTCTCTCTTGTTTCATTTTTTGTTCATCCCCTTCTTTTTTTCACAATTGATTTTTTTATAACTTTCTCTCTCTGGTTTCATTTTTTTCTTCATAAGCATTCACTCTTTTTTTCCAAAGCATTCACCCTTTTTTGCTAGTTTTTTTCCTTGGCTTAATTTTTTTATGTTTCTTCTTTGTTTTCTTGAATAGGCCATGGCATTCCTTTGACATTTCATTGTTGGGCTTTATGAATAATAAAAGAAATGGGAAGCTGAAGCCTAATAAAACCTCTCCAAATGGGGCATCAAGCCTCTTATATCATGTTGATGCTACAGGATCAGGTTTCCGATGGGAACCATTAGGAATGGAATAACACCACCCACTACAGATACATCTCCTGTGCAATCTCCAATTGACATCGCAAACTCCTCCCTTGACACCTAGTCGGAGTAACCCATCGTCGTCGACATTTTCTTCCTCCATCTCCATAGCGTGGGAGGGATACAAGTTGTCATCATGTGTCGTTACTGCTTTACTAGGCGGCCTCGTCATCACCGCCTTCTTCTAGCCCAGCCGTGAAGATGGCCACTGCCGACGCAATCTGCCATGAGAAAACACCGTCTCTCGCATAAATGCCCCTACCGAAAATGAGGTCTGGATTAACCTCGTCTCCCTGAGACCCTTCTTCCTCAACTCCTGCCACCCCTCGGACTGACCATGCAAACCGCAACACCGGGGTCTGACCTTCACAACTTGTGGTCATGACAATCTAAACACCCATACCCGCCTGCAGCCACCTCCCCCTATCACCAGCAGACCCCTCTCCCCAGGAGACCCCACCTCAGACTCAGGACTGGGGATTCAGGGAGACACCATCTTTGTTTGAGGAGCCCCCTGCCTCTCCTCCCAACAACACATGTAGAAATGAGACTCCCGAGGCTGCAATGTGCGCACTTCGCATCCATGGTGCGAGATGTAAACAAAGGTCCTGATTCTCGACCCACACCGAGCTGTCCCCATATTAGAGGTGTTAGAAAATAGGAATGCATTTTCGATTTGATAAACAGAGCATGAACTAGATAGATAAAACATGAACTCAGAGATTTTTAGGGGGAATCCCCCTCCCTAGGGAGCGGGATGAAACCACGGGAGAACGCCTCAAAGGGCTGATGCATGCATTGCACTTTCTCACTGGATACAATGGGTGTGGGGGTCTATATATAGCCCACACTGAGTCTCCACATCTCCCAATTGGTAGATGTGGGACTAAAGACTTGGATGTGGTAAGTGGATCCTGGATTGATCCATTTACCCATATCTCATACAAATGACACATAACCAAATACTCCAACACTCCCCCTCAAGCTGGAGCATGCAATGCTCAGCTTGGGAAAACAGAAAGAAATCACAACTCAGGCTACAAGACACTCCAGACAATATCAACTCAACGCGCACAACTGTCGGTTGCTGTCGAGGACGTTGCTTCTCATGGCATGTGCATGTGAGGAGGACGAACGAGCTGGAGTGTGAATCAAACTGAATCTCCTCATAGGAGAGCATGTGCTCTGTACTGCGCTTGTCAGAGTCACTGCAACTGAAAAGAGTCTCTACACGGAGAACTCTGACCCGCCACAACATGTAGACAACTGCTCCATCTCTGAAAAGAGCTGAAAAGAGCATCGCTAATTATTAATACGCATATTTGAAGATGGGTCTCTCTCATAGGGACCTCGAAGTGGGTTCTCTCTCATAGGAACCTCAGAAGGATCTTGTACTGGAGTTCACGATCGCTGGAGAATGGAGTCTGAAAAAGTCTCCTCATCAAAAAACTGGGTCTCTCTCATCTGGCACAGAGAATGGTACTTTACTCTGGAATCCCTATGAACCACGTGAAAACCCTAGACAACATGGCATAAGGAATGAGATCTCTACTCTGGAGTCCCTATGAATCACATGAAAACCCTTGCCAAAACAAAAAAGATCGAGACCAAACAAAAAGATGTCATATATGTGCACATTTGAAAAGACAACATGCATGCGTGTGTCTGAAACTGAAGACTCGGAAACATCTGACGTCGAGTCTGAAACTGAACTGTAGAGTCTGAGAATCTGGTTGACCTCTAACATATGAATATGGAATCTGGAGAATCTAACAATGTAGCCTGTGACTCTACACAATACTCCCCCTTTCTCTTATACTACTCGGAATGAAGAAATCGACTAAGTTGGGAGAAGACAAATGAAGATGGGGAGAAAAACATAACATAAGCCGTCTACAATTTTTCTCGGCTTTTCTTAATCATTTTTTCTCGGTTATTGCATCATTTTTTTAAATTTTCTTTTGGCTTTTCCTCTCAATTCTTTTTTTGAATCAATTTTTTCTGTTTTTTGTACATCTCTTTATTGTACGTGCCTTTTCAAAATAAATTCCCTTTTTTTAATATCACGACCCAAAGGGCCCAAAGACTCATTCCATACTCCTTTTTTTACAACTTCTGACCCTGGGTCCTTACCAGCAAATGACCCACCCCCCCCCCCGTTTTTTAACTTGGGCACATGACTAAATAGCCCCCAAAAAAATTTTAAGGCCATCGTGCCCCCCATTTAGGGCTCCCACAATGGGGACCCTCGTTCTCAATGCCCGCCATCTATGGGATACTCCCAGATCGGGATGGGAGGGGTTTCGCACGGGCTTCGCACACGAAGGAGGCCACCAGAGATCGACAGTTGCTCGAGATAAAAAGCGACCTGAGATCGCCTGCGCGATGAAGCTAGAGAAGCCGCGGAGGTACAGCGCGTGTGTCGCGCGGGTTCTTACGCAACGATGAGGGGGCTCGTCATGCACGGGACCTTCTTCTTAATTTGGCGGCACTGGGAGCGAATGGGGAGACCCCTGCCTGGAGGCAACGTGCGCGGCGACTGCCGCTTGGAGGTGCCCGAAGGGCTTGGAGAGTGAAGATTCGTAGAGGAACGGGGCGCGCGAGTCAGCGTCGCTTGGAAATGAGAGTTGCGCCTAGATGGAGCCCTCGTGCGAAGCAGCCTGGGCGATCCTGGCACCTGGAGTTGGAATTGAGCTTGGCGCATGGAGTTGCGAGAGGGAGATCCTGGCGCCTGGAGTTGATGTCAGCAGCCGCGAGGAGATGCAGTGCGAGGGCTTGCACGCCTGGAAGAGGTCGTTGCGCGAGGAGGCTCCAAAAACCGCAGTTTTGATGCGCACAATCTAGAAGTTGCAGAGATGCCGCAAGAGATGGCGATCAAATTAGGGTTCTTCGTGGCATGGGGACCTTTGAGATGTGTGCAGAAATTAGGGTTTCATTCTGAACCCTAGAATAAAATCTGGAACTTGAATGATCCATAACATATCTTCGAACACAAATTTTCAAGAACAATTCGAATCTCGAAAAAATAATGAACATAAATTCCTCGAGAATCGAACCCGCTTGGATACCATGTTAGAAAATAGGAATGCGGAAGCGATTTGATAAACAGAGCCTGAAATAGAAAGATAAAACATGAACTCGGAGATTTTTATGTGGATACCTACTCCCTAAGGAGTGTGATGAAACCACGGGAGAACACCTCAAAGGGTTGATGTATGTATTGCCCTTTCTCACTGGATACAATGGCTGTGGGGGTCTATATATAGCCCCCACTAAGTCTCCACATCTCCCAACTAGTAGATGTGGGACTAAAGACTTGGATGTGGTAAACGGATCCTGGAGTGATCCATTTACCCTTCTCTCATATAAATGATGCATAACCAAATACTCCAAAAAGAGGCCCAAGTGAGAATGGATCTGAATTACTTGGATCTGAGACATGCATTTCTGAACCAAATCCACTGGATGCCCGCCCAACAAAATCGAATCATATCATGACCCAACGGGGTGCCTCGACACGAAAGCAAAGGTCGCTAGATTGAATCTCAGCCATGAGAAAAGATGACCCTCCAACTTCCAACAACCCCACATCCAACTGTGGCCCTTCAACTTCCACCGTCCCTTCGAATTTCCTTGCCCCAGCCAACGTCCCTACGACTTCTATGGTTCATGTCAACCAACTCTGGCTTACGATTATCCCCATAGATTGTCCCACCACTGAAGGCACCACTATTAAGTGAACCACCTCAACCTCAGGACATGAATGACCCACAACGAGGAGAGAACACACATGAAGCGAAACCCCGTGCCTCAGAAAGATCCAAGCTATGACTTCTGACGATTATCCCATGAAAAGACTGGAAGAGAAAATCCCCACCAACTTTCCAAGTGGGTAAATGACCTCTTTGATGCAACTGAAGTCACGAGCTCTCAGAGGTAGGTCTCAGATCGCCACCTTTACCGGACGCCCGAAGCCACTTTACCATCCTACAATTCGGGTCACCTCTAAATAACGCTAGAGTTTGACTATGGATCGTTCAACAACTTCCATGCTTCCTCCTTATCAACCACCCAATCCCAGACGTTACCATTCTTAAACTCAGACAATATCACCAGGGAAAGCTTGACCCAAACTTGCCCTTATTGCATCCAAGAAAGATACTCCCTCCCGGATACAAGCTGTCATGTTCCCAGCCATTGGGATCCCCCTCCAATAGTCAGTCTCGATTAACCTTCCTGATCCGATAACAAACCCATTCTGCTCTTGCACGGCCTCGGACTCCTTCTGCTTTCTTTGCCAAACCCCACCGCCTTGCAATCTCATCGCATGTGGCCAATACTTCCACACCTGAAACATATGAGATCTCCCTCAAGTTTCCAAGGACCCTGCACCTCGTGCGGAGCGGCAATGCCCATGTCGAACGGTTTACCACCCTTCATGAGGGTCATCCCAACCCTCCCGCGATGACTTTCAACCACTCTCGACAGAAGACTTGGTGGTTACCTTAAAAGCATTTATATGAAATTTAACAGGTGTAATTTCAGCCATACAAATACAACGCATGAAGTGTTGTTATAATGCAGGCGATTGACAAGTGTCTTCGTCATGTAGAGGTTGTCAAGTTTCAACCACAGCCATTGCGGAGGTCTTCTTCATAAGTTCATGAAGAATATTGTTTGATGGGAAAAGTTGCATCATTGCCTTAGCCTTCGCATTTATATCTTCTTATATTGGTTCAATGGCATATGCATATTCTCTATGTCTCACAGTACCATTGCATTGCCTTGTTAAATGAAGGCCAATTCTATCTTGACCGTTAACAAGCCAAAATTATCACTTTGATCAAACTTCTCAATCTCAAATTTTGTTGTTATCTTAGATGCCAAATCATATCAAAAGAGATCTATTGCAGAAGGCTTCAATGCAAAGTAGAAGCCATTAACCAGAAAGATCTTTGTGGAAACCCGTAAATGCTTATAAAATACATTGCGAAATTCCAATACAATTTCTTTGATGGCAGTTTGTAAAGAAACGATCCAAGCACACAACAAATAAGCAATCATACAGAGAATATAATGATTTATGCAAAAAAATACCATCAGTGCATAGGAGAAAAAACCCCGGGTAGAGAGATGATCACTAAAATGAATTGGAGTATAGTATACATGAAATTCCAGGAGATTGCACTCTCCTAGAATAGGCTCTCAGATAACCCACATCTTATTATAATATAAGTATAAATCATGTACATGGTATATAGATCCTTAATCGGATCCAAAAATCGGTACATGTGGGCTATAAGACCTATTTACGAAATATATCAGATCCTAGACGGGTTGAACCTTTAAAGCAAATTTCAACATTTTCAAAGGCCATCTGAGATGATATGATCCACATCCCCAAAACCCGCAAGTGTATACTTGATGCTTTGCAAGTCACAACACTGAAAGGGTAGTCCCTCAATCTCGATGTTCATCCTCCTCAAAGAAGGGACAGCTCCATCACATACAAGGGGTCATCTCTATCAAACATTACTCCTAACTCTTGGAGTTACTTCACAAAGAAAGGGAAATTTCGAGGGTTCCAAACCATGCACTAGCACCACATTAGCCTATATGAGGATAAATCATCAGTAAAGCTCATCCAAAGCATCTCACCAAACACATTTTCCCATGAATTCTCCCTTTAGAACCCAGTCCACCATCACGGCCAGTATGCCTGAAGCTCTCTCCTCAACCCATCCTGGACATGAGTGACATCGATTATCGGTATTCCTGCATTCCAAACACCTTAGTGAGTTGTATATTATGACGCTCTATGTCCTTTTTCACTGCATCTCAAATACATTTAGATGGCCTAATGGGGGGTTCATTGTTGTTAACCAAAGCAGTAATGGAAGAGGGTTGCATTTTGTGAGGTCTTTGTAGAAAAATATGAAGCGGAAGCAAAAACATGGAATAAAGATAAACATCAAAGAACAACGGGATTTAACGTGGAACCCTACTCCGAGAGGAGCGGGATGAAACCACGGGAGAAGCCCCTGAATTGGGCGTTTCTTCTATTGAAGTTCTCAATGAGTACAAGAGGTCTGGGGCTCTTTATATAGCCTCTCCAGAGCCTCCAAGTCCCACCACTAGGCGGTATGGGACTAAACACTGGATGGGGTAAATGGATCTTCTCCATGATCCATTTACCCTGCTACAACTCAATAGGCGCACTACCAAATACTCCAACACTCCCCCTCAAGCTGGAGCATGCAATGCTCAGCTTGGACAAACATAAAGAGACTCAACTCAACGCTACAGGACACTACGGACAATATCAACCCTACACGCACATTGCTGCAGTCGAGGACGTTGCTTCTCATGCCGTGCAGGTGAGGAGGACAAACAGGCTGGAGTGTGAGTCAACTGAAGACTCAGAATCTGATCATCGAGTCTGAAACTGCGCCTGAAGTCTCCTCGTCGGAGAACTGGGTCTCTCCCATCTGGCTCAGATAATGGTGCACTGCTCTGGTGTACCTATGATACCACATGAAAACCCTTGCCCTCAAGGGAATGGTCCTCTGCTCTGGAGTCCCTATGGCTCACATGAAAACTCTGGCCTGACAACTAGAAGAATGATGGGGACCTCTGACAATGATGGCAACATATGCTCATCAGAAAATGACCGCACACTCGTACGTGTCTGAAACTGGAGACTCTCTTTAGAGATATCGAAACTGGGCCTCTCATCATGGAGTGCCTCGAACTTGGACTCGGAACACTGATCGTCGAGTCTGAAACCGAACTGTAGAGTCTGAAAAATCTGAACTGGTCTGGAGACTGGATAATCTGAATCTGGAGAATTTGAAATAGACCTGTGACTCTACATATACTCCCCCTTTCTCCCATACTTGTCGGAACATGAACATCGACAAAGTTGGGAGAAGACAAGATAAATAGGGGGTAAATAACAAGAACATGAAACTTGCGGCTTTGTCATTTTTTTAATAGCCGCCATGATGTTTTTTTTAACATAAGCCGTTCAACCCCTTTTTTTATACGGCTTTTCAACTCTTTTTTTTGATAAACTTTATGTACGGCTTTTTCTCATGTACGTGCCTTTTTTTTCATTTTTTGTTTTGAAATACAATTTTTTTTCCTTTTTTTTTGAATAAAGATGTGTGGTCCAATTGGACCGAGACGCAACTTAAGGATCTTCTCTCTCACAGTTTTTTTTCACGCAGCCCACACGGGCCACAATGGCAGCTCTCCTCGTTTTTTTTAAATCTCACGGCCCATGCCAAAAATTGCCGCACTATTTTTTTTAACATGATCTAGCCCGCACGGGCCCCTTGAATGTGCACCATAGGGTTCCCTTGGAGACCTCCAAGGTGTGCCGCCTGGGAGAGGGAGGTGGAGGTCTCGAGAGGTTGCGCGAGGGAGAACCGCCTGGAGGATCTGCGCCAGATCTGCGCACGATGGAGGAACTTGCCGCAAGGAGTGTCGGCATCGGGAGGAGCCTCGCTGGTCGCCAGAGATAGAGAGGGAGATCGGAAGGGTCGCCTCGCGCCTGAGGGCACGCGAGCTGGAGGGCTGCCGCCAGCAGCCTGTGCGTGGTTGGAATGAAGGAGCGCCCACCTGCGCTTGGATGGGGGGGGGGGGCTGCAGATCGCCGCCGAAGACGAGGGGGCCCTCCGCCGAAGACGAGGGGGGCCCTCTGGTAAGGTTGATGTTGCCCTGGAGTTGAACTGGGCTTCGCACGAGGGGCCTGCTTGGTGCAGATCATGGATGAGGGCTTGCGCGCGAGCGACCTGTAGTGCGCAAGAGGGGCGAGCACCGCCGGGAATGATAGATGTCTCATGCGCCTGTGGAAGAAGGGAGACGTGAAGGATTGGAGCCTCACGAGAACCGAGACTAGGTTCCAGAACTGGAACCCTAGTTTGCATAACCTTGCACGCCAGATCTTGCATCTGAAAGGGGTTTCAACAAACCCTAGAACCATGGAACTCGACCATAACTTATCAAATTACGGGCATGCTCTCAAAACGACGATTGAATCGAATCTCGAACAAAAATAAAGAATACAAAAAATTCCTCGAGAATCGACCCGCTCTGATACCATGTAGAAAAATATGAAGCGGAAGCAAAAACATGGAATAAAGATAAACATCAAAGAACAACGGGATTTAACGTGGAACCTTACTCCGAGAGGAGCGGGATGAAACCACGGGAGAAGCCCCTGAATTGGGTGTTTCTTCTATTGAAGTTCTCAATGAGTACAGGAGGTCTGGGGCTCTTTATATAGCCTCTCCAGAGCCTCCAAGTCCCACCACTAGGCGGTATGGGACTAAACACTGGATGGGGTAAATGGATCTTCTCCATGATCCATTTACCCTGCTACAACTCAATAGGCGCACTACCAAATACTCCAACAGTCTTTGAACTAATCGTTGCCAGATTTCATTGTCTATGGTAGAAGAATAGCACCAGAAATTAGAGATGTTCTCGAGACGGAGCAGTTTCCAAACTTCAGCCAGTGTTACTTCGCAAAGCTTGTTGCCATCTACCATGAATGTCATCGGTTGAAGTGTAGGAAGCCCTCAGACTTTGACAATGTTTGGCATTAACATCCACTAGCATCTGCCTTCATTTTTCCTCGTACGGTGCTTTAGATGATTGAGGAGGAAGTTAACAAGGGAACCTTTGAGGAAGGATAAAAGGGATTGAGCTGGGGGCCTCAGTCGGAGGGGATGAGTAGATTGAAAGAGGCAGGGTGGACGAGGTCAAGGAGCCCGGAGAGAGGAGGATGGAAAATGTTGGAAAAGAAAAGAGCCCACCCATGTGTTTAGTACCACATGGGGGAGCGGTCATTATTGGGTCTGTCCGTGGGGCTATATAAGGAGCCCCACACCCCCAGTACTCATTGAGAACTTCAATAGAAGAAATGCCCAATTCAGGGGCTTCTCCCGTGGTTTCATCCCGCTCCTTTTGGAGTAGGGTTCCACGCTAAAATCTTTGTTCTTATTGTTCTATCTATATTTCCGATTCCGCTTCCGCATTCTATTTTTCTACATGGTATCAGAGCGGGTTCGATTCTCGAGGATTTGTGCTTGAAAATTTGGGAACGTGTGATCGAAAGAAGGTTGAGGCAAGTTTCCCAAATAAAAGAAAATCAATTCGGATTCATGCCAGGTCGCTCAACTATTGAAGCCATCCATTTGCTGAGGAGAACAATGGAGATTTATAGAGCTAAAAGGAAGAATCTCCATATGATCTTTATTGATTTGGAGAAGGCTTATGATTCCGTCCCACGAGAGATACTGTGGAGAGTTTTGGAGAAGAGACAAGTACCTGTCCTATACATTAATCTCATAAAGGATATGTATGATAGGGCTTTATCTTGTGTAAGGACCCCGACGGGGAAGACTGACTATTTTGATATCAACATTGGTTTACATCAAGGTTCAGCTTTGAGTCCATTTC
Organism: Ottelia alismoides; assembly: GCA_037367405.1. Taxonomy (NCBI): domain Eukaryota; kingdom Viridiplantae; phylum Streptophyta; class Magnoliopsida; order Alismatales; family Hydrocharitaceae; genus Ottelia; species Ottelia alismoides. The sequence continues at coordinate 573,955 of JAZKJV010008355.1, read as the reverse complement.
TTTTTACTTTGATTATGGACGAGTTGACAAGTCACATTCAGGATGAGTTACCTTGGTGTATGTTATTTGCTGATGATATTGTGTTGATTGACGAGACTATAGATGGAGTAAATGAGAAGCTTGAGGTTTGGAGACATGCATTGGAGACTAAAGGTTTTCGTATAAGTAGGGCTAAGACGGAATATATGGAATGCACCTTTGATGGAAGCAATGGTGAAGGAATCGAGGTGAAGATTGGTGACGATAACATCCAGAAGAGAGATTCTTTTAGATATCTGGGATCTATTTTGCAACATGATGGAGAAATTGATGGAGATGTTACTAATAGAATAAATGCAGGCTGGCTAAAGTGGAGAGGAGCCTCCGCTGTTCTCTGTGATAAGAAAATGCCTTTAAAAATTAAAGGAAAGTTTTACAAAGCAGCCGTGAGACCTGCTATGCTTTATGGTTCTGAATGTTGGCCTGTGAACCATAGACATGTGCAGAGAATGGCTGTAGCAGAAATGAAAATGCTAAGATGGATGTGTGGACATACACGTAAAGATCGGATTCGGAATGATGCAATCAGAAAGAAAGTTGGTGTAGCTCCGATCGAGGATAAGATGCGAGAAAACCGCTTAAGGTGGTTTGGTCATTTGCAAAGAAGGTCAACTGATGCACCGGTTAGGAGATGCGAGTGTTGGGATGTTGAGCCAGCTAAGAGAGGGCGAGGACGGCCCAAGAAGTGTTGGAAAGAGACTATACGAAGGGATCTTAGTTTGCTGGATATAAGTCCGAGATTGACCCAAGATAGATCTGAATGGAGGCGAAGAATCCATGTAGCCGACCCTACTTAATTGTGGGAAAAGGCTTTGTTGTTGTTGTTGTTGTTGATTCGATTATTTAGTTCTTCGATTGTTTGATTAAAGTTGGAGTACTGTTCAAATTATATTCTCGGGTTTCTTGAAACCCTAAAAATATTCAGCATCTTGCGGCGGCGCTGGTATCTTAGTTCTCCAGGGTGATTTGAAAAAGCTCCATCGCCTCGGGCTCCCGCACCAGCCAAGGCGAGCCCTAGCGGTTTCTGCCTCGACAACGCATCTCCTTCCAGGCCGCAGACCCCGCAAGATCGTCCAGGCTACATCACATGGGGACCCCATCCATGTGTTGATCTCGATTCCAGGCGGTGTAGGATCTGCTGATGCCCAGGAGAGCCCTCTAGTTCAACCACCTCGATGCTCCTGCCGCCCTCGAGAAATCCAAGCAACCCAGGCACGTTCCCTGCGAGGCGGCACCAACTCCAAAGACCGAGACGCCGATGTTAGGGCTTGAAGCCTGGTGGCGGGAAGGAACGCCCTGCAATCAGATCCACACGAGCTGCAGGCACGCCCGAGTCCAGGAGTTCCTCTCCCAATCATTCCAGTATGCGCAGAACCCCCTTGCGCAACGCCATCTCCATCCTGCGACTTCTCCCTTGCGCGCTCCCCCCCGACGCAGTCGGCTGCACCCGGGAGTCCTCCAGGGTGCAGGCGGCACCATCAGGCGTAAACTCCATCTCGAGCCACATCTCCAGCCCCAAGCATGCCGCACCTCCATCTCCCAGCGGCAGAGATCCCATCGAAGGGGGAGGCGGCGCAAGAAAGAGTCCCCCGTTGGGGGCGGCAGGGAGAAAAGAGGGGTTCCCAATCGACGGGAACCCTAATGTGCCTGTGTTTTTTTTAAAAAATGGAAGCCCAAAGGGGGGCTGCCTCAGATGATAAGGAAAAAAAAGGGGCAAAAAGGGGGTTGTCCATTCCGAAAAAAAAGGGATCATTATTTGAAAAAAAAAGAGGGGAGAGAAATTTTAAAAAAAAGAAAAGAAGTTTGTTAAAAAAAAAAGAGAAAAGAGGCGCGTACAAGAAAAAGCGGTACGTATATGCTAACAAAAAAACGGAAAAAAAAGAGAAAAAAAAGTCGCGTACAAGGAAAAAGTCGTACGCATAAAAAATTGTGATTCATGTTTGCTTCTCCCAACTTGTCTATTATTTCCATTATTCTCAAAAGTTTGGGAGAAAGAGGGAGTAAAAGCCATATGCATCCTACATCATTGACTGACAGACCAAGCACTCCGGATTTCACAGAATATTAAGCCATCTTCACTGTGCATCGATCTTCGTCGTGGTGTCTCTATCCTCGACATCGACTCCGCACTGGTTTTGTTTTCTTCAAGGCACGACTGAGACAAAGTCTGGTGACCCGCAGGCACGACTGAGACAGAGATCCGGTGACCATGCAGGCACGACAGAGACAGTCCGGTGACCTTCCAGGCACGGCAGAGATACGTTCCGGTGACATGATATACCCGTCAGCAAGCGGGTTTGTCTACCAGTTGCGGATACATACGTTTATTGTGGTGATTTCAAGTGAAGATGTAATGATGTATATTTTTCTTTATTGTTGCAAGTTGTAGCTGTCCCAGCTACCAACTTGAGGGGGAGTGCTGGAAAAGAAAAGAGCCCACCCATGTGTTTAGTACCAAATGGGGGAGCGGTCATTATTGGGTCTGTCCGTGGGGCTATATAAGGAGCCCCACACCCCCAGTTCTCATTGAGAACTTCAATAGAAGAAATGCCCAATTCGGGGCTTCTCCCGTGGTTTCATCCCGCTCCTTTTGGAGTAGGGTTCCACGCTAAAATCTTTGTTCTTATTGTTCTATCTTTATTTCCGATTCCGCTTCTGCATTCTATTTTTCTACAGAAAAAGTACTTTTTCTCAACCCTTTGCAAGGCCTTGCAAGCTAAGGAGATCGATCTATCAACCAGCCAACACCCAGGGCATTTGTGTGAGATAAGTCTAACAAAAAAACATGGAGGATCACCATCTGGAGAAACTCCTCGTCTCTTATCTGATAATAAGGATATTGAGGAGTAGGTAAAACTTCACACAACAGAACTCCTCTCAATGCCCATAATTATAGTCACAGGCTTATAAATCATGGACTGAAGAAAACAACTGGGAGAACGTGTCCTCTAGAAATTTCTACCGATCATCCTCTAAAATTTGTAGTAACAATTGGCTTGGAAATTGCTGGTGTTAAATATCTGTTTTGTCAGTAGTGTTAGGGATTGAGAATGATAAAAATGAAATTCACAAGTGAACATCAAGAACTTAATCTCATAGGAATCATTTCACATGAATTTGGAAGCACCCATATGTAAAAAAGGTAGGGACCGAGTTAACTCTTTTCTTTTGATGCCATGTTTATATCCTGCATCAATAAAGTTCAATACTTCGCTTTCCATAAATGAATTAAAAGAATGAAATATGAGACTTCATCTCACCTTTGCACGGGTAATCTTCTTAGCTTTTCCACATAGAGTACTTCGTGATTTGGGCTCTAACCTCCTGTAATAATTATGTTTTTTTGTAAGTGAAGCTGATAAAGACAGAAAGTTGTCAAATATGACATTTCCCCAAAATATATGATCCAAGTGTCCAAAAAAGTTCATTTTCCATCTAATGCAGCTGTGAAATATTCAGTAATGTTGATAATTTAGATACAAAATATTGATCTATGACGCCATTTTAATTGGCTCCCTAACCAGGGGCATTGCATACAGTGAATTTGCATTCTTTTGGTTACTGTTGGTGCTGATTCTGAAGTTTTTCCCTTATTAAACATGCAAACACCATCGACAAAAGAACTTGAAAAGGTTGTAAATTGTTTCATCATTCTGAACATAAAGTTCAATATGAATAGGAACAAAGAACCTGTTACAGAACAAGTTCATGGTAAAATAATAAACATGAATCATGCAAATGACAGATGCCATTGAATGAAGGTACAATTTCGTGAAAGTAACGAGTAACGCCTCATCTAGAAGAATGTGCAATTTGAAACAGAGATGAGGTTATACTTTCACGCGAATGAATTGACGGCTATTACTTACAAGTTTTCTTGCTCAAGTTTTTCAGCAATTGATATTGCTTTCCGTCTAGACCATCCAGTTTGCTGAGTACATCCTTCTGCTTGTTGAATCACATGAGCTAAAGAAACTTTGCCTCTAACTAAACTTTGTCTCCTTGGCTGTTCCTCATTATCTTTTCTTTCAGACACAGGAATAAATTTAGGTGGATTATGTGAACATGAGGCGTCTTCAGCCCTAGAAGTGCCAACTCTTTTATCCCCTAGATAAATCTTACCAATTGCTTCCTGGTTTCTAGATTGCTGAAGCACAGGTAGATTTCTAGTGCCTCCAGATTTAGCCTTCTGAAGAGAACTTGCATTGGCCCGATTGGATGTAGTTGTTTGAACCCCTTTACTGATACCATCCTTGGGAAGCCTTCTTAAATAATTTTGATTGATATTTCCAGTTTGGTCATGCGAATAAAATTCTAGATTCTTTATTAACTGCGCTGAACCAACATCAGAAGATGGTAAGTCACATGAAACTGCCTCTAATCCTTTCAGTGATTCACATCTGATTTCCAGAGTGACTGCAGTAGAAAGAACAGACTCAAATGCTTGTAAAATTTGTCCCCTGAATTTCTCAGCTTTTGATTTGTTTGCATTTGAACTGAAAAGTATCTGCACAGTAGGAGCTGCAAGGAGACTGACACATCAATAGCATGTAAATGAAAACAACGTGAGACTAGTGCACAGTGATGAAATGACTTCAACGTATCTTGTAAAAACTCAAGTTCTGCTGTGTGTTACAAGAAAAAAAAGTAGGAAAAAGGGGTATGATTGAATCACTTGCAGATAAGCATGGAAGTTGCTTCCGACCTCTAGCACTCTAGTTTTATATAATTCTTTCTGGTGAATTCTACCAGTTTAATTAAAGGACGAGCATGGCGATCCAGTAGAAGCTACTCACGTGCTTTATATATTAAGCATTTCCCTTGCCAGATTAAACATTTTTCCCAACTTTGAATGGGGTGATCCTAAGCATTTCTCACGTGCTTTTTTATGAGTTTGTCAGCCTTTGCCCCTTGTGTACATTCGCAGGCCAGCTACTAGATACCTTGCTCATATGTTTTCCCATCATCCAACATGCTCCGGGTAAATCTTAAACACTTACTTTCCATTGATGGCATTGTTAATGTTTTTGTAAAGCATGAGACTATATAGGATGAGTCTTAGTTCCACTGATGGCAATGTTAATGTTTATATAAAGAATGAGACTATATATGATGAGAGTGCATCTCCTTAGGAGATAGTCGTATAGGATATGGATCATTCAAAGGATCTTGACCAACATATTACTCTTCAGAAGAGAAGGCGTACACGTGCGACCTACCCTCTCTCCGTACATATCTCACTAGGGTGTATCAGAGGATTCAAGAAGTGTGTGAAAGGATTGTCAGTAGTTACGATCTCATACACATATTAGGAGGCTATGCAGGACTGTCAGTGATGCCTTGCTATGGAGAAAGAAATGGGTACACTATAATCATAAGGCACATGGAGCTTGCTTACTACCCTAGTAGAGGCTTCTATGGTTGGCTGCAAGTGGATATTTATAGTGAAGAAAAGAGCATATGATGGTGTTGACCGCTTGGTGTTGACTGCCAAAAGGTCAGACTTGTGTCACGTGGATTCACTCAGATATATGCGGTGGACTAACAAGACACGTGGATTCACGTTACTCAACTCTTTGGATCCTCCTTTCTAATGCTATGGTACGAGACATGTCGCCCTCCCAACTTGACGTCAAGAATGCCTTTCTATATGGTAACTTGCACGAGTGGTCAAGTTCTTTCAAATAGTGATTTTATTCTTATATTTTGAATGTATTAAGAAATCTTTCGGATGATCTGATGCTAAAGAAGTCAAGGGGATATCAATCTGTATTTATTATGATTCTAATAAGGAAATAAAGGATAAAAAAATGTTGAATAGCGAGGAAATATATATCAAGTTTGGATAGCTCCAATAACTTCACCCTATACTCTACTGCTGACATCTGACCTTGCAGGAGGTTTGACGAACTCCATTTTCTTTTGTTGTTGCTAAACCTGCGGATAGTCCTGATCACAGTATAGATGTAGGTCCTACTTAAAAGCCCTGGTCGAGATTCTGATGCTTGGATGGATGCCCACTGATATTAGATTAGGGTAGTTGCAGTCTCAAGTTGATATGCAGGGAACGGAACTTGACCCCTCCTGCAACTCACCATATGCCTACGCAGACCCATAACTGCACATCATTCCTGAAACGGGACATCATGTGCCCCATGCACATATGTGGGTCGCATATGCGGGCCACATTTGCAGTTGAACTGGTTTTGGTCCAATTAAATCCTCTCGGATCCAATTAGATTATTAAAAAACTGAAGTACCTAATTTGTTTTCCCTTGAACATTCATCATATCTTACTGTTGCAGCATATTTTTATTGCTGTTTTTTGTCATTTTTTGTCCTAGAAACCAGTATACATATTTATATAATGAAATATGACTTTTTACCAATGAAGAATATTCTAACTTGTAAATTGAAAGTATCTATTAATAATATTAAATCATGTCACTTCAATTATAGTATTTTTGTAGACATTTATTTATTTTTAATTAAAAATTATAAAACCATGTAGAACCACATATACCCCCGCATTCTCCCCCATGCTATTTAAACGTTATTCGGTGACGTGTCCGATTGCATACACATATCGTTTTCCTAAATCTTGCTCCCAACTTGATGTCAAGAATGCCTTTTTATATGGTGGCATGTAAGAGGAAGTCTGTGCAACCACCTAGGGTCGCTATTGCGGGGGAGTGTCAGAAGATATGCAAACTTTATAAGACTATTTATGACCTTAAGCTGTGTCTTAGAGCATGGTTCCGGAAGCTTTCAAATCTGATAGAGCAACACAACTTCAAGAGATCAAATGCAGATCATCCACTCTTTCTACATAGGGCATCATGAGGTATTGGCATTAGTATAGTATATATTGATGACATTATTATTACATGGGATCAATGAGGTTAAGGTGTTCCTTAAATAGCAGTTTGTCACCATGGACTTTGAAGAACTACGATATTTCGTGGGTTTGAATTTGCCAGGAATCAGAGATGACTTGTGATGACTCAGAGGAAGTACGTAACCGGTCTCCTTCTAGAGACTAGGATGGCAAACTGCAGACATGCCACTACTCCTATGAATCCTAGCATGAAGCTCTATGATGATGATACAAATGAGATGGACAATAGAAAATACAAGGAGCTCACATGGAAGCTCATACATATGACGATGACCATGCCAGACATCTCCTTTTCAGTGAACAAAGTTAGCCAGTTTATGGAATAGCCATGTCGAGTTCATATGGATACAATCTCCATGAATTTAAGGTACATGAAATCTTCGTCGGGTATAGGGATACTTTTCAGCAAAAAGACATCCACTGAGATCACGACATTTGCAGATGATGACTACGTTGAATGTCCGAAAGGCAAGAAGTCAACCTACGGATTTACAACGTTTATTGGGGAGATCACTAGTCTAATGGAAAAGTAAGAAGCACGTTGTTGTTGCTATATCGAGTGTTGAATCTGAATACATGGCTATGACACAATGACAATTGAGATGATGTAGGCCCGGTTTGTTTTGACTGACCCAACTATTGACATAACTTTTCCCATGCAACAACTATGTGACAATTAGGTTGAATTGTTCATTACTGACAATCCAGCAGTCCATGAGAAAATCAAACACATCAAGATGGATTGCCACTACAGTAGAGACATGGTACAAAAGGGATGCATCTCTGCATCTCATGTCAGCTCAAGAGACTCCATACATATTCACCAAGGCTCTAGATAAGGGGGCATTTCAGAAGTGTTTTTCCAAGATGAGAATGATAGAAATCTAGAGTGGTGGAACTATGATTATACACTAGGTAAAGCACAAAAATAAAAAAAAATAAAAATAAGGTAAATTACATAAAGGAGCCCCAATTTTGTGTCAATTTCCAATTAAGGACCTCACTTTCAATTGAAAGTTCAAGCCCTTCTTTGTTATATTTGAAAAATAAGACCTTTAATTGAGAATCAACATATAGTTAAGATTTTTTATAATTTACCCTAATAAATAAGAGTCGAACGAGTGAGATGTTGGCAAGATTTTTTAATAATTGGATTCAAGATAATATCGAATACGTAAGATTTTTTGTATTTATTATTTTGGAAGGCGGGGTTAAAATTTAGAAAGGGGGAGAATTGTCATTTGTGTTAGATTGTAAATTGGAAATAACGTTAAAATTGGACAGACTGTTGAGAAATTAATGCTTGTTGCCTGGAGGAGAGGAAATTGAGGAGTTGGCTCAACAACGTAAAGAAGAATTAAGAAATACGAGAGGGGCACGGTATTGTCCTATGCATGGAATTATTAAAAATATGAAAAGGAGGCATATACCAGTGGTACCTTATATATACGTCCGCCCCTGGATATCTATGCTCCAGCTTGAGGGGTGCTATAGGAAACAATATTTATATATTTTTATTTTTTTATGTAATTTCCTCGTTCATTATTTTCTCTAGGCCTTCTCTACTATATAAAGGAGCCATATGACCACAGAATAAACATATTATCATTTTCCTCACATTAATCATTTAAGAAAGCAAACAAATAATCACGAAACATTGGATTTACATAGAAACCCCCATAAATGTGATAACCCACAAGGTTTGATAGATTATCATGCGTCCAAGAGAACAATCCACTATAATGATAAAAAAAGGAGTGCATACTTGCCCATATAAATACGTTATCATTTTCTTCACATTAATCAATTAAGAAAGCAATCAAATAATCACGAAACATTGGATTTACATGGAAAACCCCATAAATGTGAAAACCCATGAGGTCTGACAGATCATCATGCGTCCAAGAGAAGAATCCACAATAGAGGTAGAAAGGAGTACATACTAGCTCAAGTGGTAGATGAATGAACTCTTGCTAGGACAATAGACCTAATCCACATTGTGGGTAATCTGGAGATGCTTCTTTTTGCTTTTCTATCATGCCACAAAAACTAAAAAACCCTCCAACTATGTTTGAAGAGTTCGGACAAGAAAGAATCCAAAAAAGGACAAAGAAAGTAGCAACCTAACCTTCTATAAGGGTAGGGATAATTAAGAAAAGAAAGCACTTCAACAATTTCCTTCTTCATTACCCCATCCTATAAGATAATTAGATATCTACCTTGATTCTGTATTCATTATTTCATTGTGTGGTACACGAGTCCCCATATGAGAAGGCTATCCGCATATATAGGCATAAAACAGAACTATAACAGAATGTGATCACAACTACCTACTCCAGTCAAGATCCAAAAAGATATCAGCAAATTCAGTTATAGTAAGATTAAATTGAATTCAGTCAATCCTAACAGCAATGATGGTTTCTTTGACACCCTTTGATGTGACTTCTAATCCATGCTATTTGACATCTATATTGTGGGAATATCCTTGTAACAGAGATAATTCCTAAGATAAGGAACATTGTATCGACATGATTTTATTTTGATCGGGGCGTATAGACATTATTATATTTGTTTAGACACTGAAAATGGAAATGATGCATTCAAGAAGACAACTAAAATTAAACCTGTCAATTGGGAAAAAAACTTACCAGAACCAAAACTAACAGATAGCAACTTTCCTTCTTGATGCATAAATTGCCTAAGAGCATTTATCTGGATCTTTTCAATTGCTGCCTTCCAAATTTTCTCAGTATCCATGTATGTCATTATTGGGTTTCGTCCCCTGTCAGCTGCATCAACATCTGCACCAAATATAAACTTGTTTCAGACGATATTACATATTTTCATAATGCGTTTATATAACTACGAGATGCTGTATAAGCACTAATTTACTCAAGAGGCAGTTTATGGTACCTCCTAAGTCTCGGACATTAGTGGGAATATTAGCATGTTTGTTACGGTTGTTTTCATTGGCATAATTCAAGAGCATTGGGCTACTTTCTAAACTTGCATCCGCTGAAGAATTTGGCAGCATGTATTGGTGGTCAGGAGCAAGCTGAAGCAATGCAGCCGTAAGCCATGTTAATTTGTCATTGGACATCCTCAGCTGTTTTTCTGCTTCTGACAATGTCTTCAAGGCCAGGCGTAATTTTTCCATGTCATCTTTGGACACTAAGATTTCATTTATGCAAGAAAAATTACCCAGTAGAGTAAACAATATCGGTTACATTATAAATTTAACACATTAATCAAACCTGACGGCTATTATAAATCTACTCACATTTTGGGCTGCGAAAAAATTTCCTCCGCAATCTTTCTCGGGTAAAAACATAGCTACCAGCAAGGATATCCGTAATAATAGTTGCGAGTTGTGTCATTAATGCCAGAGGCTCTACACCAGCTTCCATAATATCTCTTAGACTCTTCACGGTATTTACAGTATCAGCAGATAGTGCCATATCAAGGAGATTCACCAACTTCTCATCAGAAACCAATCCAGCCTGAAGAAAAATATTAAAATATGAACTTCATTTGCTCAGTTTTTCTTACTTTCTTTGAAATGGTTATTCTTGCAGATCCTACAAATGTAAGAAATTAGGTATGGTTATTCTTTACCTTTCTTTTCAAATAGTTATTCTTATCTTTTCTTGCATATCCTATAGATGTTAAGAAACAAAGGAAACAGATTTTTTTTATAAAATATCAAATCTTTATGGGAACAAAAACTATAACTTGCAAACTAATTAACGTTATGGTAACCATGAGCTCCACTCTTCAATATTATGTACCCATAAATTGACCCACTATTCATCATTGTTCAGGAATTATGATCTTTTCACCTTAGTTGTCTTAGTTGCAGTTTTTCTCTACGTACAATTTTTTCATTATTTCCATAACTAGAGATGTTTTATGATTCACAAAGACAAACTACTCGCAAAAAATTCTCCCTATTTGAGAAAATATAGGAGATCCTTATTAGTATGGTGGATTCACAATGTCATTACCACCACTGAGATCAGTTGCCTTGATCTAATATGAAAAACTATACAGTTTTGTCACGTTCCAAAAAGTGCTCATCTGATAGTCAAATTAGTTTCATTTAAGATGGCTTTAATATCCGCTTAATCACCATCATTGTCATCACCTGGAAACTGAAAGTTTAGAACTGTATTTCTAAAGTTGGCAGTAATTATAGATTTTTCTCAAGTTTAAATGGAGGAGGCTTACAAGTTCTTGAACCAGTGAAACAGAGATCCTATGTCCTAGTAAACTTAGCTGATCCAATGTCATCTCACCATCCCTTAATGAGCCATCTGACCTCGATGCTATGAGTTTTAATGCATCTTTATCAATTTCTAAGCCTTCTTTATCCGCAATAAACTGCAATCTTTGGATAATATCAGAGTCCTTCAGTTTCGGGAAAAAGAACTTTTGGCACCTTGATATTATAACGTGTGGCAGATGATCGGTACATGAACTGATGAGAAGAAAAATGGCACGTCTTGGCGCCCGATCAATAACCTTTGAAATGGCATTCCAAGAGTCAGGGGGCAAAGTATCACAATCATCAATTATGAATATGCTATAATGGGAAGATGACGAAGGCAACATCGTGTTCTCAAAAACGTCTACTATTCTATCGAAGTCGAAATTGCCCACAGGTCCAACTTCTATAACATTCCTACTTCTGCCCATATTTTGTGAGATACAGGATGTGCAAGAGCCACAAGGTTTGGGATGCTCCACAGATTGGCAATTGAGAGCTTTCGCAAAAATCCGCGCGCATGATGTCTTCCCCGTTCCTTGGGGGCCATAAAATACATACACTAAACCGACCTTTTTCCTTAAAATTGCGTTTGAAAGAGCTTGGACAACCAAGTTCTGTCCAACTAGATCCCTGAATGTCTTAGGCATGTACTTCTGAGCCAGACTCCGGTGCCTACCATGTCGAGATCCTCTCCTGTCATCAAAGGATCTGGCTTCAGAAGTCAGGTCAGAATCCCGCTCATTGTGACTTGCGAAAATCCCTAACTCACCTGAATAGTCATGATCCGAGAATGCATTACCTCCATGAGACTCGAAAGGTTCATTGAGTAAAGGAAGTGCGTCAGAATCATATTTATCGGATGAGCCAGAGCAAATATCAGCTGCAGCTTGTATATCTGAATTATCTCTCTGGCTGTGCGGCATGTCACATTCATCCTTCCTCATCCTCGCTTCGGAGCGACCACAAGACAAACTCCTCCCAGCCATGTCAAGGAAAACTTTACCCCTGTGATGAATTCTAGACCAATTCCAAGGAATTCCACATCCATTCCTAGGATCCTGAGCAACTTCCAGTTCACGGTCTTCCTTTCCTTTTAATGAATAACCATGGCTCATTATGCCCTGAGCTAATGAGTTCGAAGCAACAGACAGATTTTTGTGTGCGTGCCCATCTCTTGCATCAGTTGAACAACGAGCCCTCCTCACACCTTTAAATTTCCGCCTCTTCCCCCGACTCGAGCCATTGAGAAGCACGTGGGTACTTGTTCGAGGTTCTTCTTCGCAGATGGTTGTTTGACCTTTCTCGACATTATGAGAAGCTTGCACATTCTCAGCCTCTTCTAACCCATGTAAATCATCTGATGGTTTAGGCTGCTCTTGCTGGTGTTCAGTGTGATTCTTAGTCTCCATTTGAGACATATTACTCTCTCTTGTTTCTGCCTTCTCTAAAATTACACGGGCATGACCACCCTTTCGACTCTTGTTACTAGGTTCCCCTTCCTTGGTCATCATTTCTGCAGCAATAATTCCTCTATAATTATCACCGCCATCATTAACCTTAGAAGCAGCAACCTTTGCCCTTGAGACACTCGGAACACCTGGTGAGCTTGCAGACAGTCTTGTGCTCTCCCTTTGGTAGTCGCTGCCTATTGATCTTCTCCCGCTATATGGCACGCTGTCTTTGTCAAGTTGCCTCGCAAAGGACACACCTAATGGAGGAGAATGCCATGAGGGGGGGCTGGTGGAAGGGTCTCTGAGAGACCTTGATCTCTGTAGGACCATAAGGTTCCTCATTATCGACCTTTCCGCCATTATTGGGCTGTGCCGGTGGATATGGTTCTTCAGGTGTATGCAGTTGGTGAGATGTACATGGTTCCTGAGATGATCACTGATCACACTTCCATCATCTTCTTTGAGCATAGGTTCGCGAAGAGGTCTAGTCATGATTTTGGAGTTCAATCACCATACCAAACACATGAGAAGGCAAAGATACCGGGAATCTATTCTCAGGAATTCCATGGCTTCTCCCATTTATGTTTCCATGCCCCAACCCCCAAGATAATTAAAAATCACAACTCCATGAGTCCTGGCGAAGATTTCACTCTTGCAGCTTCTCACGATGAAAGGTACTACAAAGAGAACTGTAATCGATCTCTACAACTTCCAGCAAGCTTCTGAAGGCAGCTTAACCTGCAAAGTATTGTTCGCCGTTAGGGAAAGGAGAAACGCCAAAAAACGTGATAATTTCCAGAAAGCAATTGCGAGAAACTTGACGAAGTGCATGTCAAAAAAAGTTAATACCAACCAAAGTTCCATCAACAATTCCGCATTCAAACAAGAAATAAAACACAAAATCAAAAATCGCGTGGAGTCATCGGGAAAACAAAACGAAGAGGCAAGCACTAACTTTTCTTAATCCCAGAACGCAAATTTCCCAGAGGAAAACCTAGACAGCCCCCGAGCCTCTTTCCTTCAAGAACAAGCCTAGAACCCAAGAAATAGATCCGAGCAAATCTCCGCCGAAAAAAAGCTTCCTTTTTTCCAAAGATTCAGATCCACTGAACCCGGAAAACCCTCCAACTCGCAGACCCACATCACAAAATCACATTTTCCTTCCAAATTCGCCCGGGGTGGGGGGAGTCCGAGGGGTCCAAAAAGAACAGTCTTTTAAGCAGGCAAAAGAACAAGAAGAACCCACCAGAGTGGAGAGCTTAGGATTCCACGGGAGATGCAACGTCTCCTGAGTGGTGGACCGACGTGCTCCCGACGGTGATTTGCAGTAGAACGAGGTGGGGATCAAAAGTGGAGTGGAGGAGATGGGCGGTGAGGCGTATGTGAGAGTTGCAGTGTTCCACTCCGGCCCCCACAGCCCTGCCTCTCTCTATATCGCAGTTGGAATGGGAGACAGACAGTGAGCAGAGCAGAGGTTTTTGGTTGTTTGAATGCAAAGGAGGGCTGTCCCAAAACCACTAAGCAATATGACATTCACACATCAATTTTTGGTGATCTGATGCTGATGCTGATGCTGACTTAAAGGTGGTGTTCGGGGAAATGCAACAAAGTGGTCATTGGATATACCCTTGTCACTTAATTAAATAATTAAATATTTGGTCCAAAAAGAACACTTCATACTAACAAGTTCATTAGGGCTCACGACATTTGAAATGTATGTTGATTATCTAGGAGTTGATTTATAACTGAATGATTCTCCATGGCTTAGGAGCTTTTCTTCAATGCCGTCTTAGTTGCCTGTCTTTTTTCGTTATTTTTTCCTATTTTTTTCGACTCCTCGTAATTAGGTTTATTCTTGGTAATTCAATTATCACCGATGCTTGTATGGACACATGTGCACACACATGCCCACGTATAGATTCCACATGTCTTGGAAGCACACTAGATCATGAGTTGTATTTTTGTTTTAATGTGCAAAAAAATCAAAACTATTCATAACCAGGTGCTCTCGAGATCACTTTATACTTTAGGACTTTTATACGAATGATCCATTGACATCTTGACTAACTAGAAAATTATTGTAACAACTAAGAATCGACAAAATATGTCAAATTTTACACCTATACGTTAAAGGATCGGATGAATTCTATATCAACTTTAATGAATATATATGCACATTCGCGATGCTTTGTCATCAGCAGCATAATAATAGCATGCATACATATTAACCTCCGCCACTTAGCATGTCTACTATTGTCATACATCACTTAACGTCTAGCTTACATCTATATGCCAACAACGATCTTCGTCTACACGCACCCATGTTTATTAACCATCATCATCTCCTCATATCTGACCACCATTGGTTTCTTCCATGCTCAACATATCTCCTTCCTTCAATTTCCCCATTGCCACGCTGCTCAGGCTTCACACACCACCTTGTTATCGCTTCCCCTTCTATTCTTCAATAAGTCGTATAGTTAAAGGCATTGACTCTTACACACGCCTATTATTGATTGACACTAGGATTTTGGTATGTGAATCAGTAACTGAAGTGAGAGAGAGAGTTTTAATGAAAACTATTTGATCACTGAATGAAGATAGTTATGACGAGCCGTCATCGTAATAAAAATTGGACATAAGGTGTTTAATATCTCACTTACTATAACATAATGAATAGTTGTTATTCATCCAGAAAGAAACATGTTTTCTAATTTAGATATGGTAGTGTTCATTGTTATACTAGAGAAAATGATTTGAATAGAAACCATTATTAGTTTGTTATTCCTTTATTTATGTTACTTTATCATCGTTAATTTAGTAATGACCTTCCTAGAGCCATTATATGGGTCATAATCAGGGATAGCTTGCTCGTACCTCATTCATTGCATAAACAAAACTTTCCAATCTATCAATGTCTTAAATGTTGATTATATGTAAATATATACATTGATTTAAATTCATTTTGTTACATTCTTCAAGTTATGTAAACATATAGCAAAAGATCCAATAAAGTTCTTGAAACATATAAATTGAACTTTTTTCTCTTTTACCTGCCAATTTATAAAAGGGTGTAATAACAATATATGCATATTGAGTAATAAAGTTAAACTCTATAGACCATTATGGAGAAGATCCTTGTTTTTTATCCGGCAATTTACAATTTCAAACCTTTTTACTACCATGATTCTCATTCTTTTTCAATTTAAATAGAGAATATGGATATATACAACATTTTGGAGTAATTATCTTTTGTCTTTGGTGACTAGCGACAAACTATGAATAATCAAATTTCAGTTAAAATGAAATCTTTAAGATGAATTAATGAAAGAATAATCAATAAAACAACATCAATTCAAACCCATCTTTGAATTGAGAGAGATTGAGAGAAGTAACATTGTTGAAGACCATATGACCACTTGCCCCTAACACATTTTACGTAATGACCAAATCATCCCCCAAATAGCAGTTGCACGTGAGTCTTGACTCATAATCTTTCAAGGCCTCTACGGTCATTTCAGCCTTGCGTGTGTTTCCTCCCCCGTCTGAGCCTGTACGGATATCGATAGCGTACGTCAGATCTCGAGTCAAATCGCGACTTCCAACGTTTATAGAGATGCTGCCACGTGGGACCGCCATTCAAACGAGAAATGCGGACTGCTGTCGGATGCAGATCCGACGGCTATACCCTTCTTTGGGAAGCATATTCGCTATCTGCTACTCACGAGAATGCAAGTGGTCTTTTACCGGATCTCTAAGTAGAGTTGAGGAGCAGATCTGAACCGTTCGATCGGCATAGTCATCATCGGGGATTGGTTTGTCGCGTAGTTACTGCTGGTTGATTATTTGTACAAGGACCTCTCTCTCATGTGCTCCTTCCGAATTTTCCAACATTTGAACATTCTACTTTTTTTAAATTTACATTTGTTCCCTTATTATAAAATGAGAAAAGGAAGCCTACTTTTTGAAGTAGGTAATGTTACCTACTTCACGTCTATTTTTAATTAATTTTTGTTTTTATTTGAAAAATATCATCATGGATTTTCATAATTATATCCTTCTAACATGTTATTCAATTTTCATCAGAAACATAGACTCATATATCCTTCATCTAAAACAGGTCGATTACAGCAAATCTAAGACCGTTAAAATTAAATGTTCTGGATGAAGGGTATAGAAGTATCTCTTTCTGACGAAATTTAAATGACATATTAAAGGGATATAGTTATGAAATCTATGATAGTATTTTTCAAAAAAATAAAAAAATCATTAAAAATGAACGTGAAGTAGGTAAGGTAGGCTTCACAAAGTAGGCTCCCTTTCCTCTTATAAAATTAACAATAATATTCATCTATTGTTACTCTTTTGACACTATATTACATTAAGCACTACCGCTAAATTGAGCGATAGTGACCTTTTTCAAAATCCGTCATTAAAACAGTCATTGTTACATATATAATGATAATATTATTCATTATGAATAGATTTTTATATTTGAAAATATCAACGAATATTATATTCATCATTATACCATCATATAACAATGATTATCCGTTGATATTTTTCAAAATCTCAATTAATGGTCGCTAATTTTTTTGTTCAAAATTTAGAAAGTCGATTGCAAAAATAGCAACGAATAAGCGTCGACCGTTAGTAATGATGTAACAAGGATACAATATTCATTGCTAATTCGACTATAAAAAATACTTTCGTAATGAAAAACATTATCGTTGATGATAGATTTGAAAAAATATCACAATAGTCCAATTTTATTATAGCAGGTATAATTAAAAATAAAAGTATATGTGTTATTTTAAAAATTCAGAAAAACACAAGTGTAAAAATACACTGTTCTTATTTTGTCCTCGGATTCGGTCTGCCCGAGGTTTGATAGGCTGTATCCGGTCCGGCCGGATCCTACGCTCCACCCGATTCCCAAAGACTACTATCCAATCGCAAGTCCCAAAGAAAAACTACGAGTGGTGGTGATTGGAACGATGATGGTGTGACCCACTAGTGTTGGATCTGACTTGACCATCTTGGGATTCTACATTGCCTATATAAACGACAAATGCCAATGTCTCCATTATCCATAGTCTCTACATTGCAGGGGTAGACTACGAGGATATTAATGATATTTTCTAAAAAAAATAAAAGATAT
The DNA here is from genome assembly GCA_037367405.1 of Ottelia alismoides. Lineage (NCBI taxonomy): Eukaryota > Viridiplantae > Streptophyta > Magnoliopsida > Alismatales > Hydrocharitaceae > Ottelia > Ottelia alismoides. The sequence continues at coordinate 556,139 of JAZKJV010008355.1, read as the reverse complement.
CCATATTATCTACATGACCTCCATGGTCCATTATGCAAATTCTTGATGTTGATGGCCTTTGTGTAATCGTTTGAGGTTTCTTTAGCTTTGATGTAATGTGTAACATCAATTTGCCACGAATTGAAATTTTCTTAATTAGGTTTTGTTTGCGGTCTAAATTAAAATAGAGAGAGGGCAAAGGAGGAAATATTGTGCTAGGGTACTATTCGGATCAAATTTTAATAAATAAATCTATATTCAAGTTCAATGCAATGCATGAGAAAGTTCAACCATTCGATTTCAAGCTCGATTTGATACATGTTCGATGGAATATTTTAAATTCGAGTCTGTTTGAAAAATGAATCTTTGAGTTTAATTCAATAAAGACCATTTACCAATTTAACTTAAGTCAAACTTGTTAAAATAATAACCAATAAACCCTGAACTCTAAACGCTAACCTTAAGTCCTAAATCTCAAACCGATAATAAATGAAAAAAAACTGCAAACACCGCCGATCTACTATTTTCAATTCATATACTTATCCCTTTTGAGAGATTTGACGACAACTATATTTAGCATAATAAAGATGAGTTGCGGATGCTAACTTGCCTAAAATTTCTATCCCTTGCACCCTTTCCATGATATATTTATTAATGGGTGTGCATGCAGGCATGCGCATGTACACATGTGCGAGTGTGTGTACGTACGTGTATGCTTCGGAAGAGGTTGCAATATTAACTTTGGATTGTTAGAAGCTTAATGACATTTAATGGTCGTGAATAAGGTGATTTCAATATCATAACATCTATTACTATTGGAATGATGTTATAGAATCTTTAGGGAGTTATTGGGGGTGTACATGTCACCCAAACACCCTTATATATGGTGTTCATCCCATGGTGAAAGACATAAGAACAAGAATACAATGAGTCTTGTGAGCCTCCAAAATCGTACTTGTATTTTTTCCTTCAAATGGTATTAGAGTGATAATCTTGACTTTGATTTGATCTTCTAAATCATGCTGACATCGACTCAATCTTTCGGTCATGTATGCACCTCTGATTACATCGATCTTCCGGTCTCGATGCATCTGACGATATCTTGTGTCACTGATCAAATTCGTCCTAATCACATTCTCGATTAGTTGTGGTTGGAACTTCCCCCCCGCAAGTGTTTTAACGCACCACTTGTCGCATCTTCAAGGCTTCATCTACATTTCACAATAACAACATCCTGATTGTGGAAGAAAAATGGCTAGAATATAGTCGCAACTAAACTTGTGAAATTGGAACATCTTAATGGTGAGAACTATGAGATGTGGAGCTGAAGAATTCGCTATGTTCTCGTGCACAATAAGGTCCATTCCATAATTGATAAACGTGCTTCCAAATTACGTATCCTACCGTTGAAAAAATTATGGCACACAATAAATAGGGAAAAATGGATAGTGGGTTGCAAAGTTTCATGTTGATTTACATGGAGGACAATTTGATATGGGTTTTTGAAACTCAAGAAATTGCATTAGGGGTGCTAATCGAATCAAATATATTCAAATCCACCTAGATTCATATTCAATTCATTCTAAAATTTTCGAATCCGAATTCGAATCGAAATTTAAACGAATTTCTAATCTAAATTCAAATTTAATTCGTTTGGAGTTTCGAATATTCAAATTCGATTCATTTTATATCAAATTATTTTCACAGGTCCCCACAATACTTAGAAACGGAACTAACCAATTATGTTGTCTACAGAATAAAACATATTTTCCTTTTTCACTGATCCACCTTCAACACAGAATGTTATCTAGAAAGAAATTTTCAATGTTATTGATCCAAATAAAATCATATTTTCCTTTTTCATTCGCAACACAGGTAGAATGTAACTTTGCGACGATAGAGTACGGATATAGTGGATTGATTCTAGTGCAACCTTCATATTTCAAAGATCAAGGAGGGCTTGGTGGAATTCAAGGGACTTCAAAATGGAGGAACAATGAATTCACATAGAGATAACACCTTTTTATATGTTGAAGGTGTTGGAACATACAAAGTAGATCCCAAAGTAGCATCATGGTCATGAACGATTAACTGTATACTCTTGGGGTCGGAACCTCATCTGTGTCCATGTACTACTAAATAAGAATTTTGCAATCCACTTCTTACAACCATGAAGATCGCAAAATCTTTTGAAAGGGGAGATTTAAAAAACTTCAAGTACTCGAATGTGAATAAAACAAATGCCAAAGGGCATGTTTGTAATCACTTAAGACAGGATTGAAATATTCCATATTAAAAAATGATAGGGGCAATTTATGTGGAAAATAAATAAAGTTTATGAAATTGCAGAATGGCCTTGAGATGACTTAAATATATTTAAGAGAAACATGGAAATAAAAGATATAATTTTCACAATAATTAAAAAATTCAAAAATGGATAAACTGCAAATTAATTACTGAAGTTGTTTAAAAATACAAATTGTTCCGTACATTATAAAAAAACTATAATTGGAAGAAAATTGCAAAAAGGTCCTTGGCCGGTGAGACCAAGGGCGATGTCTGTGCTCGGCTTTGCACGGCGCAGCATGCCAGGCTACAACGGTGGTGCTGCGCAGATGTCACCCGCGTCAATTGGCGATGAGGTATAGAGGAAAATGAGCTCAGAGTCGGAGATGTGGTCGAGGTGTCGATGGTGATGTGGCTGTCACCCGTGTCGAAGGCGGATCAGTGACATGGATGTCACCCGTGTCGTATAAGATGACGGTGAACGGCGGAGGGTGGTGGTGATGTTGGCGGCTCTGATCTTGGGCTTGAAGCCTCGGGATGGGTTCTCTGCGTGGTTGGAGCCGAAGCTCCCAAAATGGATCCTCCCTCAATGATGCATAAGGTGATGCTCTTATAACCATCGTATTGACGATTGTAGGCGAGTAGGAGGAGACGAGGCCGACACCGGCTGTTGCAAGGAGATAGGCGCTCAGGCATTGGCAGGCGAACATCCATGGGGCGGTTACAAACTAAGAGGTATTTCTCAAAAGGAATTAATGGGGCTGCCGGTTCGACGTTTTTTTTATTTTTTTTAAAAATAAAATCATATATATTCATTTCTATATCCTTGATATATGTCATTCGAATTTCGTCAGAAACAGAGACTACTACGGCCTCTATCGAGATGATGTCGATTTAACAAATTCTGTTACTGTTAAAAAATGGCTGTCTGGATGGAGGTCGTAGAAGTCTCTGTTTCTGACGAAATTCGAATGACATATATGGGGGATATAGCGATGAATATACATGGTGATATTTTCAAAAAAATAAAACAACGCCGAAAATGATGCGGAGGCAGCCCCATTAATCTCTTCTCAAAATGGGTACGAAACAAAAAAATTTCTCCGGACGAGGATACATCGGCAAATCATTTGCTGCTCATCAATGTATCACGGTAAACGATTTGCCGTGATGATATGCTCACAACAACAAACCTTTTACCGTACCAAGTAGCTCAGTCAACGAGGTGATGCTGTCTTCGCTTCCCATCCACTAGACACGACAACCGGTTTGCCACCGATACCATGTCACTATGGCAAACCGTTTACCGTCCCACATTGATGACAAGAAATAGCTTACCGATACATTCTCCTTCTGGAAAAAAAATTGATCTATACTCATTTTAGAAAATACTTTCACTGAAATACATTTTGGAAAATAACTCTACATCAAACGGAAGATGTGACACGTTCTATTTTAGACGAAAACGTAATACATGATATTTGCAAAATGGGGGTCCACGCACTGTATCGTATAGGCAAAAGGACGGTCACGCTCTTTGCTAAAATTAGGAAGAGAAGAGGACGATGGGGACCACATGGTTTTGGTACCTAATGAAAAAGAAAAGAATAACCAATAGAGAAATAAGCGCTTGCTTTGATATTATGACTGCACAAAAAATCAAAGGGGGTATGGGCTTGAAATCTTTTGTTGACCTTTGTCAGGCTATGATCGATTCTTGGGTGTGGAGGCTTCTTACCTCGGAAACGTCTATCTGGGCCGATTTTATGCGCAGGAAATACTTGACTTCCGGATCGTTTTGGGATATCCAGGCCTCCTCCTCCGCTTCCAGGTTATGGCGCAGGATGCTGGACATTAGACCCTTTATTCGCAATGCAATTAGTGGGGATGCCCCCCCCCCCTTTTCATGTGTGTCCATTCCCATAGGAGTTTCTCCTTTGCGGCTGCTTTTGATCTGCTCCGACCTAGGAGCTTGCTGGTTCCCTGGGCCCCCATCGTTTGGGACCGTAGAACTCCTCCCCGTTGCGCTTTCACCCTTTACTGTGTTGTCCTCAAGCGGCTCCCCACTGCTGACAGACTTATATCCTTAGGGCTGCAAATACCTGCTACCTGTAACTTATGTTCGTGGTCGGAATCCCATGACCACCTGCTATTCAATTGTTATTTTACGTCCACTGTATGGCGGGCCTCCTGTGCTGCACTATCTCTGCAACCACCCCAAGCTTCACACCTCATGGATGTGCTCGACTGGATTGCTCGTTTTGACTACCCAAGTACACGCTCTTCTGCGGCTACCTTGCTTGCGGTTGTGGTTTGGCACATCTGGCGAGATCGCAATCGATTATGGTCTTCGAATGGCAGTCAGTCGGCTGTGCGCACAATTGAGGAAATCAACTACACAGTATCACGGATCAAACACAGTTGAAGTATTTTGAGTTTTTGCACCCCTCGGACTTCAACCTTACTACTGTAATTCAGGGACTGAGGTTCTAATTGGGGTCATTACACAACCCCCTATGTCTAAGTTTTTATGTTTTAATTTTTTGTATCTGCTCCCGTTTTGAAATACACAGATTTATACTTACCAAAAAAAATCAGAGGTCACGGAAATTAGAGGACCACGTGAGCTTAAGGTCCGTGCATAAATAATATTAATGCATAATTAACGATGCTTCTAGTCTTTATATAGTATCTTATTATACACATTAGTTTCGTATTTATTGCATACTCCTTTTAGAATGGGAGTATTAAATAATATGTTATAATTAGTTTTGTTCATTTGTGACAGGATATGTTAGACCGTGTTTATATCATTTTTTTAATGATAAGCATGTGATGGTATAGATACCGACATTTCAAATGTTATCAGATCCACAATTGTAATGGATGGATTATTGGGCTTTTTATGTTATTCAATCATTGTCCAATTCAATGCAAGTGGTTCAATATAAAAAGGCCGATCTGATCATCACATTTTGTTTTATCTGTTTATAGATTGATATACATATTTTCTTATTATTTTTAATGCATGTATATTTGAGTCGATTTCAAAACTTCTACTAATTACAACTACAATGTGTGTTTTGCCCAAGTGTTATGAATTGTGCACAAATGAAAGTGGAACGCATTAATTTGACTCGGATTTTACGCAATATAAACATGTTAACATGATGAATTGACGATTCATCATTTTCCACATTTCTTTGACATGGTTGCGGCACCTCTAAAGTTAAGTGGTACCATCAAAAATGTTCCTGATCTTCCTGCATATATAATTGGTGATGGACGAGACTTGGTTAATTAGAGAAAGATAACATAGCTCTTCGAAGCTGATCCTGAAGATGAAGCAAACTTGATGCAAATTAAGAAGACGTGGGGACCCTCTAAGGTTGCATTCAAAGGAAAGAGTGGAAAGGTATCACGAGGCACTTGCTATGATTGTGGGAGTTTTTAGTCACTTCCCAATGGATAAGAACACAAAAATCAATACAAAGCCAGAATTCACAACAATGGTAGAATGTAACTTTGCGATAATAGAGTACGGAGCATAGTGGATTGACTCTGGTGCAACCTTCATATTTCAAAGACCAAGGAGGGCTTGGTGGAGTTCAAGGAACTTCAAAAAGGAAGAACAATGAATTTACACATAGAATAACATATTTTTGGATGTTGACGGTGTTGGAACATGCAAAGTAGACCCCAAAGTAGCATCATGGTCATGAACGATTAACTGTGGAATCCGTCGGAACCTCATCTATATCCATATAATGCTGAAGAAGAAGTTTGCAATCCACTTCTATTACAACCATGAAGATCGCAAAATCTTTAGCAAGGGGAGATTTGTACAGGGTGATGATATGTTTTATCTCGATACTACCTAAGAATCAATGAAATAAAGATCAGATTATTTGTTGTGTTGCTTGCCAATGAAATAAAGGTTTTTCTAATTACTTACCTTCGAGTTCCATTATCGGGAACTATACCACAAAGATTTGGACAACAGTTCTTCATAAGATTACAAAACGGATCGAGCACAGAAGGGTAGCCGTAGACACTTCTTTCTTCTAATCTCGTGTCTCTCTTCCATTCCAACTTACTCTTTTTAGTATTTTTCAAAATCCCAACTTCTATAAAGGAAAAGTAGACCATGCCCTAAGAAAATTTTCCTTTGGCAAGGAAATAATCACTCTTCTTACCCACCTTGCTGATTGGGATGCCATCTGCCCCACTGAATCTGATGGTGGATGTGGATCATCAACCTCGATCACTAATTTGAATGATGCCTTAATAGGCAAACTGTCCAGTAAATCCAAAATGACAACATAAATCTACGGTACAAGATTATAATATCATCTTTTTTTTGATAAAAGATTCAAGTTCATTCATCATCATAAGGTTCAGTTTCATCATGATAACAGATAATATAACAAGGATGCAGGGGCCCGCACATGAGCGGGGCACACAAAAAAAAGAATCAAGGCCAATGGTATGGAGGTCTGAAGCATCGTTGGAAGAAACCATCATCAAGCATGAAGATTGTTCTCAAAATCTCATTAACTTCCATAGGGCCCCCACCATCCTACAATGTAAGGTTAGTTATAAGGTTCTGCAATGGAGAGCTTCGTAGTTTTGTGAAACGCGCCAACAGTGCGATCACCACGTATCCCCAAGGTTGAAGAAGTAGCAGATGTCAAAATACCTGCAAATAAGAAAGATGTCCTTCGAGTTTAGTGGTTTAACATAACCTCATCAGTGTTTCCGCATTCTCGAAATTCGCACAAATTTTCATCAAATACCACACCAATACGCACTCCGCAAATAAGGGAAGTTTCTCTTATGATTTTGTCTATGATAAAAGGAATTCCATTAAAGGCCAAGTTACAACGACCTTTCCATATGGACCACCAGATGGTTGTTCTGATTACACACCTTTTCCAATCAATTGTCAATTCATCGTTTGAGATTGGAAGCGTAATTATTTTGATAAATTGATCATAATTTGAGTTGAGACCACATTCCCTGAAGATGTCACGTGTTTTCTCACCTTCATTGAAAAGGTGTGTGTAGCATTCGAGGTGTTTGTGACACAAGTGGCATCTATTGACAGAGCTAATGTTGAGTTTCCCAATGAGGCCTTGGGTAAGTAACTTCTAGTGTGCCAATAGCCAAATAAAGTAGGAGACTCGCGGGTCAAAACATTTTTTCCAAAATTTATTGTCTATCTTAGATCTAATTCCTCCATCCACCATCATTTCATATAACAATTTGCAGGTGGAATTTTTTTTATCCGACCTACTGTTTGTTGGAAAGGTATAGTAACCTTCCATCCGTGGTTGTATCATCCCAAAGATTTCAATTAATGCCTCCTTCAATTTTGATGCTAGAATCCAAAGACATAGTGGGAGATGATTTTTCAAACTCTTAAACTAGTTGAAATTAGAGCCCCAAGATTTCGCCCCATCACCAACCGAGATATTGTGATTTTTGACAAACGGCCAGATATTTATGAACTCCATGGATATTGATCCTTTATTCCTCAAAGGATCCTTCCACAGTGAAGAATGAAGACCATTCCCTGGCATTTTATGCAAGACCGAATGTAAATATTTGGCTCCTCTAATGTGGCTTTTCCAAACCAATGAGTGCGAGCGAGTTGGTTTTTGTAGTAAAACAATCAGGCCTGCCCGATAATTTGTTGCACTTAAAATTTTGGAGACCCACCGTTTCTTGTAATCAGCAATGCATAGGGCCGATTTTGTGAGGATTGCATCATTAAACAATCTTAAATTTAAAATACCCCATCCGTCATTTGATCTTGGGCGAGTAACCTTAGACCAAGCCACCTTCGGAGTGAGGGAGAGTGAAGAGTTGCCTGCCCAAAGAAATTTACGTCTAATTTTATCAATTTGATTAATGACGCTAATGGGGATTTTCAAGCATGACATCACATGAATGATGAGTGGTGTGAGCGAAGAGTTAAGAAGGGAAACTCTTGCCGGTAGCGGAAGCAAGGTTGCTTTCCATCCTTGAAGTTTTGTAGAGAATTTATTGATAATAGTAGACCAATCTTTGGTTAACATTTTCCTTTTTGCCAATGTGAATCCCAAGTATTTTAATGTAAAACGACCTTCATTCCAATTTAAGAGGCTTTTAATTCTCACTACTTCGGATTGCTCGATATTTAGAGCATAAAGAGCCGACTTAGATTTATTTATACTTAAACCAGATAGCTCACTGAAGATTTTAATTACTAGGTGGACGTTTTAAGGTCTTCCAACTTATATTCCATGAAGATGAGGAGGTCATCCGCGAATTGGACGTTCGTGACCATAGCTTCCAAACCTTTTTTTGAAGAAGCCACGAAATTTTCCATGATCAACCATTTTTGCAAGCATTGCATCAAGGATAGACAGAGAGTGAATGAAAAGGAAAGGGGATAAGGGATCACCTTGCCTTACACCACGTTTTGGGTGCAGAAATCCAGCAGAAGTTCCATTTACCTTGAAAGAGACTCATGAAGTTTCAAGCAATGCTTTGATCCAATTTATGAAGATATTTGGGTAATTAGCAGCCTTGAGTACTCCTAAGATGAATGGCCAACGAAGTGTGTCAAAGGCCTTATGAAAATCGATTTTGAGGATAATTGCTTCAATTCCCATTCGATCCCATTCATTTACAATTGTTGAGGTAACTATGAAGGCATCAGTCGTGGAACGACCTTTCAAGAAAGCACATTGTGATGGTGGAATCGATGTAGCTAAGAAAGGTGCCCATCTATTTGCTATTGCTTTAGAGATGATACGTAGTGGGAGATTAATAAGGCTTATTGGCCTGTAGTTTTCAATATCATTCGTATCCCCATTTTTGAAGATCAATGAGACAAGTGTGTTATTTAGATGACTCAGATTTGTCCCTAAGAAATGTGGGGCTTGAAGGTAAGAGATAAGCTCCTGAAGTCATTTTTCAAGACAGACCAACAATGTCTAATGAATTCAATAGTGATCACGTCTGGCCCCGGAGCTTTGTTTCTTTTAAAGCCTTTAATAGTCGCTTCAATCTCATTAAGAGTAAAAAGATTGGTAAAAGTTTCGTGATTTTGAAATTTGATGACAAGATCAGATGGAATTTCACAGCCAGGATCACCAATTCCAGGATCCTTGAAAAGTTCCTCATAGAAATTAACAATAATTTTACTCAATCCTTTCAAGTCAAAAATTAAATCACCCGTCTTATTTCTCAGAGCAGTGAAGTGGTTTCGGGATGATTTCGCCGAGCCCAAAGTTTTCAGGAATTTTGTGTTCGAATTTCCCTTTTTTAAGTAATTGATCTTTGATCTCTGTTCCCAAATAAGGCGTTCATCAATTCTAAGTGATTCAAGCTTTTGAAACAAGTAACTCAGCCTCGAGCCACAAGATAAGTCCCCCCTTGCCAGTAAGCTCTCTACCTGATTGATCTCCTTTTTAGTCTTACTAATTTCCAAGTTTATGTCGGGGATGAGTTCTTGTCTCCATTTCTTAATGATTGGTCTTAGACGTTTCATTTTAGCCGCTCACCTATGGAAAGGGTTGTCAGATAGTATATCTGCATCCCAGGAAGCTTTGACCATAGGCAAGAAAGAATCTTTACGAAGCCACAGAGATTCAATTCTGAATATTGTGTTGCAAACTCTGAAGTTTCCCGCCAGTAATAGTAAAGGGTTGTGATCTGAATAGGTTTTCGGCAACCTTCTAACATGAGAGCGGGGATAAGTGTCATGGAAGGGCAGGTTTATATCACACTATGAAATTTTGGCTTTCTCCACGTATCAAAAAAGGGATTGATGGCGCAGCTTGTTACCCATCTCCCATCAATTCTTATATAATGACTAACTTGCAATGGATGATGCAAGTAGATCAAGCTTCATCAAAGAAAGTTTTAGAGCTTCTGCCTTCCGGAAAAGAGTGCTCTCTTCTGATGACTTCGGGCCTGTTTGGTTGCAGGGTTGGGCAGGGTTGGCCCAACCCTGGTTACTGTTCACAAGGGTACTTCCTAGGTGCCTCCTTTTCAATGTCCATAGGAAATGAAAATAATCTATGTGAACCGCTAAAACTAAATTCCTCCACCCATTAAAGTCACTTTACCCAAACATCTTCAATCTAACAAGAAATAAAATTGCCATTGTAGCTAATGCTCCATCCACCCTTCAAGCTTCCAATAACTCTTCTCCACTTGAAACTGAACAAAACAATCATCTTTTTACCCTAATGTCTTGTTGCGTTCTCTTCTTGTAGATCTTCCCTTTCTCCTCTTTCTATATGAACTTCTAAAGTCTCTGCTCATTTGAATGAAAATTACTATAGGAGACTCTCCTCTAAAGTTAAAAAAAACAAAAAATATCTTATCCACAATCTTACTGCACAAGACAACACTGCCACTACAATATTAATGCTGCATAAAAATAGGCAAATAGCCCCACAGTGCTAATAAGATGACCATGAATCAAATCTATAAATAGTTTAGATTTGGATAATAATAAAACGACTACATTTTGCATTGGAAAATATAAAAATTATAGTAATTGAAAGAAGCCACATCATTGATCAAGATCATACATAATTACCTTACTATATGTGTTACATAAGATTAAGATTAGTATCGAACTAACTATGTAAAAAACGATATGGTAACCATGAGGATTCACTTGCATGCGTATTTCAACACTCCGGGTATATGGATATCATGAAGATAATGATTCCAATCAATTATTTTTGGATCGAATGTGAGCATCTTCTCTTCCGAACTTTCTTCTTTGTTCCATGTCCTCAATCTTTCTAAATTTGCATCATCAAAACTGCATTATAAAGATTGAAAGTACAATCACTAATAGAAGAATTAAACATAACTTTTATTTTTCAGTACCGTTAGAAAACATAATAATAAGAAAAAAACATACCATCCTTTGAAGAGAGAAAATGGCTCATAGAGCTCGGCGATGCGCATCACGAAGTTGAACTTTCGTCTAAGATCTTGATATTTTTGTGAAAACAAGTTGCACAACAATGCATTTGCTACTTGAATACCCTAAAATACAAAAAAAACCGTCAACATCAATATTTTTCCACTCTTTTAAAAGTTTACTTTGTCAAGGCTAGAAACCTTACCTCCAAAGGCAACTTGTATCTTAAATTCATGTAACTGTGGAAGCTAGATATTGTAGGGAAATATCTAATCTTTTGGGGCTTGATGATCTTCCCATCTTTTCCAATTTGTGGATTCTCCTTAAAAAATCGAGAGAAGCAATGCGAAAGATTAGAGTATTTCACGGGGTTCCTCACCGATGAACCAACATGATAGAGATGTTGTAAGGGTTGATTGGAATGAGCAACAATTGCCACTATCATGGCATTGGACACCATGTCCCCTGGTATCTGCATTAAATATACCAACCATATGAAATCGATATTTACATGACATAATTATTGATATTTCACTAAGGGCAACATGTTTATCACATACCGCATCCATAATTAATTCAATATCTACAAGAAAATGCGATAATTTCCCCTTTCCATAGCCGACAATGAAGCTATCGATCGTCCTGCAACAAACAACCAATAAGACGAAAACATTTGTATTATTAAATGGGTTTTCTGAATCACTCGTTCTCCTAATTAAGATTTAATATTATAATATATTCCATACTTAATTCCTTCCATCCATCCAGGAATCGGATCGTTGTAAATGCTGGTGATGATGGTCGGACGAATAATAACAAGTGGGAGTGACTCGCGTTGATGCCCCAAGAGCATCTCTGCCATTGCTTTTGTGAAGACATAGGTGTTTGGCCATCCGAAAGTCTTTGCCCTGTTGCATTTAAATGCAAAGAGTTAATAAAAAATACTCGAATTCGATGCAATTATGACCATATGATAGCTTCTTCAATGTTTAGCGTGTGCAATTAAAATAGTACCTGTCGAGACCTAACTTTCTCATGGCATCTTTCTCTTCATTCTTAGTGACTTCCTTCACTTTGAGTTCTCTCAATGTTTCTTCCATCAGCTTCATCTCTCCCTCGATGTCCAATATCGAATTCCCATTCAATGTTTCACCCATTTTGAAGTTCTTCTCTAAAATGAGCCCTTCTTGGGTTCCAGCGACATAAGCTAACACAAGATCATCCATGCAGTGTTAGGCTAATGAGGTGAACTTAAATTTAAATGCAATAAAAAAATATGAAAAGATATGGCATAAGTACCTGTTGAAACATGCATCAATAATTGGAGATTTAGGCACTTCTTGGCAAATTCCAACGCATGTTTTGCTCCGAGTACATTGATGCGCAAAGCAACATCATATCTGCTCAATGCAATTTGCAATTCTGGTAAACAACACGTACATGCAGGTGGTTGATAAATTATTTCGAAAGTGATCTATATTGTGACGGGGAAATAACCTTTCAAAAAAATCAGTAGTGGCTGCAACGTTGACTACGATATCCACTTCATCCCACAATCTCTCTCTCACGTTGGAATCCTCTATTCCGAGATTCTCCTTCGTTATATCCCCAACTACTGGTGATATCTTCTCGCTTACGAATCTGTCGAAGTCTTCCCCATGTTTCTCCCTTAAAACATTAAATAGTTGCTTCCCAATCACCTGTAAAATAAAGCTAAAGATATTGGACAATGGAGCAGCATAGAGCGGAACGATATATAGGATGTACATGCATACATCTTCTCGCAGACGTTGTGCAGCAGAGTTGGAGCTCGGAGCTCTTAGAAGGAGGTAGAGCTTCTTCACCTGTGGTTGAATCCTCAGCACTTTCTCAACAAAAACTGATGCCGATCAAGAAAATAGACCATGTAATGATGAGTACAGATTGTAAACAAAAATATAGCAGCACGTAATCTGTTGGTAAAGTGAACGGTGGTAAGATGTGATATATATATATATATAATTATTTACTTTTGGCGAGGAATCCTGTTGCTCCTGTGACCAGTATGCTCTTTCCCTTGAACGACTGGATAACACCGCCGTCGACTGCCATAACTTTGGACTGTTACACAGATCGAAATTGCACCTGAAATAATGAATAGCTGGATGATGTGTATGGTGTTTCCTCTTTTTTTTGTTGGTCAGGAGAAGAAGGATTGGATGGGAAGAATGCAAACAATATGTGGGGAAAGCTCGATGACGAGTAAGAGCAATTTCGTGGTGCATTTATAGATGCACGTACGTATGTGGGTGTGGGAGACCTTAACCCCTTCCTTATTTTCCATATGCTTCAAGTGTGAATTGGTGCCTATCCCCCGAAGGTGCTGACTACAATAATGATAACAATAGCGACACTCTTCTGTATATAATATTGACAGTAATGTTTTCCCAAGAAAAAAACGTGTTCCAACTGATATATTCCCTAATAACGGATAATATATGCTCTTGAAATGATTCCATGGGGAACACATCCAAAAATTGAACTGTAGCCTCCGTATGTTAGGCAGAAATTGAGAAGGGAATGGAATTACTATTCCTTCTTTGTTCATGAGAGGCGATATACAGTTCTTCCACCTCTGTTAATTCCTCCACCGTTGGTACGGAACATAACCCCCTTATGATGCATATATTAGTAGAAATATTGATAGTTATTGATATAAATAAACCGATACTTATAAAATGGATGCTAAGTACAAACGGTATAAAAATATTTTACGTATTAACTTAAAGAGATTTTATCAGTTATGATGCCCTCTTGAAATATTGCAATATCAGTTATGCCACTTCTTTTTAAAATATCAGTTGTGTCCTCGACTTCTTGCACCGTTATCACTTGTGCCTTTTTGTTAGATTCACCAGTAATGAGTTGAACTAAACCATGATTTATATAAATTGTAACATCCCGGACTTAGGTCCCCGATCCGTTATCGAGGAAAATTGGCCCTGACAACTTGTTGGGTTCGGACCCAATTGGACCTGTTGACAACCACCCAAAATGCTTAAGCCCAAGTTGTCAAGTAGTAATCCCCATCACTTATAAACCACACCCACACTTCGTGAGTTTTAGGTATGACACTATGTTTGGGGTTGGGATGTTACATAAATCATGCTTTGATTAACAAGGACATAAGTGTCAAAAACTAAACCTAATTGGCTGAGATGAGGTGAGGTGAGAGATGACATGGTGATGAAGAGAATGGCTCCAACGTAACCTCTGGCTGAGATGAGGCATTAGAAGGGTGGTTGAATGCTGATGAAATTGGCGATTTCCCTACTCCATCTTCTTAGGCGATTTCCCTACTCCATCTTCTTAGGCGCACGACAAAGGTTCTTGATTAAGGAGGAGCCATGCATGGCTGAGGAGTTGGAGAGAGAGGAGTTGGGGTAGGAGCCCCTTGCCTCGACTCTTTAATTTTGATGCTTCTTGAAGTCATGGCCTTCCATCCTTCTATTTCTCATTGCCTCCACCAATCGAGTCCGCATATGGAAGTGCTCACCCGCATATAATGGTTCTGTTATGCATAGCTCGTTAGATGTTGCTTCTTAGAGGTTGTTCCTATTAAGAAGGGGGGGTCCGGAGGAGGTGAGGCCAAAGAGGGGGCGAAGTAGGTAAGTTGGAGGAGGGGCCAGAGGAGAGGGAGGAAGAGTGGAAGGAAGAAGAAGAAAAGGAGAAGAAAAATATATTTTTACCCTCAATTTTTTAATCTAATTAGCCTTTTTATCCTCAAAGTTAACGTCCGTTTGGGATGGATAAAGACAACTATCCAGATGGACACGTCAGGGGCATAATCGATTTTCCAAAAAAAGGGAGGAGTATAATTGATATTGCAATATCTGAGGACACAACTGATAAAAACACAACTTTAATATGTATGTATTGGATGACTTACTCGTAAAAGAAATGTACTAACTATATTTATTTTGTACCAGTTAATATCATATGTTTGCAAATAAATCTTTACGGGTTTTTTTAGGAAAGCATGCAACATCGTTGAACAATATCCTTTGTTAAACTCTGTTGTTTTATATGATATTCATCACTTTTTGTAATTTTTATCCATTACTTCGTAAATTGATAAATGGATTGAAAAAGTATCAGTTATTGTTACGTTTTCAGCCAATATTGTTCGGCGTCGTTGTACGTGAACTCTGGTGGTTTATGTAAAATCAACATCCTTTTTTGTAAATTTTCAATGGCACTCTTTGAGGTGGTGTTCGGTAATCCAGAGGTGGGTAATCCGTTTTTGTGGTAGCGTGTTTGGTTGGTGGGTTAAGAGTTGGGAGGGTTTGTGTGATGCAATTGTATTCAAATTTGTAAAAGTAGGTAGTTATTATGATATGATTGTATTGAAATTTGAAAAAGTGGGTAGTTGTGACATGATTGTATTAAAGTTTGGAATAGTGAGTAGAAGTTGATTATTTTATGATTTTTAGATGAAATGATGGTATAATATATAATTTTTTGATGGAAAAGGAGTGGGCCCCACCAGTGGGTTAAAGGTGTGGGTTTTAGGGGGTTGCTCACCCAAAGTGGGGGTAACCCCCCAGCCGAACGTGGCCTGAAAGAAAAACGCAATGACTAATATATTATTTTTTTAGGAAAATATCACGCCCTTTCACAAGAGATAAAAACCTTATTATTTCATTATTTAAACCTTTAATTATTGAAAATATAATAAACCATCAAAATTGGATCAATCGGAGTCAACTTGGTTCAAACACCTGGGTGGTGGTCGGACCAGATTTTTTATTTTAATTTTTTAAAATTAATTACATAAAATTGGTCGAACCAACCAGGTCGGGGCCAGTTCCCGGGAAAACCGGTCCGGTCCAGTTTTTAAACCTAGGGATGCATATGGACCGGATTGTATCGGATTTTAGCTTAATCGGTGTCCAATCCAATCTTAATGGATTTTTATTTTTTGAATTCAATCCAATCCATCAAATACTTCAATCCAATCCGATCTAATTTATCGGACTACGGATTGGATCGGATTTTATACTTACATTTTTCTGCTCAATAATCTACTCTCTCGTGCTTGTATTTTATATCCCATTAGCTTTAGACATTTTAATAATTTCTTAAAAATCGATAAGTTGAATAGATATAAAAAGGAGAAAGACGTAATCAAGTGAAAGTAAAGGTTTCCATTAGTCTATTATAAAAAATTTGAAGACCATACCATCAAACTAAATGATTATATTAGAATCGAAATTTAAATTACTTCTTATAAATGATGCATAAGTTTATTTTTTATAACTAATTTTAAACAAATGATTCAAATAAAAATAATACAAGTTTTCAAATAAAGATACATAGATGAGTTAGATAAATAAAAAAGTATGACCTCTGTTATATGGTATTGATAAAGTCCATGATTAACCCAACCATGTCCAAGAACCCTCTTCGAAGCTCTATAATATATCATTAACAAATGACAATCAAATACCATTTATACTCTGGTAAATATCCAAGACAAAATTAACTTAAATATAGCCCACCACTTGAGAAACATAACTCTCATTTAAAATAGACTTGAAATAGAATTTATTTGTAAGATTATATATATTAAAAATATTAATATTTTTATGAAAAATAAGAATCAAAACAGTATATCAATTTAAAAATTAAAGGAATTGAAGTAGTGCTTATTTGTTCTTAGATGGCGGGGGTACATTTGATCATGTAACGGATCCAATTCCATCCCTAGATCATGTAACAGGTCCAATCTCATCCCGGCAATAAGGTTGCAAGCTAGTGCAAAGAAAAGATAAGAAGCAAAGGGGTTATGAATAACTAACCAACATAATAGGAACTATCCCAAAACTATTTTCTTTTAATGAAGATCAGAAGAGTGGCACCATACTAAAGACAAATGGTATCACATTTGAGGAAGATGGTGTTACATGAGATGGGTGACGACATCACAAGGGATGGGTCAGTGGGTTGTACTAAGAGGAATAACATTGTGCAGGAAGAGCAATGCCGAAATGGACCAAGAAAGAACTAGGAGGAATATTAACAGTCAAGAGTGAAATGAGAGAGGGGGGAACTAGGAGGAGAATAACGGAACATGGTTTAGAAATTTACAAGTTATAATCACAGTTTGTTATTTTGAAGATTTAACATTTGACTTTCAAGAGAAAAAAACGACGGAAGAACTTTTATCTAAGATAAATACGAGGAAAATTGAGATGAACTACTTTGATTATGGTCATAGAAGTATTCCAAATGGATGCACATAAATATTATTATGCATGTAAGTTTGTATGTATGTATATGTGTACATCTATGTGTGTGTGTGTGAATATTAATAGATTAACGGATTGGATTGGATCGGATTTCAGTAAAGATCAGATCCAATTCATACTTGAATAGATTTGAAAAATTCCAATTCGATCCAATCCATTAGAATGATAAAACCAAACCAATCCCATATCATCGGATTGGATCGGATTACACATTTTATCCGATCTATGTACACCCCTAGTTAAAAGATAGAGTTTAATTGGGAGAGGAGGATTAAAACCGGGAAATTAGTTCCATAAGTTTTAAGTTTAACAGCTGGGTGGGCAGATAATTAGAGTATTATTAATGGGAAGCAAAGGCTTAATGGATGAGCGGATTCTTAATCAGGGGAGGAATAACGTGGCAAGAGGATTAACTAATGGACGAGGATAATCAATCAGCAAGAAGGGGCTATTGCTTTTAATTTAGAATCGATCATAATGGAATCTAAAATAGGATATAATTCCTTATGAAATTTTCAGCTGCGTGTGTGGGGCAGGGGGTTGTGCCTAGTGGCTAGGGGTGTTCAAAAAATCCGGATTAAGCGGTTACCATACTTGATCCGTATATTTTAACCCTAAACATACGAGTATATTCCTCGGGAAATACTGAGTCGGGTACCCGTTATGTCCTAGTTCATGTCCCATTCAAAATATCCACATGAAATAGCAGGTACCATGGGTACCTTCTTGGAAGCTTTCACTAACCCTTTGATTCAAAAGAATACAAGAAATAAACATGTCACAAATGCAGTTATTACGTTATTGATATCTATTTTATAATAAGAATATAGTTATGAATATATGTATATATATATATATCAATAAATATAAAAAATATAAGATCATACCTTAAAAATGGATACGAATATGAAATCAATCTAATTTGATACGGTTCTTAGAAGAGATATAAATATGTTATGTTTACATTAGGTGTAAATGGAAATATTTGTATCTATATTTGTATTGATTATAAAATGAATATAGATGTAGAAGTTGGAGCATTGGACTGAGCTGACCCGAACATAATACTAACTCGATCCCTAAAAGCACAGGCACTGCCCGAATCCCCAACTATTATCCTAAATTTCAAATCCGAACCCACGAGAACCCAGGTTGGCCCGACCCGACCATGTTCCCACTTTAGTTACTTTATAGTTTGTATTAATGATAAAATGATATCAATTTTGCATTAAAAAAACGACTTAATATATTAAATAATAGAAATTTCTGACGTTGGTAAATGGAAAAATATTTAATCAAAGGCTCGATTTCGAGCTTAGAAATTAGGAATTCAATAATTACACATCCAATTTATGCTTTAGAGATTGGAATCAAAGTAGTTGTAGAGTCCGGGTTAGGATTTTTCCTCTTAACTAGGGATGTAAGTAATCTAACACATGCACATTTTTATTTTTGATTTTCATGTGTTTCTCCATCACATCTTCAATAATTTTTAAAATTATCGAATAATACAAGAATATGATGATTAATTTTATATAACTTGCTCTACTTAATGGTATATTATTCCTATAAATATAAATAAATGGATAATGTGTGGATCATTTTTTCTTAGAAGAGATTTTCCGCATGTACCGTTGTCCATTTAAATGAATAGAGTACCTGTTAGATGCAGGTATCGTTGGAACGAGTCGGGTCGACCAGTAAACCGATAACAATGGGACAGGCAGGTCAACGTACAAACGGGTCGGCTAGCCACCTTGTGAACATCCCTAGTTGTGCCCTTGTGGCTCAACAAAAAGTGGGTCCACCCCTGAATAGTGCGTGTAATTCTGCTGTAGTTTTGCGATCTCATTCCCTAGTGCAATGCAACAGAATCTACTGAACGGTTTGCTTGTTATCTTGTAGACTGTGAGCAATCCGATGCAGTAGTGCTAACATGCCGATGGAAAAGGGGTGGGTGTAGGAGAGAGGATCGTCTGCTGTAATACAGCATGTGATGTGATGTATTACAAGGACCTTTCGATAGGATCGAACGACTTGGGACCACTTGGGACCGTTTGGGACCGTTTGACAATGGACACTTGGGACCGTTTGAACCAAAAATGTTCCAAAAAAATCGGCATGAAAAACCGTATTTGCTGGGTCGGAAATTGCAATTTTGGAGTTTTTCTTCCATTTTCTTCACGTGAGATTGGATGAAGACGCCACGAAACGAGAGTCTAAGGCACACGAGTCCTCCTCGCAACATTGGCAAGAGCTGCATGACCTGTCTTTTCATATACTCACCGCATTGGCCAGGGCTGCAACTCGCAAGAGAAACCTCTGCCGAATCCACGTTTATATTATTAAACTTGTGCATGTTACAGTGCCAAATAAGCCAGTCTCAAAAGTCCAAAGTCGAACCTTCACCAAGGCTTCTAGCAGGCAAGTCTCCAGCTGATGTGCCCATCTCGATGCCTCCATATCATTTTTTTAGGAAAAACAATCACAAGGTCATCCATCATTAAAACAAAATAGAGTTTAATTACAAGGAATGATTCCCTGCATATTTGCATATCATCCGGTCAACAAGTTGAAGACGTGGCCATGTATGCAATGGATGAATGCATCGATTTCAAATTTCTCGTGCCGTCATGGGGCTTTGCTAAGAATTCTGTTAATCGAAAGATATAAGATTTCGATTTATGTTGGATTTAGATTCTTAGTTACTATGTTATGGAATCTCGTTTCTTTCACTATTGATATTTTTTTACAAATAGTAGAATGAATGTATTGACATTTTGAATATGATTATCATGGTTGTTCCTATATTATTATATGATCTTTCTAGAAATACGGAAGTTGATATTTCTGAATGGTTCCTTGAGAAGAGCAACTACAATGCTTGAACTTTCGAGTCGCTTCCGGTTCAGCTTTAGATCAGACTGAAAACACTTATGGGAATGCACTTGTATCATCTCTTCGTATTTGTCTGTATCTATTTGTAAATATAAATTTAATCGTAAACACATTAAAAAAATACGGAGAATGGATAAAGAAGTAAGATCTTTTAAATATATGGACAATATGTTTAAAAACTCATTATTAAACTTGTTAGACTGGCCTTTGAAGACCGTAAAACTATGCATGTTCTAAAAACATACTTAAAAAGATTTGCATTTTTTAAGGAAAAAATCACTGCATATTTTCAAAAACATGTAAAATTTTGAAAAATATTTTCAGAAATCTCACATAATAATTTCAAAACACGGATTACAGCCTCATAAAAATATATGCATAGCATTTCATTTTGCATCTCATGCATATACATTTTGCATTTATGAAAAGATATTGGGTTCTAACCAGATCTTGAGGAGATTCAGAGAATGAGCTTGATCATTACCTTAATATATCAAAGGAATGCCATTCTCCAAGTTCCATAGGACAATGCTCAATCTTTGGTCCTTAACGTCTAAGTAGATTGCCTCATATCATTGGTATGACTCTTGAGCAACGAGCATCTATGAACTCTTATACATTACACTTAGTTTAACCTAAATGAAAACCTGAAAGACCAACCCAACCTAAGCTTAATTAGTATGTACATAGTTTCTTTGTCAAGGGTGGTAGATAACCAAGCCTTGGGAACTGCAGATAGTGGAGCATGCCCAACCTTCCCTATTAGCATGATCATATAAAAACCAAAATAGTGGGTTGGAACAACACTTAGGATGAGGAAGAGCCTCGTAGAACTTAGCCTTTAGTTCGAGATGGAGACCATTGAACCATCTCGCGTGATTGTTCACTTTTTCTCCCAAACCCTCACTTCAATAAAAAACAATAAAAGAAAATTTATTCTAGACTTGTAAATAAGATGTAGAGCAGAAAGTACAAAAGAATTATTCTATAACCATTGGTCCGATGCCTACAAAAAGAAGACGACTAACTTGCTAGCAGTACTTGAGCTTAGAAGGAAATACATGACTTCCAATGAAAAAGTTGCTAAAGAGAGGAATCCAAGGGTACGAACCCTATAAACTGGTCATTCAGGACCTCAAGTGGGAAGAGTTAATACATTCCAAACATCAGGAGTTGGTACAGCATCAGGAGTTGGAACCTGAATATAAACTCATTTCCTAGAAAATTCATAGAAAATAGAATAGCTTCCTGATTAGTTGTTTTAACTTTCATAACTTTTGTTTTGAAAATTATTTTGAGTTGCTATGTTTTAAAAATACAAAAGTATCACTTATTTTACTTTGATAATTCAAAATTCATAAAAATTCAAAAATACTTTGAAAATTTCTAAAAAGGTTATTATAGTTTTTTTACATTATTTTATTACATATATAAAATCAAACAAAAATTCAAATAGAAAACACTAAATTTTGAATATACATAAAACTTGTAAAAATCATACAAAATCACAGAAAATCATTAAAAACTATGTTTTTGGTCTATTTATAAAGCTTAATAAAAACTCGTATGTATAAAATTAGTTTCCAGACTTATTTTATCCATTTTCTATTTTAAAATACCAAAAACAATAGATTGTTTTTACATTAAAATTGTTTTCGATCTTAAATCGATAAAAAATCCATAAGAAGTGTAAAAATATCTTTAAAATCATCACAAATGGTAAAAAATCATTAAAACACAAAAACATTTCATTCATTTATTTTTAAGCTTTTTTTGAAATATTTTTAAAAAAAACAAAAATACTTTTATTTCATCTTTGCATATATTATATTCATAAATTGATTTTCAAAATTAAAAGGAGTTATTGTAAAATTAGGATCAATTAAAAACTAAAAAGTTGATAATATAAAAATAAAAACCTTTAAAAAATTAATTTGAAATATAAAATTTATCAAAATTCATAAAATCTAGTAAAAACAAATTTAAAATCAGAAGAAGGAATTATAAATCTTTATTAATTTCCATAATCAATAAACCTTGTAAAAATAGTTGCATCCTTGTGTTCGACCATGGGAGTTATACTTGGTTTATAATTAACACATTCTTTTATTAGAATAAAAATATTTTCGATTGATTCAGGGATTGTTGGGTCACAATGACATTGTTATATCATTTTCACAAATTAAAAACCCGAAAATTTCTGGCCATCGACTAGTAACCTAAAAAAAAAGAGTAATCATGATATTATGATTCGGATTGCGTTGATGAAGTGAGGAGGCGGAGATTAACCTAATGACATGTTTATAGTGGAGGAGAGGAGGAAGTCAGAGTAGAGAAGATACCATTTGCTATGAGAAATGAGGAAGAACGGCAAGTCCACGGTTCTGCCTAGTAAACTTGGTAAGGATACTATGTCCTCGCCAAGTCCTGGCCACATGCTAACCCATTTTTGGAAAACACATCCAAATCACACATGTTATAGTTTTGATTTGGTGAGGACAACTTGGCAAGCATATATAAACCACAAGACACTGGCAAGCACTCGTCCTCGTCAGTCCAACCTTGCTAATTTTGCTTTTTCTTGCGGTGTATGGTAAGAGTTCATCACGACTACACTCATTGAGGATGGGATCCTATATAAATGTTCTTTCATGTTTACAATACAATATCCATCCCAACCCCTTACCTCGAAGCAAGAAGGGACCGTCTGCACTAAATATATGACATGGTGCTAACATTATTTTGGCACCATCCTTATTTATCTTTTAGGGATGTAGAAAATCCTTGGGATATGATAAGATGGGTGACAATATTTACTTTATTCAATCATATATATATATATATATATATATATATGAGATTAATGGGGCTGCCCCCTTGGAGCAGCCAACATGGCTGCCCCGCTGCCTTTTTTTATTTTTTTTTTGAAAAATATCATCATGTATATTCATTCCTATATCCCTCCTATATGTCATTCGAATTTCATCAGAAACAGAGACTCCTACGACCTCCATCCAGACAGTCATTTTTTAACGGTAACAGGATTTTTTAAATCGACACCATCTAGATGGAGGTCGTTGGCAGTGGCGGAGCCAGGAAATTATATAAGGAGGGGCACAAAATAGTCGTAAATTTGTAGAAGTATATATACATGCAACGCAATACCAACTAAATGAAACTTTTGTTCTGCTGGAAGAGGTAAGACATATTTACTAGACACAAAACAAGACAAAAACTACAAAACTCTTTGAAGATCTATTGATCTTATTCCATAACACAATTTGGTGGATAGAAAGCTAAATGTCAAGATAAAAGCGCCAATCTTATTTCATTTCAATTAGATATTTCCTTCATTAAAAAGTTATTATTTAGCACATCTGAATTGTTAAAAACCATCAATGTTTACTTTCATAGATTTAAAAAAAATTAGAAAATAACTAATTGAAATGATATTTTATTTATTGCTTATCTTCATCTCTAGCTTATAAAGCTTAAAAATCACATCGAAGTAATTTAGAAAATGAATAACATTCTCGATTTCTTCAAGTAAGTCAAATTAAAGAATATTAATATGTGACTTGAATTTACATGTGAAAGTCGAATTTCTATAATACCGATACCTAGATCTTAAAAACTATAAGTTTAGTAACAAGATTTTTTAAAATTAATGGTAAAGCGTGTCAATGAATGGATAAATGGCACCAATTATTATGGGTAACGAGGTCTTCGACTTGTTTTCATAAATATACAAAATGACTATTTTCCTTTTTCTTTGTATCTAAAGAACTTTTTTAGTTTTCTTATATGATGCTATGGATTCATAAATTAAGTCCAAGGTAATGAAGTTGTTATTTGTATTTTTAATATATGGATTAGTTAATGAATATCTTGGGGTATCACATTCCAAAGATGGAAAATTAATTGAAGTTTAAAAGTCACATCAATTATGTATAACCGATTATTTCATGTATGGTGAAATCAAATAAAGATATTTCTATATGGGACTTGCTACTATGTCCATTTTATATAGATTTTGGCATTCCCATCCATATTCATTTTAAAATGGGTATGGACGTAGGTATCACTCCGAGATCCACAAATATTTTTATCTATATTGATATGTCCATTTTATTCTATTATACTTTTAAATATCAAAATTCTATGGTTTATTTCATCATATTGGATATAATTTGTTACGAATTATATACATCTAATACATTTATTTATTGTGTAAACCATCCAATATGTGTGTGTGATGAGCCGAAAAACCTCAATCAATCCGGGATAAAATAATCACTCAAAGGGTCGTTGCGACCCGGATTGAGAGATAAATCAGCTCAACAAGAAAATATAAGGATCGGACCACCAAAACAGAATAAAAATCAAACAAGCTCAATAGTGGCCCTGGCTATTAGATTAGCCTGGTATAGCGACCAGGGTCAGACTCAGGGAGCACGTGATGGCCTTGCGGCCTACGAAGTAGTCAAAAATTATGAAAAATAAAAGACAAATATTTTTGGTGGATTTTTAATGTTTTTATTTTTTTTGGATTTTTAAATAATAAAGAAAGTGAGAAAACAAGAGATACAAGCAATTTCACACAATTATTTAACTACTCAAAGAAGCTCAAAAAAAGCAAACAAAAATGTTTTTATGTTTTTTATATTTTTTACTGTTTTTGTTTAATTTTTGGGGTTTTTCTGATTTTTATGGGATTTTATAAAAATAAAACAAGACAAGAAAAGAGTGTTGCTGTCCAGTCAGACTTGGAGGGCCAAATTAAAATGCAAAATGGCCCTATCAAGGTCTGAAGGTACTTTTCCTGTAAAGTAGAAAAAACAAGGAAAAATTAGGCACTGGAATAATTAATTTTTGATTTTTCAATAATTTATTAGAATTTTTATGGGGTTTTTAGTGTTTTTCAATTTTTATGGGTATTTATAAATCTAAAAATGACCAAAATTGGTCAGAAAATCAAACAACACAAAACAAACACTATCTAATTTTTTTATAATTTTTAAAGGTATTTTAATATTTTTTGTAAATTTTAGAGCTAGACAGTAACAAAAATGCTTGTTTTTTAATTTTTAAAAATATCAAAAATACTCAGAAACGTCTCCAAAAATTAGAGAAAGTTTTACACCATGGCAGGAGCCATGTATCCAATTTTCATCAAATTTGGTGTGGGTTTGCTATTTTATTAAAATCACACACAAGGGTACGGTGCACAGGGACCTGAATGCAATTAAAATAAGTTCTGGGGCCCCTTGGATAACAAGGCTAGAAAACTGAGGGGCCAAAGTGTAAAAAGTCCCCTAGGCCATGCACGATGCACGTGACCCAGGCCTGGAGGGACCTTTTTGTCATTCCAATTAATAAAAATATAAACCAGAACACACGAAAAGCACAGGGCAAGAAATGCAATTACACCAAAAGCTCATGTGGCGAAGCACGTGTCCATCATTTACAGGGATATAAATGCAAATCAAACAAACAGCAGGGTCCTCTATGCAATATTCACAAAAATTAAAGAACTACAAAGCGTATTTACAGGACTAGATAATAAATGCGAAAACTAAAGGGGCCTAAGAGAAATTACCCCTTATTTAAATGCCGAGGGTCGGATGAGCGCCACGTGTGAATCGAACGGTGGAGAAGGCACGGCGCTCAACAAAGGAGTCCTCGGTGCAGATCGGACGGCTGGGAGTCCCCCACGTGGATGATCGGGCGGCTGGAATGCGACGTGGGCGAACGAAGGGTCTCAGCACGAATCGAACGGGTGAGGCTCAACCACGTGGATGATCGAACGCCTCCTGTGCGCTGTGGCTAAACCCCACCGATCTGACGGCCCTGGTCCACCCTCTGAAGATCAACGGCTGCTGCTGCTCGAGTGGACGGCTCGATGAAGATCTGGAGCTAGAGGGAAGGATCAGACGTCTCTGGAGGGTGCACGAAGAACAAGTGGCCGGCGAACTTCGTCGGCCCTGTGCGCGCACGGTGACCCTCCTCGCGGGCTGCTACTGATCGGAGAAGTAACGTCTGGGCCTCCCGCGTCTGATGGTACCCTCCGATGGTGCAGCAGAGCTCCGGAGAGCTCAGGCGGCACCGGCGGAGATGGAGTTGCTGCTCCGGACTGTCCGAGCCCTCAGATGGGCTTGGACGGACCTGCAAAGCAAAGAAACAAACTCCTGGGTCGAGGGCAAAGTGCCTCGACCCAGTTAGGGATGGTGAAGGTGATCTGTACGTCGGGACGAAGGGGCTCCGGCGAAGCGACGGCGGTGGAGCCCCAATCCCAGTTCCGTGGCGAACTGGGTTGAACGAAGGGATGGAGAAGGTGCGCGGGGGAAAGGCGAAGGTGTGGGTCGACTCCGATGATCGAACAGTGTCCTAGGGTGGTCGGAATCGGGGCTCGTCAGCGACGGGGCAATTTGGGCGAAAAGCTAAATTAGAGAAACTAAAGAAGAACTAGGGGTACCTGATGGATGATATCGACTGGGGAAGAGCTGGCGATGCTCCAGGTCCTAGCCTCGAGGGTCGTCGATGCTCGAGGCTCGAGCACCACCTCTGGGCGGCGTACGACGGCGCAAAGATGTCGGATCAGAGGTCCGGTCGCTCCCTCCTCGCTGCGACACGGCCAACTGCAAGTTGTCACTCTCGCAGTGGCTGTGGAGGTCCTAGGGTGGAGTGAAACGATCCAAAGATATGAGAAAATGAAGTCTGAGCTCGGACTATATACGAGTGAGGGTCCGGCAAGAACAGGTCAGGCAGGGCACAGCGAGGCGCGGATCCCAATGCACTCAACCGGGCGAGGATCTCGGATACAACAGGAAGAAGTAGAGCCCGGGGTTTACGGATTTGGTAGGCGGATCGAGCGACTAAAAATCGGAGAAGTCGGGTTCGGGCATATGATCCGCGGGGGTTTGGTCCGCGGGGGAGAGTTGACCAGGGGTCAACAATCCCCCGTGGACCAATCAGATTATTCGATTTTTTAATTATTTAGACATTCATTTAAAAATAGTAAATGACTTAATTTTGAAAAACTTTAAACATGGAAAATGCTTATTTTATTTTAAACTATTTTTTAGTGATATTTATTTATTTTTATAAATAAAAATAATGTACTTACAAAATATTATTATTATATACATGTATATACATATGTATTTTTAATTTTGAATTTTTAATTGTTTATTTTTATACAAAATTATCCCAATTTTATATTTTATTAATTTATAGGATAAAATTTGGGATAATATGGTATTTTTATTTTATTTTTATTAATGATGTACATGGTTGAAATAAATAGTTTTATTTATATCCATGTATGATATATATACAAGGTGGCTTTTATTTCTCTTTAGTTTTATTTTATTTTTGTGATTTTTATTTTGTTTATATACATTATGAAATAAGGGAGTATATACATATTTTTATGGAATTTTATTGATTTATTTACAAGGTGAAATAAATACATAAGTGATTTTATGTACATGGCTTATGTACAATAATGAGGGGTATTTTCACTTGTTTTTAATTTTGTTATGTTTTTCTCATTTTTATTTTAATTTAATATTTACAAATATATACAAATATTTACAAATAAATATGACCCATTTTTATTTTTATTTTTAGAGGAAAATATTTATTTTTATTTAATTACAGGTATATGTACACATGAGCTTCCTTATCTCTCTCTACTTGGGCATTTATGCGGTCACGCCCATGCTGAGCCCTCCCTTCGGATTAGGTCGCTCAATATTTATTCTAAATATCTCCCTCTTTTTCTTTTGTCTCTTTATTCTTTTATTTATGCACAAAAACATGCTAATTATTAAACTTTATACAATGCATGCACTTTGGTAATTATTTGTATTTACAAGAATATACATGTATTTGCAAAGGTTTTTGTAGCTAAAATATAAGAATAAAGAGTGATGAATGGGTATTCATCAGTGTGTAAAGCTAATCTAGTGGAAGCGTTGGGATAAAAGACAAAAGAAACTTTATTTCATGATAAGTGATCCGAGTCAAGTGGTCAAACCATGAAACATTAGGTATTATGTTATTATCTATGATATTTATCCCTTTCTCATCCCTTAATTCAATTAACAAGAAAGAAGGATAAACCTACTTATCTATTATCATAAACCAACTGAACAAGAAAGAAGGATAAACGTACCTATCCCTTATCTCACCTTATTTCTAAGTCATAATATTCTTCTACAATTATTCGCTTAACATAAATATCTGTTTACATTTTATCCGCTTCTAAGAACACGATAATACATTTTTCGTTTTCATCAATATTTATTCCTACGTATTCATATTTTAAAATACATAAAATTATGATAATAATTATATTTATATTTTATGTGATTGTAAAAAATCTATGAATTTTATGCTTCCTTCTTTTTTGAATTGTTCATAGATTAATATATTAATATTAATATATAAAATAAAAGATAAAATATTTTGTACTAATACATATAAGTGAAACTTTATATATTAAGAATTAAGGGGGGCAAGTGCCCCTCCGTGTCCCCCCTTGTATCCATCCATGGTCGTAGGAGTCTCTGTTTCTGACGAAATTCGAATGGCATATAAGAGGGATATAGAGATGAATATACGTGGTAATATTTTAAAAAAAATAAAAAATACCGAAAACGGCGCGGGAGCAGCCATTGTTGGGGCAGCCCCATCTTCTCGCTCTCTCTCTCTCTATATACATATATATATATATATATATATATATGTGTGTGTGTGTGTGTGTGTGTGTGTGTGTCTATATATATATATATATATATATATATATATATATATATATATATATATATATATATATATATATATATGCAATCCTAGTATACAATGCATGTAGATGCTAGAAAGATTTCTTATATTGAGGGGCAACATGTTCCCATAAAATTATGGCATGCAAGTGATTAGAGCGTGGTTGATCTAAGAGTGAGAATAGTTATTTTTTGTTTGCTTTTTCTTGTTCATTATTACTATATATGATCTTGAAATGTAACCATCGGACTTCATCGGGTCTAGAAACATAAAACTTTCAAGCAAAGGGATAACTATGTAGTTTCATTATACATAACTCCTCATGTGCTCGAATTGTGTAGATTCATTATAAATAGTTTCCCACTTAATTGGTTAAAAAAAGGTTACCTGAAGAAGGGTAAACAATTTGTTAATTATAATTGGTATCATAATATCATATTGGAGGAAAAATCAATATTAGTTGAAAAGTATAGGTCTTTTTTTAAAATTCTTCATTAAAAATTTAAGTTAGAGCATACAACACTTTTTAAAAAATCCATCACTTGTCCAAAAGCAATGTCAAAGTCGCATCAAGTAACTATGAAAAGCTTGATGTAACTAGAATTTAAAAGAATATTCTCCTTAATACTTATATGAAAAAGTAAAAATTAAATTAAAAGATTAAAAACAACCATTAATCAGCAAATAGAAAAACCCCATAAACTTCACTACCGATACATTAACATACGTGATCATTCAACTAATACTATAATAATAAAAAAATCAATAATTCACCCAACCTCGCCTAGAATCATATTAGAAAAAAAACTTTGCAATAACAAAACCACAATCAAAATATTAAAGCAAAGAAATAACTTATTGAACAACTTATCTTACAAAAAGGACTAGCCCTGTACAATGTTATCCTGGTATGCAACCGAGCCTATAATGTCAACCACTAGATCAATATATATGTTTATCGAACGAACCCCAAGATTAGTTTCCACTAATTAAATTTGTATGTCATACAATGGAAACATTAAAAGAATTTGAAAGATGTTACAACATTCGTAGAGACCTTACATCTTTACCTAGTTGTATATGTCACATTAGACTAGTATTAAAACTAACTATGCATGAGCTCATGTTATGGCCAGGAGGCTTCACTTGCATGCATATTTCATCACTCCAGGTGTATGGATATCATGAAGATAATGATTCCAATCAATTACTTTTGGATCAAACATGAGCATCTTCTCTTCTGAACTTCCTTCTTTATTCCATCACGAAGATAAAAATTACAGTAATTGAAAGAAGCATCATCATTGATCAAGATCTTACATAATTACCTTACTATATGTGTTACATAACATTAGTATTGAACTAGCAGTTTAAAAAACAAAATGGTAACCAGAAGGCTTCACTTGCATGCGTATTTCAGCACTCCGGGTATATGGATATCATGAAGATAATGATTCCAATCAATTATTTTTGGATCGAATGTGAGCATCTTCTCTTCTGAACTTTCTTCTTTATTCCATGACCTCAATCTCTCTAAATTTGCATCATCAAAACTGCATTATAAAGATTGAAAGTACAATCACTAATTGAAGAATTAAACATAACTTTTATTTTTCAGTGCTATTAGAAAATGCAATAATAAGAAAAGAAAACATACCATCCTTTGAAGAGAGAAAATGGCTCATAGAGCTCGGCGATGCGCATCACGAAGTTGAACTTTCGTCTAAGATCTTGATATTTTTGTGAAAACAAGTTGCACAACAATGCATTTGCTACTTGAATACCCTAAAATACAAAAAACCGTCAACATCGATATTTTTTCCACTCTTTTAAAAGTTTACTTTGTCAAGGCTAGAAACCTTACCTCCAAAGGCAACTTGTATCTTAAATTCATGTAACTCTGGAAGCTAGATATTGTAGGGAAATATCTAATCTTTGAGGGCTTGATGATCTTCCCATCTTTTCCAATCTGTGGATTCTCCTTAAAAAATCGAGAGAAGCAATGCGAAAGATTTGAGTATCTCACGGGGTTCCTCACGGATGAACCAACATGATAGATATGTTGTAAGGGTTGATTGGAATGAGCAGCAATTGCCACTATCATGGCGTTGGACACCATGTCCCCAGGTATCTGCATTAAATATACCAACCACGTGAAACCGATAATTTATACGTCATAATTATCGATATTTCACTAATGGCAACATGTCTGTCACATACCGCATCCATAATTAATTCAATATCTACAAGAAAATGCGATAATTTCCCCTTTCCATAACCGACAATGAAGCTATCGATAGTCCTGCAACATATAACCAGTAAGATAGAAACATATGTATTATTAAAGGGGTTTTCTGAATCAGTCATGCTCCTAAGTAAAATTAAATGTTATAA
The DNA here is from genome assembly GCA_037367405.1 of Ottelia alismoides. Taxonomy (NCBI): domain Eukaryota; kingdom Viridiplantae; phylum Streptophyta; class Magnoliopsida; order Alismatales; family Hydrocharitaceae; genus Ottelia; species Ottelia alismoides. The sequence continues at coordinate 524,567 of JAZKJV010008355.1, read as the reverse complement.
TACATTTCATACTTAATTCCTTCCATCCATCCAGGAATGGGATCGCTGTAAATGCTGGTGATGATGGTCGGACGAATAATAACAAGTGGGAGTGACTCGCGTTGATGTCCCAATAGCATCTCTGCCATTGCTTTTGTGAAGACATAGGTATTTGGCCATCCGAAAGCCTTTGCCCTATTGCATTTAAATGCAAAGAGTTTTTACAAAATAATCGAATTCGATGCAATTATGACCATATGATTGCTTCTTCAATTGTTAGCGTGTGCAATTAATATAGTACCTGTCGAGACCTAATTGTCTCATGGCATCTCTCTCTTCGTTCTTAGTGACTTCTTTTACTTTGAGTTCTCTTAATGTTTCTTCCATCAACTTCATCTCTCCCTCGATATCCAATATCGAATTACCATTCAATGTTTCACCCAATTTGAATTTCTTCTCTAAAATGAGCCCTTCTTGGGTTCCAGCGACATAAGCTAACACAAGATCATCCATGCAACGTTAGGCCAATGAGATGAACTTAAATTTGAATGCAAAAAAAAATATGAACAGATATGGCATAAGTACCTGTTGAAACATGCATCAATAATTGGATATTTAGGCACTTCTTGGCGAATTCCAACGCATGTTTTGCACCGAGTACATTGATGCGCAAAGCAACATCATATCTGCTCAATGCAATTTGCAATACTAGTGGTAAACAACACGTACATGCAGGTGGTTGATAAATTATTTCGAAAGTGATCTGTATTGTAATGGGGAAATGACCTTTCAAAAAAATCAGTAGTGGCTGCGACGTTGACTACGATATCCACTTCATCCCACAATCTCTCTCTCACGTTGGAATCCTCTATTCCGAGATTCTCCTTCGTTATATCCCCAACTACGGGTGATATCTTCTCGCTTATGAATCCGTCGAAGTCTTCCCCATGCTTCTCCCTTAAAACATTAAATAGTTGCTTCCCAATCACCTGTAAAATAAAGATATTAGACATTGGTGCAGCATAGAGCGGAACGATATATAGGATGTCAATGCATACATCTTCTCGCAGACGTTGTGCAGCAGAGTTGGAGCTCGGAGCTCTGAGAAGGAGGTAGAGCTTCTTCACCTGTGGTTGAATCCTCAGCACTTTCTCAACAAAAACTGATGCCGATCAAGAAAATAGACCATGTAATGATGAGTACAGATTGTAAACAAAATTATAGCAGCACGTAATCTGATGGTAAAGTGAATGGTGGTAAGATGTGATATATATATAATTATTTACTTTTGGCGAGGAATCCTGTTGCTCCTGTGACCAATATGCTCTTTCCCTTGAACGACTGGATAACGCTGCGGTCCACTGCCATAACTTCGGACTGTTACACAGACTGAGTTGCACCTGAAATAATGAACAGCTGGATGATGGGTCTAGTGTTTCCTCTCTTTTTTTTTGTTGGTCAGGAGAAGAAGGATGGAACGGGAAGAATGCAAACAAGATGTGGGGAATCCAAATGAGAAGGTAATTAGTAGCTCGATGACGAGTGGGAGCAATTACGTGGTGCATTTATAGTCGTACATATGTGGGTGTGGGAGACATTTATTAATCCCTTCCTTATTTTCCATATGCTTCAAATGTGAATTGGTGCCCATCCCCGGAAGGTGCTGACTACAATAACGATGACAGTAACGACATTCTTCTGTATATAATATTGACAGTAATGTTTTCCCAAGAAAAACGTGTCCTACTAATATATTCCCCCCCCCCAAAAAAAAACGGATAATGTATGCTCTTGAAATGATTCCATGGGGAACACATCCAAAAATTGAACTGTAGCCTCCGTATGTTAGGCAGAAATTGAGAAGGGAATGGAATTACTATTCCTTCTTTGTTCATGAGAGGCGATATACAGTTCTTCCACCTCTGTTAATTCCTCCACCGTTGGTACGGAACATAACCCCCTAATGGTGCATATATTTGTACAAATGTTGATCCTTATTGATATAAATAAATCGAATACTTATAAAATGGATGCTAAGTACAAACCGTAAAAACATATTTTATTGATTAAGTTATAGGAATTTTATCAGTTATGCCCTCATGAAATATTGCAATATCAATTATGCCTCTCCCTTTTTTGGAATATCAATTGTGTTTCCGACTTCTTGCGCCGTTATTACTTGTGCTATTTCGTTAGTTTCACCATTGATGAGTGGAACTAAATCATGATTCATACAAACCATGTTTTGATTGACAAAGGCATAAGTGTAAAAACAAACCCCAATTGGTTGATATGAGATGAGGTGAGAGATGACATGGTGATGAAGAGAATGGCTCCAACGTCATCTCTGGTTGAGATGAGGCATTAGAGGGGTGGTTGAGTGATGATGAAATCGGCCATTTCCCTACTCCATCTTCTTAGGCGCGCGACAATAGCTCTTGATCAAGGAGGAGCCATGGCTGAGGAGTTGGGGTGGGAGCCCCTCGCCTCGACTCTTTTGATGCTTCTTGAAGTCACGGCCTTTCATCCTTCTATTTCTCATTACCTCCACCAATCAAGTTCGCATCTGGAAGTGCTCACCCGCGTATAATGGTTCTGCTATGCATAGCTTGTTAGATGTTTCTTTATCAGAGGTTGCTCCTATTACAAAGCAATTTGGGTAGAAGAGGGTATAGAGGCGGAGGGGTGGAAATGGAGGGGCGACAAAGGAGGAAGGAGTGGAGGGGGGATGCAGCGGGGTGGAGGGGGTGCAGAGGAGAAGGGGATGGAGGAGGAGGAGGGGTGACGGAGGAGGAAGGGTTGGATGGGGGAGGGGCGAAGGAGGATGAAGGACTTGAGGGAGAGGGAGGAAGAGTAGAAGGAATAAGAAGAAACGGAGAAGAAAAAGATATTTTTACCCTCGATTTTTTAATCTAATTAGTCTTTTATCCCCAAAGTTAACGTCCGTTTGGATTGGATATGGACAACTATCCAGATGGACACATGAGGGGCAGAATCGATTTTTTAAAAAAAAGGAGGAGCATAACTGATATTGCAATATTTGAAGATATAAGTAATAAAAACCGAGAATCAATTTTTCAAAAAAGGTAGGAGCATAACTGATATTGCAATATCTGAGGATACAAGTAATAAAAAACTAACTTTAATATGTATGTATTCAATGATTACTCATAAAAGAAATGTACCAAATATATTTATTTTGTACCAATTAATATCATATGTTTGGAAATAAATCTTTATAATATTTACATATTAAATTTTATATTACGTAGATATAGATACAACTGGATATCTAACTAATATTTGTAGTGGTATACATTTCCAATGGACATAAATGCATATATCAGAACACGTGTCCCTCCCAACAAAAATAATGAGTTGGGTTTTCTAGGAAAGCGTGCAACATCGTTGGACAATATCCTTTGTTAACTCTATTGTTTTTTATGATATTAATCACTTTTTTGTAATTTTTATCCATTGCTTCCTAAATTGATAAATGGATTGACAAAATATTAGTTGCTGTTACATTGTTCGGCATTGTCCGTGAACTCTGGTGGTTTATGTAAAATCCATATCCTTTTTGTACATTTTACATACTTTTTAAAATAAGATCGAAATGATATAATTATTTTTATAAAAAAATATCACGTCCTTTCACATGTGGGGGCGCATCCCACACGCACTTCCACATGCAAAACACCAATGTGCTGCTCAAGTCCATAAAAGCCGAAGCCGTGTCCCTATTTGGTCGGTAAGGAACATGGTGCGTTGGTGAAGAGCAATTATAATTATAATCCTGCATATTCGTGAATTACGCAACAAACTTCAAATAGTCTCTCCATCTTATACACATAACCCTCCGTTAACCATATCATTAGGTTAATATAACCCATCATCTATCCCTTTTAAAAAAAATAAAATAAAAAGTGACGTCTTCATCAGGCAGAGGCGGTGGTGGCGGACGACCGAAAGGAGGGGCGGGGCTTCGGGGGCTTCCAGGCGGGATCGGCTTCCACCGGGTCGCCGGTGCTGATGATTCCCTGCATATTTGCATATCATCCAGTCAACAAGTTGAAGACGTGGCCATGTATGAAATGGATGGATGCATCGATTTCAAATTTCTCGTGCCGTCATGGGACTTTGTTAGGAATTATGTTAATCGATGGGTATAAGATTTCGATCTATATTGGATTTAGATTCTTAGTTACTATGTTATGGAATCTCGTTTCTTTCACTATTGATAATTTTTTTTTACTAACAGTAGAATGAATGTATTGACATTTTGAATATGATTATCATGGTTTATTCCTATATTATTATATGATCTTTCTAGAAATAAGGAAGTCGATATTTATGAATGGTTCCTTGAGAAGAGCAACTACAATGCTTGAACTTTCGAATCGCTTCCGGTTCAGCTTTAGATCAGACTGAAAACACTTATGGGAATGCACTTGTATCATCTCTTCTTATTTGTTTGTATCTATTTGTAAATATAAATTTAATCGTAAACACATTAAAAAAATTATGGAGAATGGATAAAGAAGTAAAATCTTTTAAATATATGGACAATATGTTTTAAACTTGTAAGACTGGCCATTAAAGACTGTAAAAGTATGCATGTTCTAAAAAAACACCTAAAAAGATTTGTATTTTTTAAGGAAAAAATCACTGCATATTTTCAAAAACATGTAAAATTTTGAAAAATATTTTCAGAAATCTTACATAAATAATTTCAAAACACGGATTACAACCTCATAAAAATATATGCATAGCATTTCATTTTGCATCTCATGCATATACATTTTGCATTTGTGAAAAGATATTGGGTTCTAACCAGATCTTGAGGAGATTCAGAGAATGAGCATGATCATTACCTTAATATATCAAATGAATGCCATTACAGACTGGAGTTTAGAAGCCTCATGTTACCATGACTTAATTCTCCAAGTTCCATAGTACAATGCTCAATCTTTGGTCCTTAACGTCTAAGTAGATTGCCTCATATCATTAGTACAACTCTTGAGCAACGAGCATCTATGAACTCTTATACATTACACTTAGTTTAACCTAAATGAAAACTTGAAAGACCAACCCAACCTAAGCTTAGTATGTACATAGTTTCTTTGTCAAGGGTGGTAGATAACCAAGCCTTGGGAACTGCAGATAGTGGAGCATGCCCAACTTTTCCTATTAGCATGATCATATAAAAACCAAATTAGTGGGTTGGAACAACACTTAGGACGACGAAGAGCCTGCTAGAACTTAGCCTTTAGTTCGAGATGGAGACCAATTGAACCATCTCACGTGATTGTTCACTTTTTCTCCCAAACCCTCGCATCAATAAAAACAATAAAAGAAAATTTATTCTAGACTTATAAATAAGATATAGAGCAGAAATTACAAAAGAATTATTCTATAACCATTGGTCCGATGCCTGCAAAAAGAAGACGACTAACTTGCTAGCAGTACTTGAGCTTAGAAGGAAATACATGACTCCCGATGGAAAAGTTGCTAAAGGAATCCAAGGTTACCAACCCTATAAAGTGGTCATTCATGCCCTCAAGTGGGAAGATCTAATACATTCCAAACATCAGGAGTTGGTAGAACTAAGTTGTTCTCAACCGAACCTGAATATAAACTCATTTCCTAGAAAATTCATAGAAAATAGAATAGCTTCATGATTAGTTGTTTTAACTTTCATAACTTTTGTTTTGAAAATTAGTTTGATTTGCTATGTTTTAAAAATACAAAAGTATCACTTATTTTACTTTTTGATAATTCAAAATTCATAAAAATTCAAAAATACTTTGAAAAATTCTAAAAAGGTTATTGTAGTTTTTTACATTATTTTATTACATATATAAAATTCTAAAAAGGTTATGCAGAAGTCATGAAATTCTTTGGATGTAAATTCTCCTCCACGATCTGATCGGAAGACTTTTATTTTTCTTCCACTTTGTTTTTCAACAAAAGCTTTAAACTTGATAAAGGTAGAAAAGACTTCTGACTTTTCTTTCAAAAAATAAACCCACATCATTCTACTGTAATCATCAACAAATAATAGAAAGTACCTAGCTCCATTTATAGACGGAGTTTGAGTTGGTCCACATACGTCTGAGTGTATCAACTCAAGTGGAGCTTTTGCTCTCCATGATGTCTTTGTAAATGGTAATCTATGCATCTTTCCATATATGCATCCTTCACATATGCTTTCATCTTTCTTGATGAATAGAAGCCCGATAATTAAGTTCTTTTGCTTTAATAATATAAGGCTTCTAAAATTTAAGTGTCTAAATCTTAAATGCCATAATAAGGAATCATCTTCATTTACAGCTTTTAGAGCATAACCTTCTTTTAAAGGCATTGGTAATGGAAATACTTTATTTGGAGCCATTTTAATATCTGCAATCAGTAGCTTTCTTCTTTTATCAAAGATTTTGCATACTCCATTATCAAATCTTAGAGAATGGTCATTATTCATAAGTTGGCCAACACTTAGAAGATTCTTAGTTAAGCCTGGAACATACAGAACATCATGAATGAGTTTAGAAGTACCTTTCTTTGTTTATACTGCAATAACTCCTTTGCCTTCCACATTTTGCAGCTTTCCATATCCAAGCTTAACTTGAGAACTATGCCCTTTTCTCAAGGCTCACAAATGCATCTTTATTCCCTGTCATGTGGTTACTACAACCACTATCGACATACCAAATGTCTTTAGATATTTCTTTAGTATTCATGCAAGAACAAAGTAATGGATTGGAATCCTCATCTTGTGCAATATAATTAGACTCATTCTTTTGTAGCCAACAGTCCCTTTGAGAATGATTTGTAATTTTGCACCTTGTGCAGCGGAATCTACAATCTTTGGATTCATGATTATCTTTCTTGCAAATAATGCAATGAGAAGAAGATTTTCTTATACTTGGAGCTCTTTGATTATATCCTCCTTTATATCTTCCATTGTCTTGACCTCTGTAAGATACATGTCTTTCATTATTCTCTTATCTCCTTACATATTGTCCCCTTCTTTGCTTGGCATGATCTCCATTCTTAGCTTTGGAGATGCTCATTTTTGTTTGAAATGTTTGCTCCAAGGGTTGAGTAGTAAACCTGCTAATTCTTTGCTCATGTGCTTCAAGTGAGCCCATTAATTCATATATAGAAAGAGAAGATAAATCTTTTGATTCTTCAATAGCAGCAACAAAATGATCAAATTTAGCAGGTAAACTTCTTAAAATCTTTACAACAACCTTCTTATCAGTAATGATATCACCATAACTTCGAATTTGATTTATAATAATAGAAGATCTTGAAAAGAACCTTTGGATATTTTCACCATCTTTCATTAAGAGATTATCAAAATCCCTTCATAAAGATTGAAGCTTGATAGAAATTACCTTGGCAGGTCCTTGAAATTCTTTCTTTAAAATCTCCCATGCTTCTTTAGAAGTAGTTGCTCCAGAAATACGAGGAAAGATAGATTTACTTACTCCTTGCTGGATGAAGAGAAGGGCCTTTGCATCTTTCTTCTTGTTCTCCTTGAATTCTTTTTTCTTTCCTTCACTTAGTGAAGAAATTGCATCTGCATCTTTAACCTCTTCATAACCTTCTATTACAAGATCCCACAAGTCTTGTGAGATAAAGAGGATCTTCATTTGAAGACTCCGATAATCATAACTTTCTCCATCAAATATAGGAATGAAGTTTTGGGTGTAGTTGAATAAAGGTATGTTAGAGGTGGATGCCATGGTGTTGAGAAACAAGGAAAAGACTTCAACAAAAATGTAAGGATGGTTATGGCTCTGATACCAAACTTGTTGGAGTAGCGAAAGATTGGTGGTGTATAAGAAGCAAATTAGAGGGAGAGAATATAGATCAATGCACAAGGTAGATAAGAACTCAAGAACTTCTTTTCATTAAAACTTAAACTTGCATACAAGTCTTGGATTTTACAAGAAGAGGACTTATAATGCTTATAATAAAGGAAGAGTGGCTTTCAACACTTGGAAGGAGGAGGACACTTTGAGAGACTCTTGTATTGGTAGAAGACTTCTTGTTATTGTTGTGTGAGGACCTCTTGGGTGGTATTTATAGGCCAACCAAGAGGATGAAGATATTTTGGAAGAGGGATCTAGAATCCTCTTCCATGCTTATCCTTTGAGTAGAAATATTTAGATATTTTGGTGGGAGGTGGAGAAATATCTAGATATTTTATCCACCTCTCTCTTTTCTAGAATATTCTTCCAAATACATATATTCATGAAGTTTCTTCATATGTTGGTGTAAGATATAGGCCCACATGTCTTCATAGAGGTGGGGGATTGTAAGCCCATGTGTATAAGGGTCTATTTGTGTAAGGCCCATTGCAATAACAATACTTCTTGGGTAAATTACAAATTATATTTTCAACAACTTTGTCAGGTCTAGAAACATAAAACTTTCAAGCAAAGGGATAAATATGTAGTTTCATTATACATAACTCCTCATGTGCTCGAATTGCGTAGATTCATTATAAATAGTTTCTCACCTAATTGGTTAAAAAAAGGTTACCTGAAGAAGGGTAAACAATTTGTTAATGATTATTGGCATTATAATATCATATTGGAGGAAAAATCAATATTGGTTGAAAAGTATAGGTCTTTTTTAAAATTCTCCATTGAAAATTGAAATTATAGCACAAAACATTTTTTTTAAAAAAATCCATCACTTGTCCATAAGCAATGTCAAAGTCGCATCAAGTAACTATGAAAAGCTAGATGTAACTAGAATTTCAAAGAATATTCTCCTTAATACTTATATGAAAAAGTAAAAATTAAATTAAAAGATTAAAAACAACAATTAATCAGCAAATAGAAAATCCCCATAAACTCCACTACCGATACATTAACATCACGTGCTCATTCAACTAATACTATTATAATAAAAAATCAATAATTCACCCAACCTCGCCTAGAGTCATATTAGGAAAAAAACTTTGCAATAACAAAACCACAATGTAAACAATAAAGCAAAGAAATAACTTGTTCAACAACTTATCTTACAAAAAGGACTAGCCCTCTACAATGTTATCCTGGTATGCAATCGAGTCTATAATGTCAACCATTAGATCAATATATATGTTTCTCGAACAAACCCCAAGATTAGTTTCCACTAATTAAATTTGTATGTCATACAATGGAAACATTAAAAGAACAATTATCTGAAAGATGTTACAACATTCATAGAGACCTTACATCTTTACCTTGTTGTATATGTCACATTAGACCAGTATTAAACTAACTATGCCTGAGCTCATGTTATGGCCATGAGGATTCACTTGCATGCATATTTCATCACTCCAGGTGTATGGATATCATGAAGATAATGATTCCAATCAATTACTTTTGGATCAAACATGAGCATCATCTCTTCTGAACTTCCTTCTTTATTCCATCATGAAGATAAAAATTACAGTAATTGAAAGAAGCATCATCATTGATCAAGACCTTACATAATTACCTTACTATATGTGTTACATAACATTAGTATTGAACTAACAGTTTAAAAAACAAAATGGTGACCAGAAGGATTCACTTGCATGCATATTTGAGCACTCCAGGTATATGGATATCATGAAGATAATGATTCCAATCAATTATTTTTGGATCGAAGGTGAGCATCTTCTCTTCTGAACTTTCTTCTTTGTTCCATGACCTCAATCTCTCTAAATTTGCATCATCAAAACTGCATTATAAAGATTAAAAGTGCCATCACTAATTGAACATAACTTTTATTTTTCAGCACTATAAGAAAATGTAGTAATAAGAAAAAAACATACCATCCTTTGAAGAGAGAAAATGGCTCATAGAGCTCAGCGATGCGCATCACGAAGTTGAACTTTCGTCTAAGATCTTGATATTTTTGTGAAAACAAGTTGCATAACAATGCATTTGCTACTTGAATACCCTTAAATACAAACAATCGTCAACACCGTCATTTTCCACTCTCTGAAATTAAGTTTACTTTGCCAGGGCTAGAAACCTTACCTCCAAAGGAAGCTTGTATCTTAAATTCATGTAACTGTGGAAGCTGGATATTGTAGGTAAATATCTAATCTTTGAGGGCTTGATGATCTTCCCATCTTTTCCAATTTGCGGATTCTCCTTAAAAAATCGAGAGAAGCAATGCGAAAGATTAGAGTATTTCACGGGGTTCCTCACAGATGAACCATCATGATAGATATGCTGTAAGGGTTGATTGGAATGAGCAGCAATTGCTACTATCATGGCATTGGACACCATGTCCCCAGGTATCTGCATTAAATATACCAACCACATGAAACCGATATTTACATGACATAATTATTGATATTTCACTAATGGGAACATGTCTGTCACATACCACATCCATAATTAATTCGACATCTACAAGAAAATGCGATAATTTCCCCTTTCCATAACCGACAATGAAGCTATCGATAGTCCTGCAACATATAACCAATAAGACAAAAATTATCAAAGGGGTTTCCTTAATCACTCATTCTCCTAATTAAGATTTAATGTTACAATATATTTCATACTTAATTCCTTCCATCCATCCAGGAATGGGATCGCTGTAAATGCTGGTGATGATGGTCGGACGAATACTAACAAGTGGGAGTGACTCGCGGTGATGCCCCAATAGCATCTCTGCCATTGCTTTTGTGAAGATATAGGTGTTTGGCCATCCGAAAGTCTTTGCCCTATTGCATTTAAATGCAAAGAGTTAATAGAAAATACTCGAATTCGATGCAATTATGACCATATGATTGCTTCTTCAATTTTTAGCGTGTGCAATTAAAATAGTACCTGTCGAGACCTAACTGTCTCATGGCATCTTTCTCTTCGTTCTTAGTGACTTCTTTCACTTTGAGTTCTCTCAATGTTTCTTCCATCAGCTTCATCTCTCCCTCGATGTCCAATATCGAATTCCCATTCAAAGTTTCACCCATTTCGAAGTTCTTCTCTAAAATGAGCACTTCTTGGGTTCCAGCGGCATACGCTAACACAAGATCATCCATGCAGAGTTAGGCTAATGACTCAATGAGGGAACTTAAATAAGAATGCAGTAAAAAAATATGAAAAGATATGGCATAATTACCTGTTGAAACATGCATCAGTAATTGGAGATTTAGGCCCTTCTTGGCGAATTCCAAAGCATGTTTTGCTCCGAGTACATTGATGCGCAAAGCAACATCGTATCTGCTTAATACGAATTCCAATGGTTCAATAATTTGTACAGAGACATCCACGTTGCATCGAGGGGAGGCGCAGGCCTCATCCTGCCCCTGAAGCATGTCGGTGCTGACAGACCTATCGAGTTCAAGAATAAGGCATTGCTTGGAGGAATGTCCAAAAGCAACACAATTTTTACATTTAGGGGGGGGGGGGCCATTCCATCTCAACGTGGACCTGCTGGCGAAGACCAGAGAAAAAGTGCAAGGGGAGGGAGGCGGGGATCTCCTTCGCCGCATGCACGGAGATACAACAACGGGCGTATTCAAGATTCTTCCCCGCTGCTGTAGCCGCGTCCATGAACAAAGGGACCCCTATGAGGCTAGCCAGCTTGCTCAAAATGAGGTCATTACAAAGCCCAAGACCTAATCCATGGAATCTAAACCACAGAGGTATCTCGGACAGGAGATCCTTCTCCATGCATGAAGTTGCATCCCATTTTCTCAGAACCATGAACCGGCCTTGGAATAACCAAGGTCCTGAGGCAAGAATTCGATCGCAATCAGTTCCAGAAGACAGTTTCAAATAGAAAAAACCATTCGGTCTTGGCAGGAGCTTGAACGGCCCCAACGGTCTCCAAACCTTTTCAATGAATGAAGAAAGCTGTTTAAGATAAGGGCGTTTACCCATCACGTAGAAGACAATCGTGTTCTCCCATCTGCTGGCGATGCTGCGGGCTTCGGCCTCCGAAACGAAAGCCACTTCGACGTCATCTACGCAGGAGGGCAGCGTATACTGTAGAGGCCAGGCTTCGGCAGCAGGGGTGGGGGTTGCGTCGCAGACATCCCGCCAGGAAGGAATAGCACGACAGGCCGGCTGAGAGGAAGAAGGGGGGGAGGTGCGGAGGGGGAGGAGGGTAAGGAACATGATGCCTATTTGGTCGGTAAGGAACATGATGCCTTGTTAAATTCAAGAATCTGGTGACCTATACTTATGAGAAAATTGAGATGGATTTGGAAGATATCAGTTGCTGACGAGAAGGCAGATTATTTGAGTATAACCGAGGTATGGATTAAGAGATTTATTTGAGAGGTGAATTAAACAGTGATGGATGGCAAGGTTTTAAAAATTGGATCGAACATTAAACCAGTCAGTCTTCGATTTGATTCAACCAAATCGAACCGTCAATCCAAACTGGTCGAACAATGATGATGTCAGCATGACATCGTCATTCCTATTAACTCAGAAGAAATTGGACCGAGCTAAATTTACATGTCCGACCAGTCGAACCGGTTTTTTGAACCGATAAAACCGGATACGTTTATATAAATATGCATTTATATATCAATGAAATAATTATTTAAAATGTCAAACCTTTGAATAGAATAACATGATTGTCTATTTCAAGTAAAACTCTACAAAAGGTAGTCACATTTTCTGACATTATATATGAATATAATAGTGTAATAATTTATTTATAGTTTCTTCTAAAAAATCACTCTAAGGAAGTAGTGGCACATGTTATATTCCAAAAAAGAGAGGACCATAACTGAAATTGCATAAGGGACAAGTGATAAAATCCCTATTATTTCATTATTTAAACCTTTAATTTTTGAAAATATACTAAACCATCAAAATTAGGTCAATCTGGGTCAACTCCGTTTAACCACCCAGATGGTGGACGGAGCTGATTTTTTATTTTATTTTTTTTAAAATTAATTACATAAAACTGGTCGAACCGACCGGGTCGGGGCCAGTTCCCGGGCAAACCGGTCCGGTCCAGGATGGATGCTTAAAAGTAGGGGTGCATATGGACCGGATTTGATAGGATTTTAGCTTAATCTATGTCCAATTCAATCTTAATGGATTTTTATTTTTTTGAATCCAATGAAATCCATCAAATACTTCAATCCAATCCGATCTAATCCATCAGACTACGGTTGGATCGAATTTTATACTTACATTTTTCCGCTCAATAATCTACTCCCTCATGTTTGTATTTTATATCCCACTAGCTTTAGACATTTGAATAATTTCTTAAAAATCGATAAGATGAATAGATATAAAAAGGAGAGACGTAATCAAGTGAAAGTAAAGGTTTCCATTAATCTATTATAAAAAATTTGAAGATCATACAATCAAACTAAATGATTATATTGGAATCGAAATTTAAATTACTTCTTATAAATGATGCATAAGTTTGATAACTAATTTTAAACAAATGATTCGAATAAAAATAATACAAGTTATCAAATAAGAATACATAGATGAATTAGATAAATAAAAAAGTATGACCTCTGTTATCTGGTATTGATAAAGTCCATGATTAACCCAACCATGTCCAAGAACCCCCTTCAAAGCTCTATAATATATCATTAATAAATGACAATCAAATATCATTTACACTCGGGTGAATATCCAAGACAAAACCAACTTAAATATAGTCCACCACTTGAGAAACATAACTCTCATTTAAAATAGACTTGAAATACTTATTTGTAAGATTATATATATTAAAAATATTAACATTTTTATGAAAAATAAGAATCAAAATTGTATATCAATTTAAAAATTAAAGGAATTGAAGTAATGCTTATTTGTTCTTAGATGGGCGTGGTAGATAAAATGATATCAATTTTGCATTAAAACAACTACTTAATATATATAATAATAAAAATTTGTGACGTTGGTAAATGGAAAAGTATTTAATCAAAAGCTCGATCCTGAGCTTAGAAATTAGGAATTCAATAATTACACATCCAATTTAAGCTTTAAAGTAGTTGTAGAGTCCGGACTAGGATTTTTCCTCTTAACTAGAGATGCAAGTAATCTAACACATGCACATTTTTATTTTTGATTTTCATGTGTTTCTCTATCACATCTTCAACAATTTTCAAAATTATCGAATAATACAAGAATATGATGATTAATTTATATAACTTGCTCGACTTAATGGTATGTTATTTCTATAAATATAAATAAATGGATAATGTGTGGATCGTTTTTTCTTAGAAGAGATTTTCTGTGGGTACCTTTGTCCATTTAAATGAATCGAGTACCCATTGGATGCAGGTACCGTTGGAACGAGTCAGGTCGACTAGTAATCCGATAATAATGGGATGGGACAGGTCAACAAAAAGTGGGTCCGCCCCTGAATAGTACGTGCAATTCTGTTGTAGTTTTGCGATCTCATTCCCTGGTGCAATGCAACGGAATCTACTGAACGGTTTGCTTGTTAGCTTGAAGACTGTGAGCAATCCGATGCGGTGGTGCTAACATGCCGCTGGAAAAGGGGTGGGTGTAGGAGAGAGGATCGTCTGCTGTAATACAACATGTGATGTAATAGAGGGACCTTTCGATAGGATCGAATGACCCTCATTGGGAACCCACTATCCCCGACCTCTTAGGGAGGTCATCCGATCCCCCATCGGACGGTCCCCTGTAATACATCACCTGCTGTATTACAGCCGACAATCTGCCCCCTCGGTGTAGAGGTGGAAAAGATGCAGTGGATTTGAATTTGGAAATGACGTGCAGAGCAATGGCATGGAGACCAACCAGGTCGCCTAAGAGTAGATGACTCTTGTTGTAAATAGGATTGTCATTGCATATATTAAACAGTAAAACATCGGATCCAAATGAATTAACAGAGAAACAATACCGAATAAGATTACGTTAAACGTATGTTTCCCAATCATTATCCGATTATACACTGCAAACAAGAACCGATTAAAAGAACAGAAATATAAACACGGGCATGATCCAGAAAGGGTAAAGCAATAAACATATTGCGGCAACCAAAATAAAATGGAGATCAGTTTAGAAGTCACCGAAGCGTCCATGAAATGGACTGTCCTTAGAGAAGATATCGCCCCCATGATAACCCTCCGAATGACTAAGGTAAAGGTACAGAAATATAGGTCGTTGCGACCTCAATCACTCAGACTAAGTCAATCAAGAAAAATGATGAACCACTCGAAAAATACGTAAATTCAAAACAAGCACAAAAGCGGTCCTGCTAGGAGATTAACCTGGTATAGCACCCAGGGTCGAACACAAGGAGCACGGATTGGCCAGAGGCCTACGAAGTAGTCGAAGAATCAGAGAAAAAGGGAAAACATTTTTACTGGTTTTTTAATTGTTTTTATATTTTTTTGGATTTTTAATATGTAAAGAAAATAAGAAAACACAAGAACAAGCACACTTTCACAATTTATTTAATGCCTCAAAAATCAAGCAAAAATTCAAAAAAAATGTTTTTATATTTTTTATGTTTTTTAGTGTTTTTGGTGAATTTTTGGGATTTTTATAAGGTGTATTTTATTTTCTAAAAATCAAACAGTGCTAAAAAGACAAGGTACTGTCCAGCCAGGCCCAAAACCCAAAGATAAAATATCTAAGGATCTCAAGAGGGCCTCGAGGTAGTTTTCCTGTATACTAGAGAAAACAAGGAAGATTCGAGCACCAAAATTATTGTTTTTGGGTTTTTAGATTATTTAATATGATTTTTATGAGTTTTTAGGTGTTTTTAAAATTTTTAGGGTTTTTAAGCAATGAAAAATAGCCAAAATTGGCTAGAAAATCAAGAAACACAACAGAAACAACACCTAATTTTTATGGAATTTTTGGGGGTGTTTTTATATTTTTTTGGGATTTTTGAATCTAGACAGTAGCTAAAATGAGAGTTTTTGAATTTTAAAAATACCAAACAAGATCAGAAATGTCCTCAAAAATCTACAAAAATCCTACACCATGGCAGGAGCCATGTGTCAAATTTTCGTTGGATTTGGAGGTGATTTGATATTTTATTCAAAAATGACAAGAGGGCACAGTGCACAGGGACCAAAGTGCAAATACCCAAAGTTCTGGGGGTCCTGGTGCAAAATACCCAAGAAATCACGCGCGAGGCGCGTGCCTGGGGAACTCAGGGACCTATATGTAAGAAAAACAAGTCCAAGGACCTTTTGGTAACTCGTACCAAAAAGTCCAAGGGCTGTTATGCAATTAACCCACTAAAAGGCGCACATGCGGAAATAAAACGTTCACAGGGGCATAAGTGCAAATACCAGAAAGTTTCTATTCAATCATAAAGCAACCAGAACTACAGGATAAAAGTTGCAAATAAACCAAAACTACACGTGACGAAGCACGTGGCTCACACATACAGGGGCATATATGCAATTATTAACAAGCACGAGGTCCAATGTGCAATTAACCCTACGTAAATAAAATGCATAAAATATTTACAGGACTGAAATGTAAAGCACGAACTACGAGGGGGCCTACGGTAATTTACCCTTTTATTAATGTCGAGGGACGGATGCGCGACGCGTGGCAGATCGAACGACTGAGTTGACGCGCCGCACACCAAAGGGGACCCTCGAATCGATCCGATGGCTGTAATGCTCCCACGTGGCAGATCCAACGGCTCTGGTGCGTTGTGGGGCTGCGAAGGACTCCTGGCTCGGATCGGATGGGCGAGGTGCAGCCACGTGCTCGATCGGATGGCTGAGAGGCGTTGTGGCTTAACCTCGCGGCTCAACGGTGAAGATCGATTCTCGTAAGATCTGGCGGTGGATGCTGCTCCGAGGATGGACGGACACGATCTAATCTGGAGCACCAAGGTCGATCTGACGGCGGACGAGGATGCTGCAAGAACTGGTCGCCGGTGACTTTCACCGGCCCTCCGTGCGCACGATGGTCTTCGTCTGCTGCTTCTGAGGGGCTGGGGAGCTTCGCCGTGAAGTCCCGCACCAGATGCTCTGCTCCGATGGAGGCGAAGAGCTCCAGAGAGCTCCGGCGACGTGGATGACCTGGAGCGGCTGTGCTCTGAAGTTCCGACCTCCAGATGAGGTCGATAGGCCTGGACACCTGCACAGGAAGAAAGAGGGGTCGAGGGCAAACTGCCTCGACCCGTCAGAGCGGGCGGAAAGTGACTGGTGGTGCGATGCGACGGCCCTCCGGCGAGCGGCGGATGGAGGAGAGCTGATACCCTGCTCCGGGGCGAGCCAGGGGGAATGAAGGGGCGGAGAAGGTGGGTAGGAGTCAGGCGAAGGTGGTGGTGGTGTCGGATGGTCAAGTGCTTGGACGGAGACGGCTGGCGGAGGCGGCGGAGCTAAACAACCGGAAATCGAAGAATCTAAAGCTACGCTATTCTACTGGCTAAAGAAGCTACCTGATGGCTGCTGTCGACTGGGCTGGAGCCGATGAGGCTCCCGGTCGTTGCCTCAAGGGGCCGTCGAGTTCCCCGAGGCTCAGCGCGCTCGCGGCGGCGCACGACGGCGATTACCACCGGATCAATGGATTCCGTGCAACTCGGGCCTCGCTTCCACTCCAAAATACTCGCCTGTCACTCGGGTGGTCTGGAGGAGTTCCTTGGCGGCGAGCAGGAGTCCAGAGATAGCGTGAATAGGTCGCCGGTGACGACACTAAATAGTGTGGAAGATCCGAGAAGAAGGAGGTCGGGCGGGTGGCACGGAACTCGGATCCTCCAAACCCACCCCGGGCGAGGATCCTGGATGTTCAGCGTGCAATCGGAGCCCGGGGTTAGAGGTGATGGCGGTCGGATCGAGCGTGTGGAATTTCGAGCAATCGGGTCGGTTGCTTGATCCGCGAAAGAGGAAGGTCCGCGGGGGAAGTTGACCGGGGTCAACAAACCCCCGTGGACCAATCAGGAGCCGCCAATTATTGCATTTTTATTTCTTTATTTGAGGCCAGAAAATGACCGAATTTCTAAAAACTTAAAACAAAAAAAATATTTATTTTATTTTTCTCTATTTTTTGGTGATTTTTAATTAATTTTTCAAAATAAAAATAAGGTATTTACAATATATAGCTATACATAGGTATATGTACAATATAGGGTTTTTGATTTTTAATTTTTAATTATTATTTTTGTACAATTTTATTCCTATTTTATATTTTATTTATTTATAGAATAAAATGAGGAATAAAAGGATATTTTTATTTTATTTTTATTATTTATACACATAGGTGAAATAAATAGATATATACAACTATGTACAAGGTATATGTACAATATGTTTTTGTAATTTTAATTTTTGTTATTTTTATTTGATTTTTGTTGTGTTTTTTTTATTTATTTTATTTACAAAATATACCATAGAATGTTCACAAATAGTTTTGAACATAAATACATTTATTTACAGGGTTAAATAAATAAGGGATGATGGTTTATGCACATGGTGGAGGGATATTTTTGCATTTTTGATTTTTAAATTTTTATTTTGTTTTTAATAGTTTCTAAATATATACAAAATATGTACAAGCCTATTTTTGGTTGAGGAAAATATAATTTTATTTATTTACATAAATCTGTACACATGAGCCCCTATCTCCCTCTACTTTGGCTTTTATGCGGTCAGGCCCATGCTGAGCCCTCCCTTGGGTTAGGTTGCTCAATATTTATTCTAAATATTTCCCTCTTTTTCTTTTTCATCTTTATTCTTTTATTTTTGCACAAAAACATGCTAATTATATGTTTTTACAAGATGCATGCTTTTGCTAATTATTGATATTTACATATATCTACATGTATTTGCAAAGGTTTTTGTAGCTAAAATATAAGAATAAAGAGTGATGAATGGGTATTCATCACCCCCCTATACTTAACTTTGCTAGTCCCTTAGCAAACACTTATTTGAAAAAGAAGTGAAAAAGAAAGAAAAAGAAAAAGAAAAAGAGGATGTACATGGATCAAGGTTGAATTATTAAACTTTCCTTCATTAAATTGAAATATGGAGCTCGATTAGATCTTTGGATTATTAATGTGTCGGAACCTCATTTGGACTTAAGCTTAAAACTCAACAGCCTCTAAGTTCCACCAATCTATGGACAAGACTCCTTAATAAACCAGATCAGAACAAGTCTACATACACAAACTCTAATGACCATGAGTCTTTCCATGCAGCGTAAGTGATATGTGGCTCCCCACTTCAGAAGTAACAAAGAAAAAGCCTCCCTCAACCTGGTAACTCTAATGCCTCGGTCTAGCAACTCTTTCCTCGAGAAGCGGGGTATTCCCTTCTAAGTTCAAGTGCAACCGGCTCAAGAAGAGGGGGTAGAAGTATAGAGTTTTGGAAGCCTAGCCAGTGTAGCTAAGTCTTCCGCTGCAAGCTTCATGAGATGTAACATGGATACCATAAGCTTTGCTTTATTTGACTATATACACTCCGGTGGGGTTATTAAATTTTCAATCCGACCCACCACTTTTTTGGAGTTCTTTTGCATTTTTGCATTTTTTTTCTTTTTTTTTTTTCAAGGACTTCTGTACAGCATATCTACATGGTGCAGCATATATACAAGAAATTTCCTCTTGAGCCAGTAGACTATCCCTCTTTTGAAGCTTTATTGCAACCCACAGCTTCTGTCTTTAGCCTTCATCACCACTAGACCAAGTTGAGGTGCACTTCCTTCACTAGAAGAAGAAGAGAGGTTCCGCCTAGAAGTACTACCCTCATATGCTACCCCAAGCCAAAGGAAACTGCCTCCTCACCACCTCATCCGTGGAGAGCCATGTGTAAAGTGCAGGTGCAAGTCAAGCCATTGTCTCTAAGAGTCATGCGTGTGTTGTTAAGTGTTCTACTTAAGCTCATCAAGATGACATATGCTCATAGCCTAGTGGACTCAAAGAATTAAGTCCTTATGGACCTGAAAAGCCTTAAACCTAAATCCTATAAGGTTCCTCTTGGAGTTAAGTGGATTAAGATCTTTTTCAAGCTCCATTTCTCAATTTAATTCCAGGCTTAGTTTAAATGTCAACTCTCATCCAGGAAAAATTATATACATATATGTACACAAGATGCTATTTACAAATATTTACAATCATGCAAAATTTTTGGAAAATGTTTTGAAATCATGGATGATGATGATGCATGAAGTGCAAGTTTTGCAAACAGATATTTACAAACATTTACACAAGATTTTTGCAAACTCTTGATTTTCAAAACATTTTGGAAAAATTTTGTACTATATACATAATTTTGATACAAAAATATTTACACAACCTTTACACAAAAGATTTTTGAAATCATTTTTACAAAAGTACTTTGTACACTAGCTATGTATGTGCATATAAAAGAAGTTTATGAAAAAAATTTTATTTTTTTGTGATTTTTAGCCGTTTTATTTATTAACACACTCACACAAAGTACGAGTTATGGCTAAAGTATATATGAAATATACACACACCCCCCCTATACTTAGCTCGAACGATGTCCTCAGAGTGATCAAGAGCGATGAAGAAGACATAACTCGTGCTTAGTAAAAGGGAAGTGAAAAGGAATGGCTAAGTACAGGAATGAATAAATGAATAGAAGGAGAGGAACTCGGTGGTTTCCCCCTATACTTAGGATTAACTAATCCTAAGTATAGCAAGCTGTACATGAAGGGAAATCCGAGTGAAGAAGCTACAGAGTCTGCCCCCCCTATACTTAGGGTAAAATATCCCTAAGTATAGGCAGCAAAACAGGAGCAGGAAGACACGAAGAAAATTACGAATATATACAAGAAGGAGGACATCACTCCCCCTATACTTAAGGTGGAGAACCTTAAGTATAGGCAACAAAACAGAAGTGATGAAACAGACGAATGAACAGCCCGGTGTTTCCACCCCCCCTATACTTAGGATGAGCAATATCCTAAGTATAGCAAAGATAATCCTAAGCGAGACCTGGGGTGAAAACAAGAACGGAAGAAAGAAAGATCAAACAAGACGAAACACGTATATACAAAAGAGTACAATGTTGAGGTGCCTCTCAACAAGCGCTAGGTTTTACGCCCCTAGCTGGGCGCAAAGGCTAGGACAACGCAGTATCAAGGTTCAGGACGACATCGGTAAGTCGAATGCCGTACTGTCGTCGCAGTCTCTGTGTGAGAACAACGACGAACTCAACAGTGTAAAGTAAGACACCCAGGTATGCAATCAGGCGGGTGTCTGCTACCGGCCAATGATATGAGCATAAGTAATCGGGATCCGGTAGCACAAAAGAAATCAGTGGCTCTGGGTCAGAATGGAGTGAGAGTATAGAGCCGAAGAAATCAAACGTGGAGAAAGATGGATCAGTCATGGAATCCTCCACGTCAATCAGTGTCTCAAACAGGTGTGGACAATCAGGCTCAGGAGACTCTCTAAGCAGAATGATATCCGATGCATGTAATAGAATCAGATCAGGCAAATCATCGAATATCTCGAAAATGGGCTCATCCTCGCGAGGGTCGTCGAGGTGAGAAGACTCAGAATCAGAATGATCTAAAGACTTGGTTTCGTGTTCCGCCAGATCGGAAACACTCTCAGCAGGTGAAACCGAGTACTCATCATGCGCGGCATCCTCCCGCAGATAACCCTCGAGGAGAGATGCTAGATCAGAAGTCACTAGAAGAGGATCAGGATCTAGATGGTCATCTGCACTGCTAGCAAGTATCCACTCAGTGCACCAGGCTGCATCATCATCGGAAGTGTAGCTCTCGACAATCTGGAAGCAGGAGAAGGTACTAGTCAACATTGCGGAAGCTGGCAAAGTGTCTGTGACTGATCCTCGCTCTGCGGCTATGCTGGCTGTCAGCTGGTCCTCAGAAAGTGTATCTGTCTCAACAAAGTGGAGGACAAAAGGCTCGAAGATGGGACTGTCTGTGTCTGTACTCTCAAAGTGGTGTCCCTCATCAAGCTGTGGCTGCTGAGCTGAGTCCTGGTGACTGTCTGCATCCAAGAAGTGTCTCTGCAGGAAGGGAACTGACTCCTCCGGGACTGGAATCTGAAGTGTCTGAATCAACGGCTGTAAAAGCTGGGGCTCCTCCGGCTCCTGGAGTATCAGAAGATCTGATATCCAAGACTCATCAACAGGGAACTATGGGGCTGACTCGAACTCCAACTGGAAGGCCAACGGGAACTCGAGTAGACTCTGGGTCCGAACCTCTGCTATCACAGTCATCTCCTCTGTCAGTGGTGTTGCATCATCCAAATCCTCGGGCTGGTGTGTAGAAGCTGGCTCACCATGTGAAGTGACACACCGCACTGGTATTGCATCGTCCTCATGTGTTGTGCCGACCAAAGCATCTCGTGAAGAAGAACTCTGTGAAAGTAGCCTCGAGATGGTATCCAGGAAGTGAATGTTGGAACTGCGGTGTGAACCGCCACATGTGGTAATTACCAGTGCAAGCTGCTCTGCGGTCATCCCCCGCATGGAGATCTCAATCAAATCTGTCAGTGGAAATCCATGGTCTGGAAATCTCCTCAAGAGGTCAAGAAACCTCGGCCATGCCCCGTGCAATGGCTCCTGGGGGTCAACTGAGAAGTCAATGATCAAAGACCGCATGAAATCTGCTCTACGTGGGGGAAAGTATCTCTGTAGAAATTCTCGGCGTAGCTCTCCCCACATCGCAAATGTCCTCCCCAATCGTCGGTGCCATCTCATGGCTCTATTGTGAAGCGTGAAGGGGAAGGTCCTGCTCATCAGCTCCTCTGCAGTGACATCTGAATATCTATGTGCTCTACAAAATTCCTCGAAAGCGGACAGGTGAAGATAAGGCTCCTCGTGCGCCTCTCCTGAAAATGTCGGCAGTCGCTGAATGTAATCCAAATCCAAGACGAATGGGCCTAATGTAGAAGCTGGCTGAGCTCCATGTGCTATCTGCTCCTCCATCCCTCTAGAATGGGATCTATCTGCTGATCTCCACTGCTCTCTCGGGTCACTAACAGAGTGCGCTCTCAACTCAGCAACAACATCGTCCGGGTCTCGCATCTGCTCTGTCTGATATCCTCGGACGTCTAGCACAGCATGCCCAGAGTGATGAGATGAAAGGGAGGGAGGGAGCGGGAGGTTGGTCAGAGATCCGACCTCCCTAGAAGGTGGACTGGAGTGATGGTCAGAAAGCGAAGAAAAAGCCGCAAGAGTCGGCTTGCAGTGAGGGGGATCCATCATCCAGGGGTCAAGGAGAAGAGAAATGAAGGGAGGCGAGGGAGGGGAATAGATGAGAAAGGATCGAAGGGATCTGGCAACCAAACAAGATGAACAAGCAAACCCCCAATTCACCTACGCACACGGAGCTGAAGACCGAAGGGATCGGTCAATTATCTTGTCGATTTTATTTTAGGTGATCATCCAGTCTATCAGAGCAATTACGTGAGGTCAATAGGTATCCAGATCTTTCTCAACCGACTGTCCCGTACTGAAAGCCGGTAATCAGTCAAGAAAAGATCGGAGGCTCTATCCTAATGTGCGGATCACTCTCTCGCTCATCCAAACCAGACAAGGAGGGGGTTACTCTCCCCAAGACAAAGTTTTTAGGGTGAGCGGTTTTTAAGATCAAGTATGATTAGCAGTCCCGATTTTATTGTTTTTCTTTTTAATATTTTTCAAAGCAAACAAAAGGCCTAACGAATTTTTCGGTTCTCCTGATTATTAAGTCCGAAAACAGGGGGGAGAAGACGAAAAAGCCGATGCGCGATAAATCAATGATGCATGCAAAGTAAGGAAGGCGTACCTGACTCCAGCACTCTACATGCAATATGATCCGCGCAGAATTTAAAGACAGGAAATAAACTACCTAAATGATGCAAGCGGGAAAAAAACCGAGTCCTAGATGAGCAATTCCTAACGCAGAACCGTCTAACTCAGTCACTCGCCCTCGATCCAAAGAGTCCGGTCTAGACCCACCCCTCCTCTTCTCGACAGGTCGAGTTCAGGAGTAGCGCTTGACGGGGCAGGCTCGCGGCGCGTAGGCTCTCAGGAAAGTGACTAAGTTATTTTTATTATTTATTATTAGTAGGTCCAATTACGTTCTATGGGAACAGATAAGCAATTAGGTGTGTGGATCCTACTAATTACGTCACAAGCACCAGAAATTCCTACGGCTAGGGGCTCGATCAAAAACCGCGTAAACACCGGAAAGGCAGTAAAAAAGTAGAAGAAAGCCGCGAAAAACCGCGAAAAACTCCTAAGGGTCCCCCGAGCACACCGGTGCTCGGCGAAACAGACCCGCTAAGTCAAGTCCAAACAGTTCAAGTCTCTGAACACCTGTATTATTACAACAATAATAATCAAATATCCTAAGCTATCCTCACCCACTCAACTCTCTCTCTCTCTCGCTCTCTCCTGCGGCTCGATGAAGAAACGAGCCGCCTCCGCTTCGCTCGGGTGCACCGGCGCTCCTAGGAATGCCGCCCTCGCTCCTCGGGCCCTCGCAAGAAACAGAGAGAAAGGTGGTCAGTCCAAAAATTATTGGCAGAAATATGAGAAAAAATATATATACAAAATCTATACAAAAAGCCGCGAAGCTCGAAAAGCCGCGGAAAAAGCTAAAAATGACTACTAAGCCGTGCTCCCCGGCAACGGCGCCATTCTGATAACCCTTCGAATGACTAAGGTAAAGGTACAGAAATATAGGTCGTTGCGACCTCAATCACTCAAACTAAGTCAATCAAGAAAAATGATGAACCACTCGAAAAATACGTAAATTCAAAACAAGCACAAAAGCGGTCCTGCTAGGAGATTAACCTGGTATAGCACCCAGGGTCGAACACAAGGAGCACGGATTGGCCAGAGGCCTACGAAGTAGTCGAAGAATCAGAGAAAAAGGGAAAACATTTTTACTGGTTTTTTAATTGTTTTTATATTTTTTTGGATTTTTAATATGTAAAGAAAATAAGAAAACACAAGAACAAGCACACTTTCACAATTTATTTAATGCCTCAAAAATCAAGCAAAAATTCAAACAAAAATGTTTTTATGTTTTTTATATTTTTTAGTGTTTTTGGTGAATTTTTGGGATTTTTATAAGGTGTATTTTATTTTCTAAAAATCAAACAGTGCTAAAAAGACAAGGTACTGTCCAGCCAGGCCCAAAACCCAAAGATAAAATATCTAAGGATCTCAAGAGGGCCTGGAGGTAGTTTTCCTGTATACTAGAGAAAACAAGGAAGATTCGAGCACCAAAATTATTGTTTTTGGGTTTTTAGATTATTTAATATGATTTTTATGAGTTTTTAGGTGTTTTTGAATTTTTAGGGTTTTTAAGCAATGAAAAATAGCCAAAATTGGCTAGAAAATCAAGAAACACAACAGAAACAACACCTAATTTTTATGGAATTTTTGGGGGTGTTTTTATATTTTTTGGAATTTTTGAATCTAGACAGTAGCTAAAATGAGAGTTTTTGAATTTTTAAAAATACCAAACAAGATCAGAAATGTCCTAAAAAATCTACAAAAATCCTACACCATGGCAGGAGCCATGTGTCAAATTTTCGTTGGATTTGGAGGTGATTTGATATTTTATTCAAAAATGACAAGAGGGCACAGTGCACAGGGACCAAAGTGCAAATACCCAAAGTTCTGGGGGTCCTGGTGCAAAATACCCAAGAAATCACGCGCGAGGCGCGTGCCTGGGGCACTCAGGGACCTATATGTAAGAAAAACAAGTCCAAGGACCTTTTGGTAACTCGTACCAAAAAGTCCAAGGGCTGTTATGCAAATAACCCACTAAAAGGCGCACATGCGGAAATAAAACGTTCACAGGGACATAAGTGCAAATACCAGAAAGTTTCTATTCAATCATAAAGCAACCAGAACTACAGGATAAAAGTTGCAAATAAACCAAAACTACACGTGACGAAGCACGTGGCTCACACATACAGGGGCATATATGCAATTATTAACAAGCACGAGGTCCAATGTGCAATTAACCCTACGTAAATAAAATGCATAAAATATTTACAGGACTGAAATGTAAAGCACGAACTACGAGGGGGCCTACGGTAATTTACCCTTTTATTAATGTCGAGGGACGGATGCGCGACGCGTGGCAGATCGAACGACTGAGTTGACGCGCCGCACACCAAAGGGGACCCTCGAATCGATCAGATGGCTGTAATGCTCCCACGTGGCAGATCCAACGGCTCTGGTGCGTTGTGGGGCTGCGAAGGACTCCTGGCTCGGATCGGATGGGCGAGGTGCAGCCACGTGCTCGATCGGATGGCTGAGAGGCGTTGTGGCTTAACCTCGCGGCTCAACGGTGAAGATCGATTCTCGTAAGATCTGGCGGTGGATGCTGCTCCGAGGATTGACAGACACGATCTAATCTGGAGCACCAAGGTCGATCTGACGGCGGACGAGGATGCTGCAAGAACTGGTCGCCGGCGACTTTCGCCGGCCCTCCGTGCGCACGATGGTCTTCGTCTGCTGCTTCTGAGGGGCTGGGGAGCTTCGTCGTGAAGTCCCGCACCAGATGCTCTGCTCCGATGGAGGCGAAGAGATCCAGAGAGCTCCGGCGACGTGGATGACCTGGAGCGGTTGTGCTCTGAAGTTCCGACCTCCAGATGAGGTCGATAGGCCTGGACACCTGCACAGGAAGAAAGAGGGGTCGAGGGCAAACTGCCTCGACCCGTCAGAGCGGGCGGAAAGTGACTGGTGGTGCGATGCGACGGCCCTCCGGCGAGCGGCGGATGGAGGAGAGCTGATACCCTGCTCCGGGGCGAGCCAGGGGGAATGAAGGGGCGGAGAAGGTGGGTAGGAGTCAGGCGAAGGTGGTGGTGGTGTCGGATGGTCAAGTGCTTGGACGGAGACGGCTGGCGGAGGCGGCGGAGCTAAACAACCGGAAATCGAAGAATCTAAAGCTACGCTATTCTACTGGCTAAAGAAGCTACCTGATGGCTGATGTCGACTGGGCTGGAGCCGATGAGGCTCCCGGTCGTTGCCTCAAGGGGCCGTCGAGTTCCCCGAGGCTCAGCGCGCTTGCGGCGGCGCACGGCGGCGATTACCACCGGATCAATGGATTCCGTGCAACTCGGGCCTCGCTTCCACTCCAAAATACTCGCCTGTCACTCGGGTGGTCTGGAGGAGTTCCTTGGCGGCGAGCAGGAGTCCAGAGATAGCGTGAATAGGTCGCCGGTGACGACACTAAATAGTGTGGAAGATCCGAGAAGAAGGAGGTCGGGCGGGTGGCACGGAACTCGGATCCTCCAAACCCACCCCGGGCGAGGATCCCGGATGTTCAGCGTGCAATCGGAGCCCGGGGTTAGAGGTGATGGCGGTCGGATCGAGCGTGTGGAATTTCGAGCAATCGGGTCGGTTGCTTGATCCGCGAAAGAGGAAGGTCCGCGGGGGAAGTTGACCGGGGTCAACAAACCCCCGTGGACCAATCAGGAGCCGCCAATTATTGCATTTTTATTTCTTTATTTGAGGCCAGAAAATGACCGAATTTCTAAAAACTTAAAACATAAAAAATATTTATTTTATTTTTCTCTATTTTTTGGTGATTTTTAATTAATTTTTCAAAATAAAAATAAGGTATTTACAATATATAGCTATACATAGGTATATGTACAATATAGGGTTTTTGATTTTTAATTTTTAATTATTATTTTTGTACAATTTTATTCCTATTTTATATTTTATTTATTTATAGAATAAAATGAGGAATAAAAGTATATTTTTATTTTATTTTTATTATTTATACACATAGGTGAAATAAATAGATATATACAACTATGTACAAGGCATATGTACAATATGTTTTTGTAATTTTAATTTTTGTTATTTTTATTTGATTTTTGTTGTGTTTTTTATTTATTTATTTTATTTACAAAACATACCATAGAATGTTCACAAAAAGTTTTGAACATAAATACATTTATTTACAGGGTTAAATAAATAAGGGATGATGGTTTATGCACATGGTGGAGGGATATTTTTGCATTTTTGATTTTTAAATTTTTATTTTGTTTTTAATAGTTTCTAAATATATACAAAATATGTACAAGCCTATTTTTGGTTGAGGAAAATATAATTTTATTTATTTACATAAATCTGTACACATGAGCCCCTATCTCCCTCTACTTTGGCTTTTATGCGGTCAGGCCCATGCTGAGCCCTCCCTTGGGTTAGGTTGCTCAATATTTATTCTAAATATTTCCCTCTTTTTCTTTTTCATCTTTATTCTTTTATTTTTGCACAAAAACATGCTAATTATATGTTTTTACAAGATGCATGCTTTTGCAAATTATTGATATTTACATATATCTACATGTATTTGCAAAGGTTTTTGTAGCTAAAATATAAGAATAAAGAGTGATGAATGGGTATTCATCACCCCACAATACCGGTGCGTAGGGTACTGACGATCTGCTCCCAGGATACGACGGCTCACGATCGTCGTCGGCGCACGCCAACGGGATCGTCCTCGATTGTACCTCAGATAACTGCAGCCGAGAGAGGAGAAGAGGAAGACGTTCGTCCGCGAGAGGAAGAACCAAAGAGAGCCGGCGTGAGAGAGGTTTTTCTTGCGAGGGAAGAAAAACCGCGTCGAGTGAGGGATATATATAGAGGGGCTCGCGTGCCCTAGCGCGGTTACTTTGGTTTCCGAAAACGCGTCCCAAAACGCAGCCTTTCGGATCCCAAAAATCGCGTCCCAAAACGAGCCGGAGACGGAGACGGAGCGGAGCGGAGCGCGCACGCGCGTGTGTGGTCCTCCAATTCCTCCTCTCTACTATTGCTACAAGAGCTTGGGGTGTGAACTCATATATAAGTCCACCAAAAGTTTAGTTCTCCCCGGTGTGGTACTAAACTTCCACCCAAACTTTCCATATTTCAAATTTGGGAATTCCCAACTTTCCCTCCAAAACATTTGGTTTCCCAATTGAAACCAAATTGAATGCCAATTGTAATAATAGGTTTTCCAATTAAAACCAATATACAATTTTAATACAACAATCCCCCACGAATTCACCAATTTGAAAAAGAGATTCAAAAGGATTTAAAAGACTTCTTTCAGCTGCCCACACCTTGCTTTCAGTAAAGGTACCTTCCGGTTTGAACCTCTACTTGAGTTTACTACTTTCACTTTAACAGGAACGAAGTGAACTACGTCTTGAACTTCAGACCTTGGTGTTAATGTATACGGTAGAAACAACAAAGAGTTGTTCTTGGTACAATCTTCAGGGTTGGTGCTCTTAAAGGCCATGCACCCTTATCCTGTTTCATGGGTGTGTTCAGGAAAGACCATCTTCCTTTAACCGCGGCCCACAGTAACACTCACATAGGTGGCGTTCTCCAAGGATGCACTGCTAACATCCTGCCCAAAGGCTTGAACCCATTCAGAGCCTACACTCTTCCTAAACTTGCAGCTTAAATGGCACTCAGGCTTCCAGGGATAAGACACTCATGCTTACGCATTAAAATTAGAGTGCCAACCGGTTCTCCAAACAGCTTGTTATTACCACATTGAACCTACTTTGTGGGATCTCCACTCAGATAGGTTGGGTTGCTACTGTAGAGGAACTCCCAATGGGTCTTACTCCCATCCCAAGCCTAGACTTTAGGACTAAAGATCTATCAAGTCCCTTAGTCAACGGATCTGTCGTGTTGTCTTTGGATCCAACAAAATCCACAGCCAACACTCCTCGAGACACCAAATCCCTTAACGTCTTAAGTCTGATTTGTATGTGTCTCCTTGTTTTCTGATTGAACTTTGAACTCTTGATCTTGGCAATTGTGGTCATATTATCACAATGTACCGAGATCGCAGGAATAGGCTGACCTACCATGGGAATTTCAGACAGAAGTTCCCTTAGCCATTCAGCCTCAATTCCAGTGGTGTCCAAAGCACACAGCTCGTCTTCAAAAGTGGATCGAGCTAGAATTGTCTGCTTCACAGACCTCTAGGAGACTGCACCGCCTCCAAGGGTAAATACATACCCTGTAACATCATTACTCCCAGACTCCTCTATTTTCCCTATCCAGCTTGCATCACTGTATCCTTCTAGTACAGAAGGATGTCTACCATAATGCAAACTAAGGGAAATAGTTCACTTCAAGTACTTCAGTACTCGATCCAGAGCCTCCCAGTGAGTACGGTCAGGACAGCTAGTGTATCTACTCAACTTTGCAACCGAGAATGAAATATCAGGTCTCGTGCAATTTGCAAGATACATTAAACTTCCTATCACTTGTGAATACCTTAGCTGGGCTACAGGTACTCCACTTTTATTCTTAAACAGCGTTTTGGATGAATCAAAAGGAGTGCTTACAGCTTTGCAATATTGATATCCAAATTTCTCAAGTATCTTCTCAACATAGTGAGATTGAGAAATTACAATCCCATCAACTGACCTTGTCAGTTTGAGACCCAAGATCACATCAGCAACACCCATGTCCTTCATCTCAAACTTGCTACTCAAGAAAGCCTTAGTCTCATTAATAATCCTCATATGTGATCCAAACAACAATATGTCATCAACATATAGGCACAAGACAATACACTCATCACCTTTCACCTTGGAATAAACACACTTGTCGGATTCATGAACCTTAAAGCCACATGACAAAATGGTCTTGTCAAATTTTTCATGCCACTGCTTTGGTGCTTGTTTCAATCCATAAAGGGATTTGACAAGCTTGCAAACCTTTCCCTCATTCCCAGGAGTCACAAGCCCATCAGGTTGATCCATATAGATCTCTTCCTTAAGATCGCCATGCAAGAAGGGGTCTTCACATCCATCTGGTGGATAGAGAGATCATATACAGATGCCAATGCTATCCGGATTGTGGTCATCCTAGTCACAGGGGAATAGGTATCAAAATAATCGATACCTTCCTTTTGCCTAAAGCCCTTGGCAACTAATCTGGCTGTGTACTTTTCAATTGATCCGTCAGGTCTAAGCTTTCTCTTAAACACCCACTTGCACCCAATGGTAGAGCATCCTTTGGGTAAATCAACCAACTCCCAAGTCCCATTAGCCATAATGGAATCCATCTCAGATTTGATGGCTTCCTTCCATTGTTTTGCTTCAGACGAAGCCATGGCTTCCTTGTAACTTGGTGGATCACCCTCGATCTGGTAGACAACGAAGTCGCTACCCAGATCCTTGGCTATCCGAGGTCTTTTACTCCTCCTTGGCTCAATCTCTTCAGAAAGATCATTGGGTTCAGGTTGAGTCTTAACCCCCACATTCGTCATCCTTTCCACTTGATCTGGAATAGATCCTGATGTAGAGGCGCCCTCAATGGTCAGATTCTGAGGAATTCCAGTCTTCAATGGGAAGACATCCTCAAAGAAGGTAGCATCACGGAGTTCAACAATAGTGTTGACATCTATGCTCGGTATCTCGGACCGAATTACCAAGAACCTATATGCATAGCTATTTTCCAAGTAACCTAAGAAGACCGCATCAACAGTTTTAGGACCAAGTTTCTTTCTCTTGTGTTCTGGGTCTAAAACCTTAGCGAGACAGTCCCACACTTTGAGATATCTTAAACTCGGTTTCCTATTTCTCCAAAGTTCAAAGGGACACTTTTCCATATGTCTTGGAGGCACCCTATTCAGAATATGGGAAGCCGTATTCAAGACTTCTCCCCACATATAGGTTGGAAGTCCAGAACTCTGTAGGAGAGCATTGATCATGTCAGTTAAGGTTCTATTTTTCCGTTCTGCTATCCCATTTGATTGCGGTGAATATGGGGTCGTAACTTCATGAACTATGCCAAAAGATTTGCATTGTTCATCAAATAAGTTAGAGGTATATTCACCTCCTCTATCTGACCTAAGGCGTTTAAGCACTTTTCCTGTTTGTGTCTCA
The DNA here is from genome assembly GCA_037367405.1 of Ottelia alismoides. Classification (NCBI taxonomy): domain Eukaryota; kingdom Viridiplantae; phylum Streptophyta; class Magnoliopsida; order Alismatales; family Hydrocharitaceae; genus Ottelia; species Ottelia alismoides. The sequence continues at coordinate 492,806 of JAZKJV010008355.1, read as the reverse complement.
GCCTCATTCTTAAAAATAAGAAATTTCTCTAAGGCTTCATCCTTGGTTTTCATTAGATATACATAGCAGTATCTACTGCCATCATCTACAAAGGTGATAAAGTATTTCTTATTGTCTCGGGTCAAGACACCATTAAACTCACAGATATCCGTGTGCACTAGATCCAAGATCTCACTATCTCTAGAGATAGACTGAAAAGACTTCCTAGGTGTCTTAGCTTGCACACATATCTCACATTTTTGAGTTTTATCATTGTTGTGTTTAGGGATTAACTCTAAATTCATCATTCTTTTAATTGAATTTAGGTTTACATGTCCCAATCTACCATGCCACAGATCACAAGATTCTAGATTATTCACAACATGAGACACAGAACTAGAACATTCAGTATTCAAAACATTAAATTCATTAATGTTTACTGACTCACATCTAATTCTAAATAACAAGTCAAAATCAGCCAAATAGCATTTACCATAAAAGACACCATGTCTCAGAATAACAACTTTATTACATTAAAAGTTTAATTCAAAACCATTTCTAACTAAGATAGAGCCGGATAACACATTCTTCTTGATGTCAGGAACATGTAGCACCCTGTGCAACGTCCAGACACGTCCAGAGGAGAACCTCAAGTTGACTTGTCCTGACCCTAGCACCCTAGCCGCAGAATCATTCCCCATCTTCACAGCCCCACCGCTGCAGGTCTGATATGAAGAAAACAACGTTCTGTCAGAACATATGTTTACATTGGCTCCTGTATCCACGAGCCACTCATTTGGATCATGGATATGGTATAGTTCAGGTTTTACAGAGACATACCCCTCGCTAGCCCCGAGTCCCATAGTGATCATGTTCACTTGTGGACTCCCGTCTGTAGTCTTAGGTTGAGCCTTCAAGGACGGACAATCCTTCTTCCAATGGCCAACCTGATTACAGTGCCAGCACGGTTTATTCTTTGCCTTTTTCTGGATCTTGCCCTTTGGTTTCATTTTATTGTTATTAGGACCCTTTCCCTTTTTATCCTTGCCCTTTGAGGTCATAAGATTAACCTTAGCCTGAATATCAACAGGAAGCACAGGTTTTTGTTTCCTGTGTTCCTCCTCTATGGCAATTGCCACAATCAAGTCATCCATAGAAATTTTCCCCTTTCTGTGTTTCAGGGTCATACCGAAGTCTTCCCACGACTTGGGGAATTTCTCTATGATGCACATGACCTGAAACTTCTCTCGAAGTTTCATTTCGGCATCCTCTAAACCATGGAGCAGGAGTAAAAACTCGTGTGCCTGTTCAGAAACAGACTTCCCTTCGGCCATGGAAAACTTCAAAAATTTGGCTACGGAGTATTTCTCAATACCGAGATCTTCGGTGTTATACTTCCGATCCAAGTCTTCCCATAGCCCCTTCGCAGTCTGCGTGGACGAACAATATACGTCAAACAAAGTGTTGGACAGAGCCAACAAGATGCAACCATGACATATACGGTCGCGTTCCTTCCACGCAGATTGCGCCTTATGGCTATCGGGTGAGGGGTTTTCCGCCTCCACCGTAGGACAGTCGGTTTCAAGCATCGAGATTAACCCTATGGTGGTTAACCATATCTTCATGCGTTGTTGCCAACGCTTAAAATTCTGTCCACCGAATTTTTCAGGCATACCCGTCATATCTACCCTCGATTTAAACATTGTTTCCGACATTCTATAATCGGTTCGGGATATCTTCTCTAAGATTGTTGTAAATAGGATTGCCATTGCATATATTAAACAGTAAAACATCAGATCCAAATGAATTAACAGAGAAACAATACCGAATAAGATTACGTTAAACGTATGTTTCCCAATCATTATCCGATTATACAATGCAAACAAGAACCGATTAAAAGAACAGAAACATAAACACGGACATGATCCAGAAAGGGTAAAACAATAAACATATTGCGGCAACCAAAATAAAATGGAGATCAATTTAGAAGTCACCGAAGCGTCCATGAAATGGATTGTCCTTAGAGAAGATATCGCCCCCACAATACCGATGCGTAGGGTACTGGCGATCTGCTCCCAGGATACGACGACTCACGATCGTCGTCGGCGCACACCAACGGGATCGTCCTCGATTGTACCTCAGAGAACTGCAGCCGAGAGAGGAGAAGATGAAGACGTTCGTCCGCGAGAAGAAGAAACAAAGAGAGACGGCGTGAGAGAGGTTTTCTTGCGAGTGAAGAAAAACCGCGTTGAATTCCCATTTAAGTCGACTTACCACATTAATCGTGTGATTAATTTAATCGACTTACCAAATGAAAACCACAGCAAAAGTATCGAGATCCGAGATCCGAATTGACTTTCCCGGGCCTGGGCCCAGGACGGAGCGGAGCGCGCGCGCATGTGTAGTTCTCCATTCCTCCTCTCTACTATTGCTACAAGAGCTTGGGGTGTGAACTCATATATAAGTTCACTAAAAGTTTAGTTCTCCCCGGTGTGACACTAAACTTCCACTCAAACTTTTCATATTTCAAATTTGGGAATTCCCAACTTTCCCTCCAAAACATTTGGTTTCCCAATTGAAACCAAATTGAATGCCAATTGTAATAATAGGTTTTCCAATTAAAACCAATATACAATTTTAATACAACAACTCTTGCATGTAGTGAACCAAGCCAACCGCCGACAACATACGATCATGCTCGAAGAAGGAGAAGGCACACATTACCAATGTTATTGCCAACTAATGCAACCGCCATTTGCCTACAACATTGTCAAGGTCATCATCTACTTGTTGTGTACACAACTTGTTGAACACGTGGAGTGGAGGGGCCACCATGTCGTTTACCCACTCTGCTATACGGAATTGTAATGTTTTTGGCATAATTGACTAGTATTTGACTTAACTGATTGCTATAATATAAAGTTAACTAGTTATTTTTCAAATTTGTATTTTTTGTATGTCACATTATTAAAAATGATCATTAAGATATTGTCTGTTTTTTAAATTGCAAAGTACAGTACAAAATAAGTGCCAAATCCACGTTTAAAATTTTAAACTCGCGAGAGAAACCTCTGCCGAATCCACGTTTAAATTATTAAACTCGTGCAATATTACAGTGCCAAATAAGTACATCCCCAATCCCAAAAGTCTAAAGTCAAACCTCCACCAAGGCTTCTAGCAGCCCCTTCTCCAGATGATGTGTCCACCTCTTTGCCTCCATATCATTTCTTTAGAAAAACAATCGCAAGGTCATCCATCATTGAAACAAAAGATAGAGTCTAATTACAACAGCAGCGGAGTTTCCAGATCCACTCCCACAGGCGGGAGGAACATTAGTATAAACCAAAAAGCCAGCAAGGAGATCAGAGACGAAGGCGCTCAAAATGATATGAGCGTCAGAGTAAGTAAGCAGCCTTGCAGTAAAGAGGTTAGAGGAATTATTCAATCCACCGCACTTGCCAAAAAAAAACCAAAAATTTGCAGTAGCTTCAGTTCGAGAGAGGATCCCCTGCTTTAATACAGCAGGTGCTGTATTACACAGGTCGGTTCGATGGGGATCAAATGGCCCTCAAAAGGGGTTCACTATCCCCCACCCCCTATACATGAGAGTTCCCTATAAGAATTGTTCGATCCCCATCAGACGATCCCGTGTAATATAACACCTGTTGTACAGCAGACGATTTGGTCTCCTGAGTTCAGACCTTCTTAGGAGCACTGAGGGAATTTTTCTACTTTGAAGAGCCAGCCGAGCCTCTACACTTACGTGAGTATTCTCTCTTTATCACCTCCTTCGAGATCACATCTGCACACCATAAAAATCAAGAAAATATCAAGAAAAATCGATTTACAAGCGACTAAGTCAATAATGTTTTTACAGAATAGTCGATCGCTCTTAAGAAACAGAGGAATGATTCCCTGCATATTTGCATATCATCCCGTCCACAAGTTGAAGACATGGCCATGTATGCAATGGATGGATGCATCGATTTCAAATTTTTCGTGCCGTTATGGGACTTTGCTAAGAATTCTGTTAATCGATGGGTATAAGATTTCCATCTATGTTGGATCTGTTGGGGATAATGCGGAACAATCAATCAACCAGGATATATCCCCCCTAAACTGTCCTGCAGCAAAGATGGCACACACAAGATATATGTTCCCCACACGGGAACTCAAATGTCAACAATGACCAGCACAATCACAAACAAGCAAGCAAGCACCACACGAGACAAAGATTTTTACGTGGAAACCCTTGCTCAATATGAGCAAGGGAAAAACCACGGGGCAAGACCGGGAACGATTCCACTACGGTCAAAGCAAGCCAAAGTTCTTCCCGATTTTGTTGCCCACAAAACCGAAGTACAAGCCACACACAATGGATAGTTGTCCAACAAGTATCAAACTATCCCTAGGTATCTAACTATACCAATATTGTGCTCAAAACAAGGAGGACAAAGTAACTCCCCTTGTGGGCTCCCGGATGGAGACCCAAACTTGGCTTCTTGAGGTCGTTCCCAACGACCTCTCGATCTCGCCCAAACGGTGCTCCCACGCCCAACTCCAAGCCCTAGCCGCGGTGCCAAAGCTTGAACTGCGCTGCCCTCGAGCACGACCTCTCTCTCTCTCGCTCTCCCGCTCGCGTGGAGGAAGACGGAGAGGATGGGTTCCGAAAAACCCCTCGCTGCTGCTGCCACTGGAAATGGAAAGGGAAGGGCGGTGTTGTTCTTCTCACGGAATGAGGAATAGGGCTGGAATCGGCTACTGGAATGGGGGCTTCGTTCCTCCGTGGAATGGGACTCCAAAGGGCTGGAAAACTAGCAAGTGTGCCCCTGCAATAGTCATAAATTGTTGTCCCCAAGTTGGGGCTGGAAAAAATGCAAAGAAACCCAACAACCTCCCCCTCCAGCCCCAACGGGGAGGTGTTGACCTGTGATGGAGATCAACAAGAGGTGACACCGCTCAACTCTCTACAGAGTTGAAGCTTGTCACGAGTAACTGCCTTGGTCAACATGTCTGAGGGGTTCTCATCGGTGTGAATCTTCTTCAACATGAGCTGCTTCTGTTCAATTGCATCCCTCAGCCAATGGTATCTCACATCAATGTGCTTTGTGCGAGCATGGTGCATGGTACTCTTGCTCAAATCTATAGCGCTCTGGCTATCACAAAACACAATCGGCTCACTGTCATCCAATCCAAACTCACCAAGAAAGCGTTGTAGCCACAACACTTCTTTCCCAGCCTCTGCTGCTGCAATGTATTCTGCCTCGGTAGTGGAGAGAGCAACACATTATTGTAGTTTGGATTGCCATGATATGGCTCCCCCTGCAAATGTGAAAATGTACCCTGAAGTAAACTTTCTCTGGTCCATATCACCTGCCATATCTGCATCACTGTAGCCACAAAGTTTGGGATCTGACCTCCCAAAAGCAAGACACATACTTGAGGTCCCTCTCAAGTATCTCAAGATCCACTTCACTTCCTCCCAATGGTCCTTGCCTGGGTTAGACATGAACCTGCTCACCACGCCCACTGCATGGGCTATGTCTGGTCTAGTGCAAACCATTGCATACATGAGGCTCCCAACTGCTGACTGGTATGGGATCTTGGACATCTCTGCTTTCTCCTCAGAAGTAGAAGGAAATGACTCTTTGGTTAGCTTGAAATGAGAGGCGAAGGGCGTACTGACAGGCTTGGCATTCTTCATATTGAACCGTTCCAACACGCGTTCAACATAGCTCTCTTGTGACAACCACAACATGCGCTTTTTCCTATCCCTTGTAATCTGCATCCCTAGGATGTGACTTGTCTTGCCCAAATCTTTCATCTCAAACTCTTTGGAAAGTTCCCTCTTGAGCTTTGCAATCAAGTTGGAATCATGACCTACAATCAACATGTCATCCACGTAGATCAAAAGAATGACGAACCTGTCATTGGGAAGACGACGAACATATACACATGGATCGACTGTTGTCCTCTTGAAGCCTTGCTTTCCCATGAAAGCATCAAACTTCAAGTACCACTGTCTCGGGGCTTGCTTCAAGCCGTAGAGATTCTTCCTCAACCTGCAAACCATGTGCTCTTTCCCATTCTCTTGAAATCCCTGTGGCTGCTCCATGTAGATCTCTTCCTTTAAATCACCGTGAAGAAATGCCGTCTTCACATCCATTTGCTCCAGGTCAAGGTCCATGCTAGCAACAAGTCCTAGCACCATTCTCACTGCGGTCATCTTTACCACTGGGGAGAAGATCTCATCATAGTCTACTCCTTCCTTCTGGTTGAATCCTTTCACTACCAACCTGGCCTTGTACTTCACATGCTTGCCACTGTCATCTGACTTCAGCTTGTACACCCACTTGTTCTTCAAGGCTCTCTTCCCTTTAGGAAGCTCAACAAGGTCATAAGTGTGATTTTTCTTGAGAGATGACATCTCTTCGTTCATTGCATTCTGCCAATGACCCTTGTCCTTGTGCACTTGTGCCTCCTCAAAGGTGTATGGCTTACCTGCATCTGTGAGCGTCACGTACCTGGAAGTGGGGTAACGGGATGATGGCTGGCGTGTCCTCTCAGATCTCCTGACCTGAGGCTCTGCTGTGTCTGCAACTGGATGAGGCTGCTCCCCCTGCCCTATGTCCCCTGGACCTGCATCAACGGGGTCTGCGTCTGGCTCGTGTTGCTCTAGTTGCCCATCCTCTCCACCTGTACCCTGTACTAGAGAGAGCTCTATGTCCTCATCACTGTCATCATCAAGAGAGAACGCATCTGCATCACCACTCTCAGTGGTGTCCTCAGCCAACGTCTGATTCTCATAAAAGATCACATCCCGATGCCTGGTGACTGTCTTCTTCCTTGGATCCCAAAGACGGTATCCAAAGTCCTGATATCCATAGCCAAGAAAAATACAAGGCATTGCCTTGACATCCAACTTCTTCCGTTGCTCCTTGGGTACTAATGCATACGCCTTGCATCCAAACACCCTCAAATGAGCATATGAGGGGTCCTTCCCTGTCCAAACACACTCTGGAATCTTGAAGCACAAAGGAACCGATGGAGATCGGTTGATCAAGGAACATGCGGTACGAACCGCTGATGAATACCCATTCATCACTCTTTATTCTTATATTTTAGCTACAAAAACCTTTGCGAATGCATGTAGATATATGTAAATACAAATAATTACCAAAAGCATGCATTGTGTAAAAACTTATAATTAGCATGTTTTTGTGCAAAAATAAAAGAATAAAGAGTAAAAAGAAAAAGAGGGAAATATTTAGAATAAATATTGAGCAACCTAACCCAAGGGAGGGCTCAGCATGGGCCTGACCGCATAAAAGCCCAAGTAGAGGGAGATAGGAGCTCATGTGTAAATATTTGTGAAAATACATAAAACTATATTTTTCTCACCAAAAATACAGTTGTAAATATTTGTATATATTTATAAAAGATAAAAACAAAATAAAAAGTTAAAAATCAAAAAGATCAAAAATACCCCTTTCATCTTGTGCATAAACCACACCTATATATATATGTATTTATTTAGCTTTGTAAATATACAAAAGTAATTTTCATACTTTTTGTAAATATTCTATGCTATGTATTGTAAATAAATAAAATAAAAAGAATCAAAATCAAAAACAAAATAAAAATAACAAAATTAAAAACCCAAAAATACCTTATACATATACCATGTAGATACATGTACATATATATTTATTTTACCAATATATATAAATAATAAAAATAAAATAAAAACACCTTTTTATTCCTTATTTTATAATGTAAATAAATAAAATATAAAATAAGGATAAAATTGTATAAAAACAATAATTAAAATCAAAAATCAAAACCCCTAATTATGTACATATACCTATATGGTACATATTATGTAAATACCCTATTTTTATTTCCAAAAATTAATTAAAAATCACCAAAAAATAGAAAAAAATAAAATAAAAAAATTTCATGTTTTAAGTTTTTGAAAATTCGGTCATTTTCTGACCCAAAATAATTAAATAAAAATCCATTGAATGGCGGCCTCTGATTGGTCCACGGGGGATTGTTGACCCCGGTCAACTTTCCCCCGCGGACCCCTTTTCCCTCGGATCTGGTGGATGACCCGACTTCCCCATTCATTTCCCGTCAGACCCGACCGCCATTCACCTAAACCCCGGGTCAAATCCATTCACGTCACACCCGAGAACCTCGCCGGAGCCTTTGCCTCGGGGTCCGCGCTTCATGCTGCCCTACCCGACCAGCCCTAGTCGGGTCGGCACCCATATATATCTCGAGCTCCGCCACCTTCAATCGGTATCTTTGGCTAATCCGCTCCACCCCCAGTGACCTCCAGTGCTCGAGCGTGAGTGACAGCTCGCTCCAGGTGCTGTCGCAGCGAGGAGAGGGGCCGGATACCACTGATCCGGCGAGTCAGCACCGCCGTGCTCCGCCCAGAGCAGGAGCTCGAGCCTCGGGCCGAGACGACCCTTGAGGCCACGACCGGGAGCACCACCAGCTCCAGCACAGTCTATTCACCCACGCAGGTAACCTTTTAGCTTAGCCATTTAGCCTAATTTCCATTTTGCCCCAATTCGCGCCGCCGTCGATTTTCGTTGATTCCGACCACCTCACACCTCCATTCGATCATCAGAATCCTTCATCATCTCCGCCCTCCTCCCGCGCACGTTCTCCGCACCTCCGTTCAAACCAGCTCGCACAGGAGCTGGGGATTCGAGCTCCTCCGTCCATCGCATCGCCGGAGCTCGACCACTTCGCCTCCCCGATCACCTTCACCACGCCTAACGGGGTCGAGGCACTTTGCCCTCGACCCGCGAGTTTGCTGGGATACTTTGCAGGTTCATCCAAGCCCATCTGAGGGCTTGGACCATTTGGTCCAGCTGCTCCGCCTCCGCCAACCTCGCCGGAGTTCCCCAGGACTCGGTTGGGTCATCGGAGGCCTCCATTAGACGCGGAGGGACCGCAGCTTCCTTCTCCGACCTTCAGCGAGCTTCCAGGAGGAGACCAGTGCCGTCACGAGTCCGGCGAAGTTCGCCGGAGCCCTGTTCGTCCACCATCCTTCTCCGCCGTCAGATCGACCCCGAGCTCCAGATTCGATCACGATCGTCCATTCGAGGAGCAGCTTTAACCGCCAGATCCATTCGAGGGTCGATCTCCACCGTCGATCCAGCGAGGCTCAGCCACTACTCCCGTCCACCGTTCGATCTGCAACGTGGCAGCGCCTGGACCGTCTGATCAAAGCCGAGGATCCAGCCCTGGGCGCCACCCATTCCCAGCCGTCCATCTATCCACGTGGCGCCCATCCATCGGCTCGACTTAATAAAGGGTAATTTACCCTTAGGCCCTTCCTTATCTTTTATTTCGCATTAGTCCTGTAAATATTTAGAGACGTTGTTTAGTTTTAGGGTAATTTGCACTTTGGGCCCGGAGCTTTAGTTTATTTGCACTTATACCCCTGCCTGATGTGAGCCACGTGCATCGTCACGTGTTTTATTGGGATATTTGCAGTCTGTGCCCTTATTGTTCTGGTTGTTAATGAATGAATGATCTTTCTGAGTAATTGCATTTATACCCCTGTGCGTGGTTTTATTCCGCATGTGCGTTTATTGTTGGGTTATTTGCAGCTGAGGTCCTCGGACTTTTGGTACGTGTTACCAATTAGTCCCCGGACCTTAGTTTCTTTACATATAGGTCCCTGAGTGCCCCAGGCACGCGCTTGGCGCGTGACTTCTTGGGTTAATTGCACCAGGACCTCCAGAACTTTGGGTATTTGCACTTTGGTCCTTGTGCACAGTGCCCTCTTGTGATTTTTGAATAAAATATCAATTCATCTCCAAATTCGATAAAAATTCGACACATGGCTCCTGCCATGTTGTAGGATTTTTGAGAATTTTGGAGGACATTTCTGAGTTTATTTGTTATTTTTAAAAATTCAAAAACCATCATTTTAGCCACTGTCTAGTTTTAAAAACCCAAAAAAAAATATAAAAACCCCCTCAAAAATTCTATAAAAATTAGGTACTGTTTATTTTGTGGTCCTTGATTTTCTAGCCAATTTTGGCTATTTTTCACTGCTTAAAAACCATAAAAACTTAAAAACACCTAAAACCTCATAAAAATTCCAATAAATAATCTAAAAACCTAAAAACAATAATTTTGGTACTCAAATTTTCCTTGTTTTATCTAGTTTACAGGAAAAATACCTCCAGGCCCTTTTGAGGTCCCTAGATATTTTATCTAGGGCTTTTGGGCCTGGCTGGACAGTACCTTGCATTTTAGTTACTGTTTGATTTTTAGAAAATAAAATACACACCATAAAAATTCCAAAAATTCACAAAAACATTAAAAAAACATAAAAAACATAAAAATATTTTTGTCTGAATTTTTGCTTGATTTTTGATGCATTAAATAAATTGTCAAAGTTTGCTTGTTTTTGCTTTTCTTATTTTCTTCACATATTAAAATTTCCAAAAAAAATTTAAAAATTGTTAAAAACCACTAAAAATATTTTACCTTTTATTTTATTCATTTTGACTACTTCGTAGGCTTTTTGGCCAATCCGTGCTCCTTGAGTTCGACCCTGGGTGCTATACCGGGTTAATCTCATAGCAGGACCACTTCCTCGCTTCGATTGATTTTATTGCTATTAGTGGTTCGATTTTTCTTGATTTAGCGCATCTGAGCGACCGAGGTCGCAACGACCATTTTTGTACCTTTACCTTAGTCGTTCGGAACGCTTATCAACCGCCTCAGCCCAAAAAGTCTTGGGCAACTTCGCTGTCTTCAGCATACAGCGGACTCTCTCAACAATGGTCCTGTTCATCCTTTCAGCTAGGCAATTGTGTTGGGGTGTACCTGGCTCTGTCCTTGCACAATAGCCCTGAAAGCTATGGGAGGTGTACTCTCCCCCATTGTCTGTGCGTAGACACTTCAACAATTTTCCTGTCTCGCGCTCAACCATGGCATGAAACTTCTTAAAGCAATCAAACACTTGATCCTTTGATCTCAGTATATACACCCACACCTTCCTAGATGCATCATCAATGAAGGTGACAAAATACCTGTTGCCTCCCAAAGAGGCCGTGTCCATAGGACCACAAACGTCAGAATGGACCAACTATAGAAGGTCTCCCTTCACCTTGGATCTGGCTCTGTATGGCACACTCTTGCTCTTCCCAACCTCACATGCATCACAAGGAGATAGAGTGATGTCATTGTGGTAGGGGATCAACTCTTTCTTGCTAAGAAGCTGCAAGCCTTTCTGGCTCATGTGCCCAAGCCGACGGTGCCACAAATCTGAGTTATCTGTTTCACTCGCATGCAAACTGCCATCCATCACCTTCACTCTAGTCATGTAAAGCGTGTGACACAACCTGCCTCTTGCCATGATGAGAGAACCCTTGCTAATCTTGCATTTGCTGTCGCCGAATTTCAGATGGTAGCCTTCACTATCTAGCTGTGAACCAGATATAAGGCTAAGCCGCACATCAGGAACATGCCTCACATTCTGGAGTGTCATTGAGCACCCAACATCCGTCTGGATCGAGATGGTGCCCATGCCAATTATCTTAGAGTAACTTTCGTTACCCATCAAGACTCTCCCATAATCACCCCTAGTGTAGGTGGTGAAGAACTCCCTGTGTAGAGTCACATGATAGGAGGCGGTCGTGTCAACGACCCACTCCAAATCGCTCCCTGCATGCAAGCACTGATCCTGGATGGTGAGAATCACCTCATCTGCACTGTCATCTGCTACAACTGCAGCTACATTTCCATCTTCCTTTTTCTATTCTTTCTTGGCTTCAGCTTGTTCTCTCTTCCAAACCCTGCAATCTCTCTTCCAGTGACCTGGCTTCTTGCAGTGGTGACACTTTCCTCTGCCCTTGGACTTGTCTCTGGATTTCTGCCTCTCCTGTGACTGCCCTCTGCTACTGGATCTTCCTCTCCTCTCAACTACATACACATGTGAAGAGGAGGATGCCTCTCCCGAAGAGCGGCGTCTAATCTCCTCATTGAGGAGACTGCCCTTGACCATAGCCATGGTCAACTTGCTATTCTTCGCAGAGTTGCTCACGGTGACTACTAGAGTCTCCCAACTGTCTGGCAGTGAACCCAAAAGAAGAAGTGACTGCAGCTCATCATCAAGTGTCAAACCCATGGATGTCAACTGGTAGATAATGCTTTGGAAATCATTCAAGTGCTCTGCCACTTTGGTCCTGTCCTTATATTTCAAATTCACAAGCTTTCTAATCAAGAAAGTCTTGTTGGTTGCAGTCTTCTGGTCATAGAGCTCAGACAACTTGTCGCATAGCTCCTTGGCGTTCGTCTCCTCGGCAACATGATGGAACACGGACATGTCAAGCCACTTCCGAATGGTACCAATGGCCTTTCGGTTCAACTTTGTCCACTCGCTCGCGGACATATTCTCCGGCTTGGCGCTCTCTCCCTCCACGGGATCGTGGAGGTCCTTGCAATACAAGATGTCTTCCATCTTCGCCTTCCAAATCTGCCAATTGCTGCTTGTGAGCTTAATCATTGTGCCTTCATCATCTTTGCCCATTGCTCAAACCTGAGCTCTGATACCACTTGTTGGGGATAATGCGGAAAATCAATCAACTAGGATATATCCCCCCTAAACTGTCTTGCAGCAAAGATGGCACACACAAGATATATGTTCCCCACACGGGAACTCAAATGTCAACAATGACAAGCACAATCACAAACAAGCAAGCAAGCACCACATGAGACAAAGATTTTTACGTGGAAACCCTTGCTCAATGTGAGCAAGGGAAAAACCACGGGGCAAGACCGGCAACGATTCCACTACGGTCAAAGCAAGCCAAAGTTCTTCCCGGTTTTGTTGCCCACAAAACCGAGGTACAAGACACACACAATGGATAGTTGTCCAACAAGTATCAAACTATCCCTAGGTATCTAACTATACCAATATTGTGCTCAAAACAAGGAGGACAAAGTAACTCCCCTTGTGGGCTCCCAGATGGAGACCCAAACTTGGCTTCTTGAGGTCGTTCCCAATGACCTCCCGCTGCTCCCTCTCGAACTCGCCCAAACGGTGCTCCCACGCCCAACTCTAAGCCCTAGCCGCGGTGCCAAAGCTCGAGCTGCGCTGCCCTCGAGCACGGCCTCTCTCTCTCTCGCTCTCCCGCTCGCGTGGAGGAAGACGGAGAGGATGGGTTCCGAAAAACCCCTTGCTGCTGCTGCCACTAGAAATGGAAAGGGGAGGGTGGTATGTTCTTCTCACGGAATGAGGAATAGGGCTGGAATCGGCTACTGGAATGGGGGCTTCATTCCTCCCTGGAATGGGACTCCAAAGGGCTGGAAAACTAGCAAGTGTGCCCCTGCAATAGTCACAAATTGCTGTCCCCAAGTTGGGGCTGGAAAAAATGCAAAGAAACCCAACAGGATCTAGATTCTTAGTTACTATGTTATGGAATCTCGTTTCTTTCACTATTGATAAATTTTTTTACTAATAGTAGAATAAATGTATTGAGATTTTGAATATGATTATCATGGTTTATTCCCATATTATTATATGATCTTTCTAGAAATAAGGAAGTTGATATTTTTGAATGATTCCTTGAGAATAGCAACTACAATGCTTGAACTTTGTAATCGCTTCCGGTTCAACTTTAGATCAGACTGAAAACACTTATAGGAATGCACTTGTATCATCTCTTCATATTTGTTTGTATCTATTTGTAAATATAAATTTAATCGTAAACACATTAAAAAAATTATGGAGAATGGATAAAGAAGTAATATCTTGTAAATATATGGACAATATGTTTAAAAACTCATTATTAAACTTGTAAGACTGGCCGTTAAAGACCGTAAAAGTATGCATGTTCTAAAAAATACCTAATTTGTATTTTTTGAGGAAAAAATCACTGCATATTTTCAAAAACATGTAAAATTTCGAAAAATATTTTCAGAAATCTTACATAAATGATTTCAAAACAAGGATTACAGCCTCATAAAAATATATGCATAGCATTTCATTTTGCATCTCATGCATATACATTTTGCATTTGTGAAAAGATATTGGGTTCTAACCAGATCTTGAGGAGATTCAGAGAATGAGCTTGATCATTACCTTAATATATCAAAGGAATGCCATTAGAGACTGGAGTTTAGAAGCCTCATGTTACCATGACTTAATTCTCCAAGTTCCATAGGACAATGCTCAATCTTTGGTCCTTAACGTCTAAGTAGATTGTCACATATCATTAGTACGACTCTTGAGCAATGAGCATCTATGAACTCTTATACATTACACTTAGTTTAACCTAAATGAAAACTTGAAAGACCAACCCAACCTAAGCTTAGTATGTACATAGTTTCTTTGTCAAGGGTGGCAGATAACCAAGCCTTGGGAACTGCAGATAGTGGAGCATGCCCAACTTTCCCTATTAGCAAGATCATATAAAAACCAAATTTGTGGGTTGGAACAACACTTAGGATGAGGAAGAGCCTGCTAGAACTTATCCTTTAGTTTGAGATGGAGACCAATTGAACCATCTCGCGTGATTGTTCACTTTTTCTCCCAAACCCTCGCTTCAATAAAAAACAATAAAAGAAAATTTATTCTAGACTTGTAAATAAGATGTAGAGCAGACCATTGGTCCGATGCCTGCAAAAAGAAGACGACTAACTTGCTAGCAGTACTTGAGCTTAGAAGGAAATACATGACTCCTGATGGAAAAGTTGCTAAAGAGAGGAATCCAAGGGTACCAACCATATAAACTGGTCATTCATGCCCTCAAGTGGGAAGAGCTAATACATTCCAAACATCAGGAGTTAGTACAACTAAGTTGTTCTCAACCGAACTGAATATAAACTCATTTCCTAAAAAATTCATAGAAAATAGAATAGCTTCCTGATTAGTTGTTTTAACTTTCATAACTTTTGTTTTAATAATTATTTTGATTTGCTATGTTTTAAAAATACAAAAGTATCACTTATTTTACTATTTGATAATTCAAAATTCATAAAAATTCAAAAATACTTTGAAAAATTCTAAAAAGGTTATTGTAGTTTTTTACATTATTTTATTACATATATAAAATGAAACAAAAATTCAAATAGAAAATACTAAATTTTGAATATACATAAAACTTGTAAAAATCATATAAAATCACAGAAAAATCATTAATAACTATGTTTTTGGTCTTTTTTCTAAAGCTTAATAAAAACTCCTATGTATAAAATTAGTTTCCAGACTTATTTTATCCATTTTCTATTTTAAAAATACCAGAAACAATAGATTGTTTTTACATTAAAATACGTAGAATCTTTGGAAGATACCCGATTTTTCAACTGGTCAGATGCTGTAGCAAAAATGCTTTTGTTCAACATGGAAGATGTGCGGCATAGAATAAATCAAAGGCGGCAAGGATCGTCGAGAACAACACTTGGATATCTCACAGGATGTGTAGCATGCCTCTACATAAGTAGACATGTTTTTGTATAATAATTAATATAGTTTGAAACTAATCAAGATTTTTTAAATTTATGCCAGGTATGGATGTTAGAATACTGTTGCAAGGACCTTGTCGTCAACAGAGATCTACGTCCAAGAATACGGAAATGGGCAGGCTCAATAAAAGGTTTATCGAGAAGGATAGCTTCACTCACCAATGAACAGGTATGCAATATTATATGCCACTAGATAAAACTATATATTGTGTATTGTTGTAAATATTAGAAGTTTAAAGTATAGATAGTTAACTTATTATAATTCAAATATATCAGATTTTAGGAGGTTTAAACCCACAAAAGAATGAGATATTCAAAATAGGATCAGATGAATATGTTTTCCCGTATGAAAGGTTCATTCAATACGGGTTCTCCGTTAGAAGACCACAGATAAACCTCCGCGCCCGAATAAAAGTTCCAGAAGATGGACCTGTAAGGAGAGGGAGATACAAGAGGGGAGATTTTCAAATTGTAAAAAGTCTGAATCAAGAGACTACCATTCGAGCTGGAAAGGGGTCTGAGAAACAATGCATGTGTGACGATTTTTCAAAAGAAATTGACAGGTTGCAGAAGCTAGTCGAAGAACTGAGTGATATGCACAATGATAAGGATGCAAAAATTGCATCTTACGAGATTCAATTAAGAAGGTTGGAAGAAGAGAATGATGAACTGAGAGGCAAACTGGGAAAAGATACACCAGCTGAAGCTGACAGAGAAATCAATGAGATTATGACAATGGAAGGAGACAAGAATGCGACTGAAGCTGATGCCCAAAAAAATACACTTGTGGTGGAAAACATATCTGAAATTGACCAAAAGATGGATGCTAAACATGAAGCTGAAATTAATTTAACCAAGAAAGAGTCTATTCCATGTTTTGATCTTGGTATTGGGGAGCATGAGTCCATTGTAACAGAGAAAAATAAGATAGCACCGAGGAAGAAAAGGAAGGAGAGATCGGAAGTGCATCCTAGCTCATTGACTAAAAGAGTTAAAGAGTGGAATGCAGCAAAAAGAGATGCCTGGGATACAAGAGAAATTATTCCCAGTGAAACAGACCACGAGGTGTGTATTGTGACTTAATTCTTTATCATGCAATGATTTATAGATCTTCTTGAGAATAAATATTAAATAATTACAGATATAATAAATACTTGTTTAAATCTTATGTGTAACTACAATTTACAGTATCTATGTGATCCGGCAACTGACTTTATCGGATACGAAAATATAAGCGAGGATCAAAGGAGGTTGATTCAGGACTTTCTAAGAGACCCGACAGACAAGTAAGTTAGAATTTAAGATAGAATTTTATGTTTTAAATAAATATGTAATTACATTTTAATCTTTTCTTGATGAAACCTGCAGATTTAACGCCACATACTTCACACCGCTTGGAATCTTTTGCAAGGGAAAAGAAATATATCATTTTTTATATGAAAAAATGATTGAAGATAGCGTAATC
Organism: Ottelia alismoides; assembly: GCA_037367405.1. Lineage (NCBI taxonomy): Eukaryota > Viridiplantae > Streptophyta > Magnoliopsida > Alismatales > Hydrocharitaceae > Ottelia > Ottelia alismoides. The sequence goes on along the minus strand of JAZKJV010008355.1, from coordinate 475,858 downwards.
AAATAATTTTATTTCATATTTTAAATATTAAAAAAATACTGAGATGATACATTTACTTTGAATACAGATTTTGAAAATGTTCATGGATGTTCTGCGACATAGATATTGTACCGGAGACACAATGCCATTCCTATTCATACCTATTTACAAGATGGTTAGTCACTACAATGTCATGTAATTCTAATAATATAACATAATATTTACATCTTCATCATGCAGCAATATTTTGTAAATACGGTTGATAGAGCTACAAAGGAAGAGTTGAACCATCTGGACGGCCTTCATGAATTGGAAGATGAAAGGCTGATTGGATTATCTAAGGTTTTCACAGTTATACACACCAAGAATCATTGGCATCTCCTGGTCACAGACTTCACGGCGAGGAAATTCTATGCATATAACTCAATGAGAGGATCAAAAATTCACAAAAAAGATGCACAAAAATGGGTATGTGTATTTTCAACATTTTTACATTAAAACAATCATTTGGTTATAAAGGAATTTAACAATATCTTTTTTAGCATGGATGGATGTGCGAATGCTTTAGCATGGTCTTGGTGGACGAAACAATGAATGACTGGGATATAATATATGTGGTTGACAGCCCGCAACAACCTCCTCACAGCTTGGATTGCGGTGTCTACGTGATGAAGACAATGGAATACTTGTGTGAAGGAAGGGCTTTGGACTTCAGCTTTGAGGACATTCCAAGGTTCAGGGCAGAAATTGCATGTACTCTTTTGACTTGCGGACACGTTGACAATGAAGCTGGAAATTAATTGAGAGATGATGATGAATGTTGTTTTCAAGACAACGTCAAGACATATTTCGTATATGTTTAATAGTGTTGAAATTTACTTTCCTGAAACAATATTTAGTTTTTTGTGTTTAGAAGTATTTCCTGGAACAATATTGTATTTATAAGTATTTCATGGAATTCTGAACAATGTTGTTTAGTTTAATTTATTTAACTTGGATAATTCAGCCATGTAACGTCTTTTTTTAAGTATTTTGTGCATGAATTGTATTTTGTGATGTTCTTCTGATTGTAGTATGCATATAACTTAAACATGACTTCAATACTGATATTGATTGTTTAACACATCAATGTAAAACATCAATATTTGATATTTATCCATTATATGTAAATCATTATACATATCAAATATACAAATCAATGAAAGCATTATATTGGTCTTAAATATATTGATATCTGTATAATCCTCTGACTTCGACTATTATGGATCTGTATAACCTCATATATATTAACTATATATTACAAAAAGTTAATTACTATGTACAATAATGAATGTTATTGTACAATATGTTCATTTATTGTACATTAAATTGGGAACATTGTTTCACTTAGATAATATTTTTTACATGGAAGACAATCGTTTTTACATTTTAACAACCTTGTGTTAACATGTAAAAAAATGATTTTGTTCAAAATGGGATATCAAATATACAGATCAATGAATGCATTATAATGGTCTTAAATATATTGATATCTGTGTAATCTTTTGACTTGCAATCTTATGGATATATGGATCTGGTAAGTAGAATTAACTTAATTAGAATGTGGAACTTTTAGAAAATAATATATTCCTTTAAATTTGAAAATAACATCAAATAATCAGATAGCGTTAAAATCTGAACAAAATAAGTCCACATAAATCACACCTCATATATAAATTAACTACATATTACAATAAAACTTTTTTTAATATTTTTTCAGTCTAAACGATGTGTCATTTGACAACCACAAAACTTTTTGTGAGATAATAATACTGAACAATACCCAATATGGAACATACAATGTGTCATTACCCAAGGAGGATGGGGGACTTGGCGTGACGAGATTGGCGACGATGAACCGTGCTCTTCTGTTGAAATGGGCAGCAAGAATTTGGGGTGACAAAGAAGACGTGTGTTGTAGACTCATTCGTGGTATATATGGGATCGATGCGCATTCGGTTTGTGATTTTCGTCAAATGCGATTTGAGTCTGATTTGTGGAAAGGAATTCGTGCTGTTCTGCCACATCTTATTCGTCTATTCAGGCCACGCCTAGGGGATGGCAGTGATTTCTTCTTCTGGACGGATGACTGGATGAGAGATGGAACCCTAGCTTCCCGATTCCCGCGTTTATTCGCCTTGGCGGAGGACAAAAATGCAAGTGTTGCAGATTCGTGGGCTAATGGTATGTGGAGTCCTGCGTTTACTGCCGGCTCATCTGAGCGACGTAGACAAGATGCTCTGCATTTGATGGAATATCTGGCTAGGGTTGAGGGACCAACTAGTGGTAGAGACCACTGGATTTGGTCAGAAGGTGAATTCACCGTCAAGAAGACCTACAATCTTTTGATCGTTAGAATGACTCCGCCTCAGGGGAATCTGGTTAGGGATTGTAGGCTCATTTGGGAGTTGAAGATCCCGACACGGGTTAAAGTTTTCATGTGGCTCTTAAGACAGGGGAGACTGCTCACAAGGGAGAGACGGGCTCGCATCCTCCACTTAGAGGATAGTTCTTGTGCTCTTTGCAGGTCGATGGAGGAGTCCGCTGAGCACTTGTTTCTTGGCTGTGAAAAGGCAAAGGAGCTTTGGTCGGCAATGGATGTCGCTTGGATTGATCATAGTAGCACTTCTTCCTTTTGGGAATCCCTCCACAACTCTAGATTCCGATCAAATATGGAGAAATTGGACCGATTGCAGGCTTATGGGCTTTATGGCTTGCCAGGAATGGGGTGATTTTCTGCTCTGAGAGATTCTATGTTGAAAATGTAATCCATCATGCTCGGACTCTCCTTGAGTCCTGGTTGCTGTAAGTATATGTTTTTAATCTAATGGGGCGGACACCTATGCGTGTTTCCCCCTTTTTTTGATTCAAAAAAAAAAAAACAATGTCTGACTAATTCAATCATATATATTACATTCAAATGTTTCCAGAAAAACTCATCACATGAAAACAATAATAACTACCAATCGTTTGAGTAACATCAGATCATACAATAAATATATAACAGTCAACACACTGTTATATGGAAAAATATAAATAGAAAGTGACTTTAAACATCGGTCTATATTTTAAAATGGCTGCAACTATGACCTCTTCCAGATTGATCAATAAGAACCTGCAAAGAAAAAGCAGAATACATCAGTAAATTTAACATATTGTATAAAAACAACTTTGTATGTGATATCTGAATATGTTGTACTGTTTAAACTCTGTAATAACAAAATATTAAAGCTAAATAGAGGAATAAAAATTTATAAAGTAACCAAAATGTCAGTTAAAAATATACCCCCTCGCATTTAAGTAATTTGCAATAAATTTATTGTGAATCTGCCTGTCCTGAATCATCGCTGCAGAGAAAATTTTAGGTTATATCAACAATAAACAAATATAAAAATAATAAACTGGTTAACACTGCATACCAGTTTGAAGTTGCTTGAACCTTGTTTGAAGGACAATTCTTAGAATCATGACCAACATTATACTTCATGCAAGCTTTGCATTGTCTGCCTCTATTCCTTTTTAATTCTTGTTGAGAAATTCGGCGACTGCCTGAACCTTTTGGTCTTCCTCCCCTTCCACTACCTTTTGTTTTTGCAGTAACAGGGACAAGTACATGGTTATTATTATCATGATTTTCCAAATGAGATTGATCCTGTGATACATTTGATAATCTTTTTTTTGAATTTAAACTTTGAACTTCTTCGAGCAATTTCAGAAGCTTTACTTTTACGAGAAAGAAAATATCATCATATTCAACGCTACTTTCAGCAACAATCTGAGAACATATATCATTTAACTGTCCAGACCTTTCATGTTGGGGATTTTGGTTGTAGATTGGATAATTACCAGACCTCTTAATATTCCTGGTCCATCTGGGCATAATAAAAGAACTTGAAAGAAATGAATCTCCTCTGAACTTGATAACAACAAGTAAATGCTTGCATGGTATTCCTTGAAATTTCATTTTTTTGCATTCACAAGATAGATAATCAGTCTGATGAATTTCAGTAACTATTCTATCTCTAACAGACTTATCGATTGATGAAACATTGTAACATGTCGATCCATCTTTTATTTCAGAAACACGAACGTTTAACATCATTAACTCCTTCAACTCTTTCTGAAACTTGTAAAAAATCCTTTTCGAATAAACATCAACCATTTGTTCTTCCAAAGTCCATTTGGTTCTTAACTTAGGCCTTCTAGTCTTTAAATCATGGTCCATATCATTCTCACGTTCTCTTAACCTCTGGATGGCTGTCTGGAATCTAGAAACAAACTCTAAAAGAGTGTTCTGTTTAGTAATAGAATTTTGTAAAAATGAGTTCATACTTTCACTCCTTTGAGTGCTACGCATCCCAGCAAAGAATGTGTCATTTGTATATACATCTATCCATTTCTGTCTTATTTCATACTTCTCTGCTAACCATTTATTCTCAAGCAATCCAAACTCAGAAATGGTTGCTGACCAACCATCTTCAAATTGATCAATAGACTCACTCCGCCAAACAAGCCTGCTAAATGTTTTAAGAGCCTTGACAATTTCCTTCAGTCTACCCAGTTTAAGTTTCAGCTTTGTCATAATATGGCATGTACAAAACTTGTGAACAGTGTTGGGAAATGAAATACGGATTGCAGCACCTATTGCTGGATCTTCATCAGTGATTATAGAAATAGGGTGTTTTCTAACAGCATCAAGGAATTGATTAAATAACCAAGTAAAACTTTCTGTTGTTTCTCTGTTGATAAATGCATTACCAAAAAAAATTGAGCAACCATGGTGGTTAACTCCACAGAAAGATGCAAATATTAATTTGTATTCATTGGTTCTATATGTCGTATCAAACGAAATTGTATCACCAAAAACCTTGTAATCTTCGATGGATACACTGTCAGCCCAGAATAAATGTGTGAGCCTATTGTCCTCGTCAGTTTGATAAGAGTAAAAAAATTCAGGCGTCAACTTTTTACAGTTATCAAAGAGATCTAACACAAGTTTTGCATCCAAACCATCACGACGTCTTCTCTCATCCCTGTTAAGGTTGTATATATCACGCACAATGCCACCAACTTTGTTGTTTGTAATGAAACCGTTATCCAAAAATGCCGATTGTTTTGATGCAGGAATATTAACATCAGTCATGGACTTGATAAGCATTTTAGCAGCTTTAGAGAACTTTCTATTGGCACGAAGATATAGCCGTTTGCTGGGGGATACAAGGTTATGATTGTGCTCTTCATTGAAACAAACCACTATCCAGTCATGATCAACAAACCTATATTTAACCGACATCATGGCCTTACAACCAGTTCGAACAACACCAACAGCTCTCTCCGATCTTTCAAACATACTTTCATCGCTGCAATCACTGTCAACTAAGAAACCATCTCTTGTTGATGAGGAAGCTCTTGATTTTCCTTCTTTCCAACATACAAAACTCTTAAACACCAGTGTCTTGTTTCTAGTTACTCTATCAACTCTATATCTTGTGCTACTTTTGCGTACATTGAAACCCTCCCTTGTAGCATAAGCTTCATAAAAATTATATGCGTGTTCAACGGAACCAAAAACCATACCAACAGTGGGTATATTCTGATAACTAGAACAGTTTGCGATTGGGGAACTTGGATCAACTGCATTAATTTAAATATAATTGAAAAACATGTTAAATCTAATGATGTTTTTCACATATATATCGAAAAAGATTGAAAAATATTAACAATATTAACTTTACGAACTATGAAGATATATTGTTTGTATAATTATTAAATTTACACACTAACAATATTACCTGAAAAGGATGCATCAGTTTGTAGGCACTCTGTATATGTGATCTTTGCTCCAATATCGTAATATAAAAATAACACAATAATAAATTTACTTAAAAAAACAAAAAATAAAAGATTATATGGTATCTCATTACCTCAAAATTTGGAAGACATTCTTGTGCAATATCTCTGGAACGTATGGCACCCCATATATTTCCTGGTAATATACAAAGAAAGTGAGATTGCGTAAACTAAACTAAGAAAAATTAATATAGAGCAAGAAAATGTACAATTCAGATTAATATTTTACAATGGAATATAGTATTAATTATTGTGTATTATATTTGGTATATAGGGCATCCGAAAGTGGTCATGCCAAAAGTCAAAAAACGTGAAATTGTGTAAAATATACTAGGAAATATTACCCAAAGTAAATAAAATTTAAAATATATATAAATATTATATAATGGATTATAAAATTAATTCTAGTGAAATATATTTGTAATAAATGTCACCCGAAAATGTTACTGGTAAAATAGAAAGAACGAAATATTGTGTAATTTATATTAGGAAATAGTAAAATAAATTAATATAATGTACAATACAATCAAATATTGTACAATGGATCGTGAAGTTATATATATTATGTTGAATGAATATATTGTAAAATATGTCGAATGATAATAAAATATAGACATGTATTATTGTATAATGTCAATTATATATCAAGACAACAAATTAAATGAAAACACGTTTATTGACCATAACTGTAAATCTAGTACAATTTAACATAAACTTGAGAACAAATTGAAGAACAAATGTAATGATTACATAAAAATCATATTAATACTACTAAAATCAAAAATTTGTATAATATTAAAATACAACACCTGTGGAGAGAGAACCGATATCAGAATTGACATGACCTGTATCTTCAGTGCTAATTTCCTGTTACAAAAAATCACTATATACATCAAATCGAAATATTTTTTGAAGAACAACAAAGAAATATAATGTAATAACCTGGAATCCTTCTTCATAAAAGTTAGACATAAACTCCGATGCAGAATCATCGCTTGATGAATAATAGGAATCGTCCATGGTGAAGATCGAATGTGGATGTAAAAGATTAAACGTTAGAAAAATGAATTAAAATTAGTATAAAACCAAATACCGTCATTTAAGGGATAATTAAATAAATTAATTACCGGATGAAGAATCTAAATATAGGAAGAAGAATCGTTATTAAAAAAAGAACGAATTTAACAAAATTGATTGAGTCATAAAGCCACTAATTTACTAAATATAGAAAACCGGGAGTGGTATAATGCGATGGTTTAACGTGGTTTCGCATGTGTGATTATAGACAGATGATGGCCGTAGATGCAGATCAGACGGCCAATATTCGTGGCTTTCTATATAGCAAGGAAAGGTGCACCTCATCTGAAATATTCTCTCTCTCTCTATATATATATATAGTCATATGTGGCTGCCCCCTAGGGGCAGCCAACATGGCTGCCCCCACCTTATTTGGGCAAATTTTTTTATTTTTTTTGAAAAATAACACCATGTATATTCATCCCTATATTCCTCCTATATACCATTCGAATTTCGTCAGAAACAGAGACTCCTACGACCTCCATCCAGACAGTCATTTTTAACGGTAACCGAATTTTTTAAATCGACATCATCTCGATGGAGGCCATAAGAGTCACTGTTTCTAACGAAATTCGAATGGCATATAGGATGGATATAGGGATGAATATATACGGTGTTATTTTTCAAAAAAATAAAAAAAATTGACGAAAAATGGGGCGGGGGCAGCCCCATTTTTTCCATATATAATATAGATATAGACGAAAAATGGGGCAGGGGCAGCCATGTTGGCTGCCCCAGGGGGCAGCCCCATTTTTTCCATATATATATATATATATATATATTTGTAGGGTAAAATGGGGCTGCCCCCAGGGAGTAGCCAACTTGGCTACTCCCACGCCTATTTTTCCCTCATTTTTTTATTTTTTTGGGAAAATAAAAATTTGTATATTCATCATTATATCTTTCCCACATTCTATTAAAATTTCGTCAGAAACAGAGACTCCTAAGCCCTCCATCCAGACGTCATTTTTTAACGGTCGCAGGATTTTTTAAATCGACCATGTTTGGATGGAGGTTGTAGGAGTCCCTGGGGGCAGCCCCATTTACCTCATATATGTATATGTATATGTAGGAAAAAATGGGGCTGCCCCCTGGGGGCAGCCAACATGGCTGCCCCCTCCCCATTTTTCGGTATTTATTTTATTTTTTTTGAAAAATAAAACCATGTATATTCATCCATATATCCCTCCTATATGCCACTCGAATTTCGTCAGAAACAGAGACTCCTACGGCCTCCATCTCGATGGTATCGATTTAAAAAAATCATGTTACTGTTAAAAAATTACTGTCCGGATGGAGGCCGTAGGAGTCTCTGTTTCTGACGAAATTCGAATAGTATATAGGAGGGATATAGGGATGAATATACATGGTGTTATTTTTCAAAAAAATAAAAAAATTTGCCCAAATAAGGCGGGGGCAGCCACATATGACCCATTTATGTATGTATGTATATGGGTTAAATGAGGCTACTCCCTGGTTGTAGCCAATTGGCTAATCCCACCCCTATTTTTCTCCTATTTTTATTTTTTTTGAAAAATAAAAATATGTATATTCATCACTATATTCCCCTAACATGTCATTTCAATTTCGTCAAAAACAGAGACTTCTATGCCCTCCATCTGAAGGGGGTCAATTTCAGCAATTCTGATACCGTTAAAATTTGACAGTCTTGATGGAGGGGATAGAAGTCTCAAATTGAGTCGAATTTTTAATGATACCATGATGACATATTGTGATCTAAATTTCAATAGGTTTCAGTTAATAAAAATAAGAAAAATACAGAGAAAAATAGGAGGGAGCACGTAAGTTAGCTACAACCAGAGAGCATACTCCTTTTTCCTATATATATATGATTGAATAAAGTAAATATTGTTACCCATCTTATCATATCCCAAGGATTTTCTACATCCCTGAAAGATATATAAGGATGGTGCCAAAATAATGTTAGCATCGTGTCATATATTTAGTGCAGACGGTCCCTTCTTGCTTCAAGGTAAGGGGTTGGGATGGATATTGTATTGTAAACATGAAAAAACATTTATATAGGATCCCATCCTCAATGAGTGAAGTAGTCATGATGAACTCTTACCATACACCGCAAGAAAAAGCAAAATTAGCAAGGTTAGACTGACGAGGACGAGTGCTTGCCAGTGTCTTGTCGGGGTTTATATATGCTTGCCAAGTTTTCCTCACCAAAACAAAACTATAACATGTGTGATTTGGATGTATTTTCCAAAAAAAATGGGTTAGCATGTGCCAAGGACTTGGCGAGGACATAGTATCCTTACCAAGTTTACTAGGCAGAACCGTGGACTTGCAGTTCTTCCTCATTTCTCATAGCAAATGGTATCTTCTCTACTCTGACTTCCTCCTCTCCTCCACTATAAACATGTCATTAGGTTCATCTCCGCCTCCTCGCTTCATAAATGCAATCCGAATCATAATATCATGATTACTCTTTGTTTTTTTAGGTTACTAGTCGATGGCCAGAAATTTTCGAGTTTTTAATTTGTGAAAATGCTACAACAATGTCATTGTGACCCAACAACCCTTGGATCAATCGAAAATATTTTTATTCTAAGAAAAGAATGTGCTAATTACTAACCAAGTATAACTCACATGGTCGAACACAAGGATGCAACTATTTTTACAAGTTTTATTGATTATGGAAATTAATAAAGATTTGTAATTCCTTTTTCTGATTTTAAATTTGTTTTTACTAGATTTTATGAATTTTGAAAATTTTATATTTTAAATTAATTTTTTAAAGTTTTTTATTTTTATATTATCATCTTTTTAGTTTTTAGTTGATCCTAATTTTACAATAACTCCTTTTAATTTAGAAAATCAATTTATGAATATAATATATGCAAAGATGAAATAAAAGTCTTTTTATTTTTTTAAAATTAGTTCAAAAAAGCTTAAAAATAAATGAATGAATTGTTTTTGTGTTTTAATGATTTTACCATTTATGATGATTTTAAAGATATTTTTACACTTTTTATGGATTTTTTATCGATTTAATAATGAAAACAATGGAGTAAGTCTCGTGGGAAAGAGTACCCACAGTCTGGTAACAAGAACGTCGAAAACATGAACAATATCAAGCAAGTCACGTATAGAGCTACCGAGTCATCATCATCTCTATCGTAGAAATCCATCAAAATATTGACTAATTTCTTTCAATTGAAAATCATCCGAGCATCAAATATCTCTTCTGAGATATAGCTCTTCCACTGTAGGTGTCTGCCTTTAACAGTCATTGTAAATCCCGTGCTTGGAATCCCTAATATTGCTCCTATGTCATCGTCTGTGAAGTTTAGAACACTGTTCCCCAATTTGAATTGTCGTCCTCCTTGATATTGTTCTACAATCCATTGAAGATTCCTCCTTTGGATATCAACCTTCCCAATGTTTATTAATTTTGAGAATGCTGTCTTATTAAGAAGACTTTGTTGCTTTGCTGTTGGTCTATGTGCGTCTATGTATTGAACAAAATGCCCTATAAAGCATCGGTGCTGGATATATCCCTTACCTTTAAAGAAGTATACATATAATTCTATTAATTTTACATACAGCACTCAAAACAGATGTAACAACTAGAAAATACAAAAATTTATAAAGGGATATATAATATCTATCTTACTGCCATATTTCTCTGTCATGCATTCTTCAATATGCTCATCTTCTTTGTCAGTTGTTTTTCTCAGGCCTTTACCCATCACTGTAACTCACAAATAACAAATACATCATATTAATAGAATATGTGTAATGATATTATTTGAAAATACATTCATGTACCTTTCATCACCAATGAAGTTGTTCGGTTTGAATCAGCTTCTTCATTCACTCTGTCCTCATCGGTAGAATTTCCTGTTAAGTCTTCCTTCATATTTCTTGGCCCCCTAATTTCTTCGAAATCTGATTCACTGCTGCTCATCTCTACAATTTTTTCATTAAGATTTCTTACACGTTAACACTTAATGATCTTATTGTTAAATTTTTTTCCTTAAGATGCATTAATGTGTAACACTTAAACTAACATTTAATGTATGCATGATTAACTATAAATTTATACATCAGACAATCATCTTATTGTTAAATTTTTTTTCTTTTGCTTTCGACCATCAGTATAGATAGGTTTTATTGTTTACATGATTTTGTTACTGTCCTAGTTTAACAAAGTAAATTGTAAAAATCAATTAATAAATCGTTCAATTAAAAATCCATCATTTGCAAATAAAAGATAAACAAATGATTTAAAAATCTACATTGTTCAGTTTCATTATATACGTAGTCATTTTTTTTTGAAACCAAATACTAAGATATCTAATCAATACAGCATCATAGAGGGATATCTGACCTGGATGTCGTCTTCTCAGTATCGTTGTCTTCCTGCCTTTGTAGTCGTCGTTCGAAGACGAGAAACACCCTAGGGTTCTTGAGTCGCTTTGCCTTTCGCGGTGGGAGGGAACTCTGTTTCGCTCTCCTTCTAACCGATGGCAGAAATCACGGTGTTAAAGTCCACCTATTTATTACTTAGAGTTATTTAAGTAAAAATACTTATGTAGATGTATAAGAAATAATTAATAATTAATTACATTAGCTTAGCTAAAAATAGAAATATGTTTTTCCCAAATATTCCTATACCGTCAAATTTCAAATTTTTTTTCCGCCATTGTTCATTCGACTGTCAAATTTCAAATTTTTTTCTGCCATTGTTCATTTGACAACGTCTGCATCTTCTTCACGATTCCAGGTTTTATTTCTTTCGTCAATCTTCATCCTTTTCCAATGCTATCTTTTTAAAAATTTTAGAGGATCGTTCTTATTTACATCGTTGTTAATACATAGTATACAGAGATTTATTAAAAAAATTTATTTAAATTTAGAAAGAAAAATTTTGTAGTATGTCATGCTAATTGAATCTATTCAAAAAGTTCTCGTTTATCAAAATTCAATATGTGGTAAGTGTTTTTTTTGTCTAATAGATAATGTAATCTGTATACTAAAGAATGAAAATTTATAACAAAAATACAATTTATCCAATTGCTCAATATTTTATTTTGTCGGTATGTATTGTAATATACGTGACATAATATACATGTTGGTTGAGCATTGATTAAGATTTTTAAGATATATATTGTATTTTAATATTTTAAATTGTAAATATATGTCAATTATAGTAAACTAACGCACTCATCAGTTGAGGTTTCAATCTTTTTTTCTATTTTTATTTACAGTGTTAAGTATTTTCTTAGAAATATTTATTTTTGCTACTGGTAGAAAAAGTTTCAGTTTTGGTATGCATATATTGTTGTTTATTTTGACATATTGTAAATGGGAGAGACATATTTCATATAAATGCTTATTATTGCATTACAATTTTCAACAATCTCTTAAAAACAGAGATTTTTTTGTATACCTTTGTAGTTTATTGTATTCTATGTTAATCTTTAGTTAATTTGGCCAAATTAATCTAAACATACCGACAATAACATTTTCCAAAAAGCATGTTATTTTCGATTTTTTCCTATATTACAAACATTTAATTCAATATACATGTTTTCTGTGTAATGTGTTATACTGTAGAATATAGTACATTATGACGCTATATCTCATTTGTCTGCTAGACAACGTAATCCAATCCACAATTATTGTAAATATGGAAGAGTTAATTTTGTATTCCTTGTTGTTGTTTTGTATAATAGTCCTTATTTTTGTAAATATTAGTAATTTAAAGAAACACCTACATCTTAACAATTTTTGGGCCGTCCATTTAAGGTAATTTTGACTTATAGTGTAAAGTTCTGTTAAAGGAATTTTTCCTTTTCAATATGGTTGTACAAATTAAAACATTAGTGTGAACGTATTGTATTATACCTTGTAATATAGTAATTGAAAGAGTTATATGTTATATAATATTTAAACATTTCAATATATATGGAAAGAATTTAAAAATGTCATGACTTTCTTTTGTATTATTCTGCACTGTATTGTATTGTGTGCTGTTATATTGTAAATCATAGTAATGTAATATATACATACCGACAATTGCAGTTTCAAATATGTATGCTCTATTCTAGATTGACTAATTGTTACAACATGTAATATATTTTGGTTTTTCATTATATTGTGTCATACAACAAACATATATTATATTCTAAAGATATTTGTCATTATAATGATATCAATTGTATTTCAGAAAACAATTTTTAATGTATGTCAGCATCTATTTTGTATTCCTTTGCACCGTATTGTATTGTAGTATTTATTTTTGTAATTGGCAGTAATTTTATTTAACACAACGACATTGATAGTTTACAGGATGTACGTTATCGCTAAGTTTAAAAATTATTTTAGGAAAGTTTTTTAATACTAATTTGAAGTAATCATAGAAATTTTTGAATATTCGAATCGTTTTAAATTATTTCCTTCTTTTGTTAGGCGCTCAATCTCCTCCTAAAACTTAGCTAATTAGTTATTTCGAATACCACTCTTAGCTTTTCTTTGGTGGTTTTAATCTCATCCATTTGATCTTCATCATACGGTCTTTATGAGTGGCTTTCCTAGCACCCAGGAAAGGTGCACCTCATTGGAAGGGCCCTCTATATATATATATATATATATATATATATATAGGGTAAAATGTGTATGCCCCCTAGGGGGAGCTAACTTAGCTCCCCCCGCCCTTTTTTCACAAATTTTTTTTATTTTTTTTGAAATCTAAAACCGTGTAAATTCATTATTAAATCCCTATATTATGTCATTCAAATTTCATGCGAAACAGAGAATCGCACGACCTCCATCCAAACGGGGTCGATTTAAAAAATCATGTTACCGTTAAAAAAATGACTGTCTGGATGGAGGCCATAGGAGTCTCTGTTTCACATGAAATTTTTATGACATAATATAAGGATATAGTGATGAATATTCACGGAAAAAATTTTCAAAAAAATTAAAAAAAATGAAGAAAATAGGGTGGGGGGAGCTAAGTTAGCTCCCCCTAGGGGGCAGCCCCATTTTCCTCATATATATATATATATATATATATATATATATATATATATATATATATATATATATATATATATATTGGAGAAACTTCAAATGAGACAGGGTCTCATCATATATATGGTGAGCCACCCTCAATTTATATAGGGTAAAATGGGGCTGCCCCCAGGGAGTAGCCAACTTGGCTACTCCCACCCCTATTTTCCCCTCATTTTTTTATTTTTTTGGAAAATAAAAATTTTTATGTTCATCATTATATCCCTCTCACATTCTATTAAAATTTCGTCAGAAACAGAGACTCCTAAGCCCTCCATCCACACGTCATTTTTTTAACGGTCGCAGGATTTTTTAAATCGACCATGTTTGGATGGAGGCCGTAGGAGTCTCTGTTTCTGACGAAATTTTAATAGAATGTGAGAGGGATATAATGATGAATATACAAATTTTTATTTTCCAAAAAAATGAAAACATGAGGGAAAAATAGGGGTGGGAGTAGCCAAGTTGGCTACTCCCTGGGGGCAGCCCCATTTACCTCATATACATGAGGGAAAAATAGGGGTGGGAGTAGCCAAGTTGGCTACTCCCTGGGGGCAGCCCCATTTACCTCATATATATATATATGAGGTAAATGGGGCTGCCCCCAGGGAGTAGCCAACTTGGCTACTCCCACCCCTATTTTTCCCTCATGTTTTCATTTTTTTGGAAAATAAAAATTTGTATATTCATCATTATATCCCTCTCACATTCTATTAAAATTTCGTCAGAAACAGAGACTCCTACGGCCTCCATCCAAACATGGTCGATTTAAAAAATCCTGCGACCGTTAAAAAAATGACGTGTGGATGGAGGGCTTAGGAGTCTCTGTTTCTGACGAAATTTTAATAGAATGTGAGAGGGATATAATGATGAACATACAAATTTTTATTTTCCAAAAAAATAAAAAAATGAGGGGAAAATAGGGGTGGGAGTAGCCAAGTTGGCTACTCCCTGGGGGCAGCCCCATTTTACCCTATATATATATATATATATATATATATATATATATATATATATAGGGAGCCTTTCAAATAGGATGCAGTCCTTCCTGAGTTCAGGAAGGCCGCCCCTTTTTTGTATAATAACGAGCATTTTAGTAGAATACATATACAATTTGTATTATAGGTGCACATTATAGATACATAGCCGCATACAAAACTGTGTATTATAATACAAACATTAAAACTGCACATTGTAATACAAAACCGTATATGTATTCTACCAAAGTCATCCTGTTTTATACAAAAAAAGGGGCTGGCCTTCCTTAACTATGGAAGGACTGCGTCCTATTTGAAAGAATTCCTATATATATATATATATATATATATATATATATATATATATATGCAATCCTAGTATACAATGCATGTAGATGCTAGATAGATTTCTTATATTGAGGGGCAACATGTTCCCATAAAATTATGGCATGCAAGTGATTAGAGCGTGTTGATCTAAGAGTGAGAATAGTTATTTTTGTTTGCTTTTTCTTGTTCATTATTACTATATATGATCTTGAAATGTAACCATCGGACTTCGTCGGGTCTAGAAACAAAAAACTTTCAAGCAAATGGATAAATATGTAGTTTCATTATACATAACTCCTCATGTGCTCGAATCGTGTAGATTCATTATAAATAGTTTCCCACTTAATTGGTTAAAAAAAGTTTACCTCAAGAAAGGTAAACAATTTGTTAATATCATATTGGAGGAAAAATTAATATTAGTTGAAAAGTATAGGTCTTTTTTTAAAATGCTTCATTAAAAATTGAAGTTAGAGCATACAACACTTTTTAAAAAAATCCATCACTTGTCCAAAAGCAATGTCAAAGTTGCATCAAGTAACTATGAAAAGCTTGATGTAACTAGAATTTAAAAGAATATTCTCCTCAATACTTATATAAAAAAGTAAAATTAAATTAAAAGATTAAAAACAACAATTAATCAGCAAACAGAAAAACCCCATAAACTTCACTACCGATACATTAACATCACGTGCTCATTCAACTAACACTATAATAATAGAAAAAATCAATAGTTCACCCAAACTCACGTAGAATCATATTAGAAAAAAAAGTTTGCAATAACAAAACCACAATCTAAACATTAAAGCAAAGAAATAACTTGTTGAACAACTTATCTTACAGAAAGGACTAGCCCTTTACAATGTTATCCCGGTATGCAACCGAGCCTATAATGTCAACCACTAGATCAATATATATGTTTCTCGAACGAATCCCAAGATTAGTTTCCACTAATTAAATTTGTATGTCATACAATGGAAACAATAAAAGAACAATTATTTGAAAGATGTTACAACATTCACAGAGACCTTACATCTTTACCTTGTTGTATATGTCACATTAGACTAGTATTAAACTAACTATGCCTGAGCTAATGTTATGGCCATGAGGATTCACTTGCATGCATATTTCATCACTCCAGGTGTATGGATATCATGAAGATAATGATTCAAATCAATTACTTTTGGATCAAACATGAGCATCTTCTCTTCTGAACTTCTTTCTTTTTTCCATCATGAAGATAAAAATTACAGTACTTGAAAGAAGCAACATCATTGATCAAGACCTTACATAATTACCTTACTATATGTGTTACATACCATTAGTATTGAACTACCTATGTAAAAAATGATATGGTAACCATGAGGATTCACTTGCATGCATATTTGAGCACTCCAGGTATATGGATATCATGAAGATAATTATTCCAATCAATTATTTTTGGATCGAATGTGAGCATCTTCTCTTCTGAATTTTTTTCTTTGTTCCATGTCCTCAATCTCTCTAGATTTGCATCATCAAAACTGCATTATAAAGATTGAAAGTACAATCACTAATTGAATAAAATGACTTTTAATTTTCAGTACTATTGGAAAATGTACTAATAGGAAAAGATAACATACCATCCTTTGAAGAGTGAAAATGGCTCATAGAGCTCAGCGATGCGCATCACGAAGTTGAACTTTCGTCTAAGATCTTGATATTTTTGTGAAAACAAGTTGCATAACAATGCATTTGCTACTTGAATACCCTAAAATACAAACAACCGTCAACACCGTCATTTTACACTCTTTGAAATTAAGTTTACTTTTCAAAGTTAGAAACCTTACCTCCAAAGGCAACTTATATCTTAAATTCATGTAACTGTGGAAGCTAGATATTGTAGGGAAATATCTAATCTTTGAGGGCTTGATGATCTTCCCATCTTTTCCAATCTGTGGATTCTCCTTAAAAAATCGAGAGAAGCAATGCGAAAGATTAGAGTATTTCACGGGGTTCCTCACGGATGAACCAACATGATAGACATGTTGTAAGGGTTGATTGGAATGAGCAGCAATTGCCACTATCATGGCATTGGACACCATGTCCCCAGGTATCTGCATTAAATATACCAACCACATGAAATCGATAATTTATATGTCATAATTATCGATATTTCACTAATGGCAACATGTCTATCACATACCGCATCCATAATTAATTCAATATCTACAAGAAAATGCGATAATTTCCCATTTCCATAGCCGACAATGAAGCTATCGATCGTCCTGCAACAAACAACCAATAAGACAAAAACATTTGAATTATTAAATGGATTTTCTGAATCAGTCATTCTCCTAAGTAAAACTAATGTTATAATATATTTCATACTTAATTCCTTCCATCCATCCAGGTATCGGATCACTGTAAATGCTGGTGATGATGGTCGGACGAATAATAACAAGTGGGAGTGACTCGCGGTGATGCCCCAATAGCATCTCTGCCATTGCTTTTGTGAAGACATAGGTGTTTGGCCATCCAAAAGTCTTTGCCCTGTTGCATTTAAATGCAAAGAGTCATACAAAATATTCGAAGTCGATGCAATTATGATCATATGATTGCTTCTTCAATTATTAGCGTGTGCAATTAAAATCGTACCTGTCGAGACCTAATTGTCTCATGGCATCTTTCTCTTCGTTCTTAGTGAGTTCTTTCACTTTGAGTTCTCTCAATGTTTCTTCCATCAGCTTCATCTCTCCCTCGATGTCCAATATCGAATTCCCATTCAATGTTTCACCCATTTTGAAGTTCTTCTCTAAAATGAGCCCTTCTTGGGTTCCAGCGACATAAGCTAACACAAGATCATCCATGTAGAGTTAGGCTAATGAGGTAAACTTAAATCAGAATGCAGTAAAAAGCATGAACAGATATGTCATACGTACCTGTTGAAACATGCATCAGTAATTGGAGATTTAGGCACTTCTTGGCGAATTCCAAAGCATGTTTTGCTCCGAGTACATTGATGCGCAAAGCAACATCGTATCTACTCAATGCAATTTGCAATTATGGTAAACAACACGTACATGCAGGTGGTTGATAAATTATTTCGAAAGTGATCTGTATTGTAATGGGGAAATGACCTTTCAAAAAAATCAGTAGTGGCTGCGACGTTAACTACGATATCCACTTCATCCCACAATCTCTCTCTCACGTTGGAATCCTCTATTCCGAGATTCTCCTTCGTTATATCCCCAACTACGGGTGATATCTTCTCGCTTATGAATCCGTCGAAGTCTTCCCCATGCTTCTCCCTTAAAACATTAAATAGTTGCTTCCCAATCACCTGTAAAATAAGGATAAAGATATTGGACAATGGAGCAGCATAGAGCGGAACGATATATAGGATGCCAATGCATACATCTTCTCGCAGACGTTGTGCAGCAGAGTTAGAGCTCGGAGCTCTGAGAAGGAGGTAGAGCTTCTTCACCTGTGGCTGAATCCTCAGCACTTTCTCAACAAAAACTGATGCATATCAAGAAAATAGACCATGTAATGATGAGTACAGACTGTAAACAAAAATATAGCAGCACGTAATCTGATGGTAAAGTGAATGGTGGTAAGATGTGATAGATATAATTATTTACTTTTTGCGAGGAATCCTGTTGCTCCTGTGACCAGTATGCTCTTTCCCTTGAACGACTGGATAACACCGCTGTCGACTGCCATAACTTTGGACTGTTACACAGACCGAAATTGCAAGTGAAATAATGAATAGCTGGATGATGTGTATGGTGATTCCTCTTCTTGTTTTTGCCAGGAGAAGAAGGATTGAATGGGAAGAATACAAACAAAATGCGGGGAATTCAAATGAGAGGATGATCGGTAGCTCGATGACGAGTAGGAGCAATTTCTTGGTGCATTTATAGATGCACATACGAATGCGGGTGTGGGAGACAATCCCTTCCTTATTTTCCATATGCTTCAAATGTGACGTGATGCTTTACCGTCCTTCCCCGAACAGAGCGGACAAGTTCATGAACATGGACCATCACCGGAAGCTTCTGATTATAATAATGATATGATAACGATTGCAGGTGCACACTGTCTTTTCTATTAACTAGAGATATATAATCCTATTCGTAGATTCCCAAGTAGTGGATACGTATGTTCTTGAACATAAATCCAGAAAATTAAATTGCAGATACACACAATGGAGTTCCATGTAGGGAGTGGACCACACCATTGAAAGCGTTGTCCGTCGAGTTGCTCGATATATGGAGGGAAATTAAGTCCACACTTCGGTAGCAACGACATGAAATTCGATCTGTTTGCTTCGATCCATATCCATATCCATACGCATTCGGATTGTGTATGTACCCAAAACAACGGACATATAAATAACAACGAATACATGTGGTCTCTTTGCAGTAGTATATTTATACCTTTCTCACTCCTCACACCTGGTCCTGCATGCACGTTCTTCCTATTTATGTTATAACAGTAATTAGTTAGAGATGATATGAATGTAAACTTTTATGAATTATGCCAAAGTCCAAAATATTGGAGTACATGTCCAAATAGCTTACTGCGATTGAGCAGATCACATGCTTCATCTTCCAGAGGCTCTTACGAGACTGATTAGCATTGGAAAATGATTCAAAGATGGAGATCCGTGAAGACCTCCATATTAATAAATTTCCTTCGCGCCATTCCAAATCCGATCTTTACATGTATGTGTACATATATATCTTTGCACAAAATGAAACACATAAAATGAAAATAAATGCTATTGTATTCCAATCAAGAAACACATATCTCATGCATGCAAGAACCTATTCGATTCCACTCATCTTTTAAATTAATGAAACACATAAAAGTCTCTAAATGTTAGAACTAATTTTAAGGGAGATCGAGCTCGTATGTAATATATAGGTTTTTGACCCCTATAATATTACAACATTGAATCAATCTTAATCATTTTACGTATATTGTATTTCTTTTCTATTTATCCTCTCCATAGTTTTTGAAATGTCTTGATAGTATACTACTATCCTCTCTGATTTTTTGTAAGTACATATTGATAGTATACTACTATAAAAAATTATAAAACGCATAAAAGGTTGTTAAAAGAAAAAGAACCAAAAATAAGAATATACATGTAAGTAAGTATAATATATCATTTACTTAAAAATATCAGAATCAAAAAATAAGATAATGTATATAATATATTATATAATTTTAACATAAATATAAATTACATAGATTATTCATGAAAAGTGAAAAAAATGAAAAAATTCAAAAAAAATTGTATACCTAATTCTTAGTTTGTTTATTGATCAACTAAGAGGTCGAGAGTCACCTTGAAGGATGTTATCATGACTGTTCAGAGGGCATGCTATCCCTAATGGATCCCTTATCTAGAGAGGATGGTGTAGATACTCTAGTATCCAGTTCTTCCTAGGAAACAGAGTTATTTTAGAAGACATTCAAATCTATAGAAGATCTCCCTAACTATGATGATAAAGAGTCCGGCATGTATTAATATGTCTTGTTCGGCTCGAGTCATTTTGAGTTTGAGTAGATGACTAAGCCATAGGATGTGATTACATCATTTGTAGTAACATTTCATGTGATCTGGCTCCTAAAGTGAATGCTAAGGTGGCACCATAGTTTGCAACATCATTGTTCATAAGCATTGGAATCATATCTTTATGAACCATCAGTTCTAGATTTCTTGAAGTTAGAGCTTAAGACACTACCTATAAACCTTAAGTATGCATTCCTTACAAATAAGCGTTGGCAATTTCATATCATTACTAGTTCACAATTGACACATGAGCAAGAATTTTGCTTGCTAAAGATTCTAGAGAAAAATCTCGAGGAAACTGCTTGGAGCTCGTTGGATCTCTATGGAATTAGTAAGGCTCTGTGTTCACACCATATTTATATGAACGATAACTACAAGCCATGCCAATAGTTTCAACAAAGGCTGAAGCCAAATTTACATGGAACGTAAATAATGTTCTATAGACATTGACATGTTTAGAACCTAGATATAATTGTCGGTCGTGCATGAAACTTTCCTTATTCTAATAGAGACACAAAACATATTTGAATGCAATGAACACAACATGCACATAGGTAGTTGCATAGTCCGATACATGCATCATTAGCATGATTTTCCATACTCGTTTCACTACTTATGGTCACATTACTGAACTCGCTTCTAATTCACCTATCATTTACTAAAAATGTCTTCTCCTAAGATAACACTAGGGTATTTAAAATCTTGATTCCTAAAATCTAATAATAATACATCACTCAACTAAAGTCGGTTGGCTTAAAATAAATAATTTTTCCATAGTGGATCCTATTAGGACCCCTTCTATTGGATTGGTTTTGCAATTCAAAAACGACCAGTGGCACAGCTTGTTCCCCGCTTGTCTCCTATTTCGATGTAATCCTATCAACTTTATCCTAAATAAAATTTTGACTCCAAGTGGAAAAAACACACCAAAGAATTCTCCATCAGATAACTCCTTTTTGGGAAGGTTATCCTCTTCAAGATAACAATCAATCCAAACACACCATTAGGCAATTTTTGTTTGGAGAATAAGGCCTCGAATAAGGGGTCAATTCCCCACCGGGTGCGGGTTTCAAAAGTACGACTACTCCCATTCACATTCTATTATTTCACCTTATTCCACCCTTATTCATATCTTTATTCCACCTTACATATCCTTATTTCACCTCATTCTCTTTATTCCTATCTTTCCAGCGAACATAGAATAGACCCTTATTCTCCTTATTCATCATCTACATTCCTACTTATTCCCGAATCGAACGCCCTCATAGCGTTGCTTCACGTAGTTTAAGAAAATTATCATAACAATTGACCTTCTAAGAAGATGTGTAACAAGCAAAAATGGTCGACCGCCTGATTTATGTTATTTTGTGCTTCCGGCAAACGCATCAATCTCTATGTAATTGGTGACGCAGCTTGTTGCCCGTCTCCCATCAATCTCTATGTAATTTTATGTCAAGGTATTTTATCATAGGATTTTTTTGTGCTTCGAGTTTGTTTACGCGAGATGGATTTCTTGTGTCCCGCGCATGTGCGGGCCCCTTCCTTCTCCAAGTATGTACTTCTTAGATACTTAACTCTACTTAAAGCTCTATACATGATGAATGAATTTGAACCTTTTATCTAAAAAAAGAAGATTGAAAGTAACACGCACATGGAAGTTGTTTTTAATACCGGATAGAAACATGGAAGTTATGCACTGCCTTTCTCTATCATTGGTCTTATATGGTACGTAATGTTCTTATCATGTTCCCATATCATGGTTTGAATAGATGTATAGAACTATAGTTTGAATAGATAGAATTGACCATTCCCATCTTTCTATTTTAGCATCATATATTACTATGTGGACCGTCAATTTTTGGTGCAAGAGTTTGTTTGCTAGAGAAATATATACATGTAACATGTGTTATATGTTTTCTAAGTAAAACATAAAAATCGATTCTTCCCTAAAAATGGGGACATGGAGCCACGATTTTATATTTTTAGCTTTGACGTGCTGAGACAGATACAAAATTTGAAAACGGCATCTTTCTAGAATAACATGAGAAAACTGACTAAAACAATTTGAAAAAAAATAAAATAAGTCTATGTAAACGTTGATATCCAGCTTATTTCTAAATAACATTAATAAATCCCTCTTTAATCCGAGGCATCTTAAATAATAGAAAAATATCATCTATATTCTTCCAAAAGGTTCTTTAAATTACCAATGATAGAGATTTTACCGCATATTAAATTACACACAAAATAAGTTTATGATGCATTGCAAATAAATTAATGAACGTAGCTTTTTATAGTAAGCAGGCGACTTCTCAATTTTTTTTGTATTTCTGTTAGAGTCTTTGAATTTTACGACCTATTCTGGATGGATGTATATGAGTCTTTGTTTCTAACGAAATTGAAATGACATATTAGATTGATATAATTATGAAAGTATATGATGATATTTTTTGAAAAAATAACCGAAAAATAGAGGGGAAGCAAGTCCATTTTTCTCAAGAAAAAAATCACATTTAATAAAATAAGAACATTTTTTATTAAAGAAAGAATTCTAGATCAGTGTTTTTGAAACTGGACAGGGTCGGTCAGTTCGACCGTTAAACTGTGCCTGAACTGATCCCGCTAATCGGTTCTTGTCGATTTGGTTTGAATTTCAAATTTTAGACAACCTGTCTGGTTCAACCTACCCGGCTTAACCATCAACCAAAGTTGAATTTTAATTAATTTTAAATTTATTTTATAATAATTTTGCCATTGGAAGTTGAACCCATGACCTTTAGTTATCATTTTCAAACTTCTAACCACTCTAACATAACTTTTTGCATGTAATGGATTTTAAATATTATTAAACTACTATTACATTATAAAGCAACCAGTCCAAATAATATATATAGGGTAAAATGGGGCTGCCATGGGGGAGCTAACTTAGCTCCCCCGCCCTATTTTGGCTGTTTTTTATTTTTTTGAAAATTTCTTCCGTGGATTTTCATCAATATATCTTTATATTATGTCATTAAAATTTCGTGCGAAACAAAGACTCCTACAGCCTCCATCTAGACGGATCATTTTTAGCAATTATGTTACCGTTAAAAAATGACTGTCTGGATGGAGGCTTTAGGAGTCTCTGTTTCGCACGAAATTTTAATGACATAATATAGGGATATAGTGATGAAACTCCACGGAAGAAATTTTCAAAAAAAATAAAAAAACCAGGTGAAATGGGGCGGGGGGGAGCCAAGTTAGCTCCCCCCCAGGGGCAGCCCCATTTAACCCATATATATATATATATATATATATATATATATATGATATGTATGTCATTTGATGGTGCATACGAAAAAATATTTTATGTATAGTGTGAAATATATACATTATTTATGTATTTTATTTATATATCAAGTATATTTAAGTGTATATTATATATATATATATTATTTCAGTTCGGTTTGATTATCTGGTTCAACCACTTTTTTCACCGATCCGGTTTAATTCGATTTTAAATAGTGATGACATCATCATCTAATTGAACCGATTTGATTACATGATTCAATCTGATCCGACCATTTCGATAAGATTTCCGATTTGATTTCAAAAACAATGATCTAAATATACATCTACATGGAAGATGGTTAAAAGGATGGATTTTTACACCCATAACCATGAGTAATTTTGCAATAACAATCATAACCATGTATAATCATGAATTACATGAGAAACCTCGAGTAATGCTTAACTTTTACATGACATAACCCCGAGTTATATTTCGTTTGAAATACTTGTTATATCTGATGGTTCCCTTTAAAAAAGACAAATCTATACCTAAATCAAATTCTTATTTACAATAACATGCCATCGAACTCTCTCCATTGAAGCCCCCTCTGACCCCCCCCCCCACGTCGAGCTGCTCCGCCCTCAAAGTCCCTCACTGCCGAGCTACTCCGCCCCTGCTCGAACCCCCACCCCCACCCCGAGTTGTTCTGCCGCCTCCGCCCTTCTCGAAGCCACCGCCACGCCGAGCTGCTCCGCTGAGCTCCTGCTGCTCGAAGACCCCCGCCCAATCGAGCCAGCAGCCTCCTCGAAGCCCCCTCCCAACCACCCCACCCCGAGCTCCTCCTGCTCAAAGCTCCCCACCGGCTCGAGCTCCTCCTCAAACCCGCACAGGCCTCGCTGAATTCCTGCTGCTCGAAGCCTCGCCTGACCCACCTCCTCCTCGCCCCTGCCAGCTCGAGCTCCTCCTCAAACCCGTACCCCAGTGCCGAGCAAGCATTCCCCCCGTCGAACTCCTGATGCTCGAAGCCCCGCCCGCTCAACATCCTCCTCGAAAGCCACCCCCCCTACCGAGCTCCCACTACTCAAAGACCCTCGCCAACTTGAGCTCCTCCTTAAACCCGCATAGACACCGCCGAACTCCTACTGCTCGAAGCCATGCCCGCTTGACCTCCTCCTCGAACCCCGGCCTCGAAGCCCCCCGCCAGCTCGAGCTCCTCCTCAAACTTGCACCCTGGTGCCGAGTGAGCCTATCCCCCCCCCCCCCCCCCCCCGAACTCCTGGTGCTCGAAGCCCTGCCCGCTCGACCTCCTCCTTGAAACCCGACCTCGAAGCCCCCTAACCCCCAACCCGCCAAGCTCCCGTTGCTCAAAGCCCCCGCCCGCTCGAACTCCTCCTCGAACCCCCACCCAACACGTCTTTTCCCCACTGCCGATCCGAGTTTCTGCCTTGCTCGAAGTTCGCAACCCCCTTGCTTCTCCAGTTCGTTGCTCCTCTGGCTCGCCCACTCGAATTCGCACTGTGTGTGGCAGGGAACTTGGAGGGAGATGGTCGGTCAGCAGCAGGGGAAGGGGGAGGTCCGCAGGGGAGAGGGGTATTTTTTGTTTATTTCCTGACCGTTGGATTGAGGATGAGTTAGATTAACTCATTCATATGGTTCAGTTAACATATTAAATTAATGTAGGCTTATGAGTGTAAGACGGAGTGATTATCCAAGATTTCTCATGTAATTCATGATTATACAAGGTTATGATTGTTATTGCAAAATTACTCAAGATTATATGCGTAAAAATCCCTTAAAAGAAAGAGACAAGAAGCAATTATTTGACCATGTGCAAATGCCTTATTATGAAACCCGTGAGTACTATAGCTTTGATGATTTGACAAAAGGAGAGATAGGTACCTTCGGCCCTATTTCTCTTCGTCCTGACCTTGGATATCAAATCACCATCAATTATTAGAACTATTGCATGTATAACCCGTGCTTTTTCGGGGAAGAAAATTATGTAAAAAAATTATAATTGTGATTATTTATATTAAGTAACACCAAATGTTATGCATTTAAGTAATATCTTAATTTATTATCCTAGTGATATCTTCATTAATGAGACTCAATTGATAGTACCAGTACATAAAGGAAATACAAATATATTCAACTCACGAAAAACTTATTATATGAAGATTTGAAATTGTATCAATACTTTGCAATATCCAAACCACGAGCCCACAACCACCAAGCAACCACGAAATGTAATTTTTGAAATCAACTGAAATTGGGTACTGTATCCCAAGAACATTTACACTAACTCGTATGCCTCGTAATATGGACACCAAATAAAGAAACATACAGAAATAAATTAATATTTAAAAGATATACATGTAATTATTTAAAATAGAAAGATATATATATATATGAATTTAATGGGGCTGTCCCTTGGACATACACAATATAGTACAATTCATAAAAAAATCAATCACATACATAAATATCTCTGGGAAAAACACAACCACTAAACCACAGTCGGTTGTTGTTAGTAAGGCGAGAAAAATAATAATATATCATATTTATATGCTTCAAATATAGGAACCGTAAGGGGCTGTGTGGTTGGGAATAACTCCGAGAACAAGGGGTCTAATCCCAATCCGTCTCTCTGCACTGTGGTTCGTTATTCTCCTCCTTTCCCTATTATTTCACTTTACTCTTATTTTTTATCTATCATATATATCCTTATTACTATCTTTCCAGTCAAATAAGAATAGTACTTTATTTCAACTTCTTCATCACCTTTATTTATGTTTATTGTCGAATTGAACTCAGCCTAACACCAGCAACCCCACAAACTATCAAATAAAGAAAGACTAGTAGGCAGATAACTTGAGAAGAAAAGCAGCAACTTTTTTTCTTCAAAAAATATAAAATTTCCAAGAAGATATATTTTGAAAAGAAAAGCAATAATCGTTGCTAATAAAAAAAATGAAGCTAAGAGTCCCCCATCTACTGTCACCTTCACATATTTGATGATGCTCTGAACTCAGACACACTCGACAGTGGGGGTAGAGAATAAAACCCCAAGTACATGTGGTCTTGGAAGAGTGGGGGCGTTGATGAATATATGATTCATCACTTTTATACTTTCATTTTGGCTAAAATTCATAGTAAAATATATGTAATCATAGTCCTAGATATAATAGTCTTTTTATTATTTTTTTGAATCGTAGACTTTTTAATATTCTTTCAAGATTTCATAGCCCTAGATATAATTTTCCAACAAGTTAAGGTTAAATTTATAAATGAAACTAATAAAACAGGAAAAACACAAAAAAAATTCTAGTGTTACCCGGATAAGTTCTCCATTTTATTTTACATAAGACTTTGAGGAATCCCCACATACAACAACAACAAAGCCTTTTCCCTCAATTAAGTAGGGTCAGCTACATGTATTCTTCGCCTCCATTCAGATCTATCTTGGGTTAATCTCGGACTTATATCCAAAAAACTAAGATCCCTTCGTATAGTCTCTTTCCAACACTTCTTGGGCCGTCCTCGCCCTCTCTTAGCCGGCTCAACATCCCAACGCTCACATCTCCTAACCGGTGCATCAGTTGATCTTCTTTGCAAATGACCAAACCATCTTAAGCGGTTTTCTCGCATCTTATCCTCGATTGGAGCTACACCAACTTTCTTTCTGATTGCATCATTCCGAATCCGATCTTTACGTGTATGTCCACACATCCATCTTAGCATTTTTATTTCTCTGCACATGTCTATGGTTCACAGGCCAACATTCAGAACCATAAAGCATAGCAGGTCTCACGGCTGCTTTGTAAAACTTTCCTTTAATTTTTAAAGGAATTTTCTTATCACAGAGAACAGCGGAGGCTCCTCTCCACTTTAGTCATCCTGCATTTATTCTATTAGTAACATCTCCATCAATTTCCCCATCATGTTGCAAAATAGATCTCAGATATCTAAAAGAATCTCTCTTCTGAATGTTATCGTCACCAATGTTCACCTCGATTCCTTCATCATTGCTTCCATCAAAGATGCATTCCATATATTCCGTCTTAGCCCTACTTATACGAAAACCTTTAGTCTCCAATGCATGTCTCCAAACCTCAAGCTTCTCATTTACTCCATCTATAGTCTCGTCAATCAACACAATATCATCAGCAAATAACATACACCAAGGTAACTCATCCTGAATGTGACTTGTCAACTCGTCCATAATCAAAGTAAAAAGAAATGGACTCAAAGCTGAACCTTGATGTAAACCAATGTTGATATCAAAATAGTCAGTCTTCCCCGTCGGGGTCTTTACACAAGATAAAGTCCTATCATACATATCCTTTATGAGATTAATGTATAAGATAGGTACTTGTCTCTTCTCCAAAACGCTCCACAGTATCTCACGTGGGACGGAATCGTAAGCCTTCTCCAAATCAATAAAGATCATATGGAGATTTTTCCTTTTAGCTCTATAAATCTTCATTGTTCTCCTCAACAAATGGATGGCTTCAATAGTTGAGCGACCTGGCATGAATCCGAATTGGTTTTCTTTTATTTGGGAAACTTGCCTCAACCTTCTTTCGATCACCCGTTCCCAAATTTTCATAGTGTGACTCATCAGCTTGATACCTCTGTAATTTGAACAATTTTGAGGAATCCCCACATGCACCTGATAAACGTTTACCTTGATAGTTGTTGATAAAAAAGCCTACCTCACCTAGGGGTGCACACGGATCGAATAAAATCCGTAATCCGATCCAATCCGACGTTATTGGATTGGATTGGATTGGTTTTATCATTTTAATGGATCGGATTGGATTGAAAATTTTCAAATTCGTTAAAGTATGGATTGGATCGGATTATCATCAAAATCCGATCCGATCCAATCCGTTAATCCGTTACCATAAACATACAAACATACATATACATGAGCACGTGTGTATCCATTCATATAAGACCATAATCAATGACATTCATCTCATTTTTTCATAATCAATAGTGGATGCAAGTCCTCTTGTCAACAACCTCTCTTCTCTTTTGAGAGATAAACGTTAAACTCATAAATAATAAAATATAATTATATCTTGTAAATTTATAATCCCCATTGAACTATTCTCCTCTCAGTTCCCATCCTCTTATTTCACTGTTGACCCCAATATTTCACTCCTAGTTTCATCTCTCATTTCAACACCTCCCTCCTCTAGCACAACATCGCCACTCCTTCCTCGCAATGCCATCACGTCTCTCTCATGATGTCATTGCTTGTTTCACACAATGTTGTCCCCTCTCTCATGTGATACCATTTGTTCCAACCGTGTTGCCTATCGTCTGAAAAAATAATATTTTGGACATTTGTCGGGTACATTTGTTTGTTATCGTTAGCCTTTTTGCTTCTTATATTTTACTTGTTCCAATTTGCAAGTTTATCCTAATGATGAAACTAAATCAATTATTTCATCTAAGAATTAATTTTCATATATACGAAACCCATCTAAGAATTAATAAGCATTACTTGAATCCCGTTCTTTTCTAAATTACTATCCAAATTTAATCCACCTTTTTTTAAAATGCATATTCTGACTATGTGCATAATCTGCTAGATAAATTTCATTTTAAATGAGAGGCATGCTACCCAATTGGTGAGTTATATTTAAGTTGAATTTGCCTGATACTCAATCGAGTATAAATTATTTTATGATTATCGTTTGTTAATAATATATTATAGGACTTTGAAGGATATTGTTAGGAGTAGTTTGGTTTGATATACATTAACCATTTATATTAGTCATGGACTTCATCCATATCTGACTGCAAAGATCACATTTTTTATTTGTGTAACTTATCTTTGGATCATTATTTGGTAACTTGTATTACTCTTACTTGAAATCATTAGTTGAAAATCATTTAGTAACTTGTATTACCCTGATTGCAAAAAAATACTAATGCATCATTTATAAAAGTAATCTCAAATTCTAAATTCAATATAATCCTTTGCGTTGATTGTATGGTCTTCAATTTTTTTATTACGGATTAGTGAAGTTCTTCAACTTTAATTTGATTGAGTGGTCTTCATATAGTCTTTCCTTTACATCAGATCTATATTACCAAATTTCGAGCTATAATTTAAATGTTGAGGGCTAGTGCGCGGCAAAACACAAACATGGGAGGGTAAACAATTGAGATGGAATACATAAGTATAAAATCCGAACCAATCCGATCCAATTCGTAATCCGATGGATTGGATTGGTTTGGATTTAGATATTTGATGGTTCGATTGAATTGGAAAAAGTTAAAATCCGTTAAGGTTGGATTGGACATGGATTAAGCTAAAATCCGATCCAATCCGATCCATGTGCACCCCTAACCTCACCTTCTTTATTAGTTAAAGAAGTCATCGGATGATTCGTTTAGTTTAATATAATAGTCCTCTTGTCAGTGCGCCTGTGGGAATTCCGCCTACCTTTCCCTTTCCTTGGCATCCTTACCTAGCTTCCTCGTCAACTTCCCCCCTGTGTCACCAGGAACCTAAGGCTTAGCCATGAATCCTCCCCCGAAGTTCTTTATGAGGATAATTAGCTCCTCCCTTCTCCTATAGTTATAGTCGAACTCCTTGCTTCACTCGATTCTGAGACTGACTTTTCTAACCCCGCCCTCCTCACCACACTATAAAAATATTGAGTTATAGTGACGATTTTTTCAAAAGTCACTAAATTAGCCGTTGCTAAATATATAAGGACGATATTGTTCGTTAGGAAATGATTTATCGTACTTGAAATTAACGACAAATACTATATATGTCGTTATATCGTTAGCAACGGTCCACATAGCGACGCTTATTCGTTGCTATTTTTCAAACTTCTAATTAATCGTTGCTAATTTTTGAACTAAAAAATAGCAACGATTAGTTGATATTTTGAAAAATAACAACGGATAAGTGTCACCGTGTGGACCGTTGTTGATGATATAACGATAGGTATGATATTCGTCGTTAATTTTGAGTACGACAACTCATTTCGCAATGAATAATATCGTCATTATATATTTAACAACGGCTAATGTAGTAACGGATTTTTTAAAATGTCGTTATAGCTCAATTATGTTGTAGTTCCACAAGTCTTCAATAAGAATCTAGAAGACACTAGATGTTGAAGATCCAACAACATCTAAGCTTCCTCAAAGAATGTGAGATCTCATACCAGGTAAATCTTTAACCCATCCTCCTCTTACTAATACTACAAAATGTTATTGTGAATTATGGTTGACTATTATATAGTTATATTATTCAAATCCAGAGGTTAATCGCACTACCCCTTTCATATGATGGGACTTGCTGGAGTTTTAGGTATCAGGTAAATTTCATATAAAAATATAATAAATACAAATTAAATCCTAAGGTAAATTTGTAGTTTTAATAAATTAAAATATGTGAAAAAAAAGGAGATTTTGCATATGAAAATGAAGATAAACTAAACCGCCAGAAATATGCAAACAATTTTTAACAATGGACTAAAACATGGGCCTGGGTACAGCCACCGATGATATATGCATGTTTATTTTATTTGTGCATTTTCGTGTACCTTCTTCTTGTGGTCCTTTTATTAACCGTGCTCGTAACCTGTGGAGACATTGGAGGTGTACAATGAAGGTTACCATATTTATTTAAGAATTTCCACCAAAATCAGACATTGGAGATTTATTTACATTGTATGCATATCTCATATTATCTGTATTAGTGGATGTTAACATATTGGGAGAAACTTCGTACATAAAATAAATATGCATGCATCGTGGGTGGCTGGACCCATGAGATTACAGACCGAGCTCAAGCTTGTGAATCAAACATATAAAAAATTTAGCATCAGCCCGCCCCATGGGCTCATAATCCTAGATGGGCTTGGATTTGGCTGACCTAGGTCCTAAGATTGAGAACTCATGTTTGTGAGGGATATCGAAATAGAAGAAAGAAATCAAACAAGAATATATGCATGCATGCATGCATGTACATACGCACGAATGTACGTACGTACGTATGTATGTATGTACGTATGCACGTATGTGTGTGTGCATGTGCGCGCTTGCGTGCGTACATATATTGTAAAATGGGGTTG
The DNA here is from genome assembly GCA_037367405.1 of Ottelia alismoides. NCBI lineage: Eukaryota > Viridiplantae > Streptophyta > Magnoliopsida > Alismatales > Hydrocharitaceae > Ottelia > Ottelia alismoides. The sequence goes on along the minus strand of JAZKJV010008355.1, from coordinate 443,614 downwards.
CCCCTTGGTGGGAACTAACATGGCTCCCCCGCCCCTTTTTCCCCATATTTTTTTTGGAAAATAAATTTGTGAAAATTCATCATTATATCCCTATATTATGTCATTCAAGTTTCATGAGAAACATAGACTCCTAGGACCTCCATCTAGATAATTATTTTTAATGGTCGTAGAATTATTGAAATTGACCCCGTCTGGATGGAGGTCGTAGGGGTCTATGTTCCACACGAAATTCAAATAACATAATATATGGATATAATAATGAAAATCCACATAAGTATTTTTCAAAAAAATAAAAAAAATGAGAAAATGGGATGGGGAGAGCCAAGTTAGCTCTCCAAAGAGCAGCCCCATTTTACTCTAATTAATATAGGTATATTATACATATATAATAAATATGTTATTTTATTTTTATTTTTTAGATTTTATAATTTTATTTCTATTTTATATAATTAATATAAACATATACAAAATATTAGAAATACCATATGTGTAAAAATAAAATAAATGAATAAAATATATACATGTATACAAGTCTACCAATAGGGTCCCAAACCTATTTTTTACATATTAACTCTGATCTTAGTAAAATTACTTTTATTTGATACATAATTTTATAAAAACAAACTTTAAAAGTGAGTGCACTCAATTCAGAGTTTATATGGTCGAGTTATGAGGTTCGGAAGTTAGGCTTTATGGCTTTTTGGTTTTGAGATTTATTAGTATTTCTTAAAAGTATTTTTAAATTATATTTGTATATTTTCTAGTGATTTTTATAAATATTTTACTATTTTAGAAAAAATAAGTTAATTGGAGTAAGTATGAATTTTATAAAAAAATAAAGAATTCTTGTATACATATAGTACATATATACAAAGAGGTCTAAACACCAAAACTCACATGATTTATTCTACGATTTTTTTTGTATTTTTAGTAAATAGCATTAGTTATAAAATGAAGCTTAAAAGTGAGTTTGATCGATTTGGAGCTTTCTAAATAGTTATGAACCTTGAAAGTTGACTTTTACGATTTTTTCGTTTCATCGTAATTATTTATTTATACATTAAGTGGGATTAGTTATTATTTACAGTATTTTTCAAGGATTTTAAGCTACAATAAAAGAATAAAGATGTTGAATTATGATTCATCATCGACCACATCAATATTGACCTGGCCTCGGAGTTCAGGGTCATTTATTTTCTTTTCTTCATTTTAGTCTTTTATTTTGGTTTTAAATACAGATATTTATATATAGAATTAACATATGAATAAAAACATGTTAATTTGTAAGTGCATGCATGCGTGTGTGTGTGTGTGCGCACGCATGCACGCATCAATATGCCTATGTCTGGGGGAGGGGGAGGACAGTATGTGCCATGGGCACTCACAACATTGTGTGTCTACTATATTTTAAACACCTAAGTCCTAATGTTAACATTATCATACATTAATAAATAATTAATGGCTCCGACAAAATGAATCCAGCACCACTCGATGGATGTGTTATAACAAATGACCTAAAATTTTAATATAGTCTTCACTTTATATTATAAATCAGGATCAATAGATTTGATTTATATTTAAATTTAAAATTTATTCTTGTTTTGCCCATGGGAACACACATGGCATATTTTCCTCTATATATCTCTCTCTCTCTGTGTGTGTGTGTGTGTGTCAGTATATGTGTGTATGTATCTATGTATCTAGATGTATATATGTCTGTATATGTCTGTATATGCGCACATATGTGCATATGTGTGTGTGGGGGGGGGGGGGTAGTTTGTATTTAATATCTGAATTTTCTGTAAATCCATCTTCATATAGTTGTCGATTTTATTTTAACTATATGTAATATAAATTTATATATTATTTTATCATGTTTGATATAATCATTTCGAAATAAATATATCTGATACATTTATGTCATGGGCAAGATGTCTAATACTTGCCTATTTAAATTAGCATATATAATATTTCTAATATTACCCGTGTTTACTTTACATCCGAATTTGTTATTTAAAGATATGATAACACACTTTTATATTCGTCAATATCGATATCTGAGTCCGAATTCATACTTAAAAATGAAGATAAATATGATGACACCTATATCCTATCTTTTTATGTTCCTCGTATTACATGCATGATCATGTTAAATTACAATTTTTATATCTCGGATTTAGCCTTATTTAGGTGTCTTGTCACGATAAATTATATACTATGTATCGATTGCAGTTGGATACTAAAATGCGTGCTCGAACAAATGTCGTTTCTATCAATTTGGCCATCTAGAAAGAACATAAAACGAGACATAATGTTTCCTAATTTTAATGAATCCACCCTTAATTGATGGGATGGTTAAGAGATTACATGTGATCGAATTCTTCAAAACTAATAAACGGCTAAAACCTTTTTGTATGAATAACTATCACTATATTTTTCCTTTTTTTCTTATTTCTTCTTCCAAATGTAGGATAACCTCAACGGTTCATAGAATTTTTTTCTACCGATTGGCGATCTCCTTTCACCATCCTCATAGAGATTATCTACGTGGTTCATACCTACTCTTATTATAGGATGTTTACTCGGCTAACAGTTAAATCCGGCTCTACCCAAACTTTTAGCTCACCTCAACATTACATACTTCTCCAACTATTGCTAAGCAGTTTTGGATACTAAATGGACCTCTCCATATGGTTGCAAAATGGGCTCTACCTCAGTGGAAGTAGTAATGGAAATGGTTTGCAATGAATGTCTTGCTAGAATGACTTGTGTTTATATAGGGAACAAATGTTCGGATACAAATTTGAATACAGTTGTTACATATCATTAATATCGTGAAAACTATTTTACTATATCTTTACAAAATAGAAACCTATATAAAAGAAATGTGGTCAGACACAGAATATATTATATAGATTAGCTTAAAAATACATATATTGGTTGGGTTTCACATAATATACTAAATATATTTATTTCATATCAATTATAATCAAATATGGTGAAAGAACGTATAAAATTTTACACATGGATAAAAACAAATATACAACGATTTGCGTGTGTGTGTATATATATAAAAGAAAATGGATATACATATACAGATTTTTTTTGAAATTAAAAAGGGTGTCGAAACGTAAAGGTAGACATCTAAAAACTTATATTCACTAATTAGGTACAAGGTTACAATGACCAAGACCAACACATAAGTCTGGAATGTTCTATTACATCTTCGATATAAAATCTCTCTGCTTGAAAAATAGCTCCATTTCTTGACAAACAGATCGCCCACAAAATAGATGTCGCGTGATGTTGCTCCACTATTGTGCAAGTTCTGGGCATACCAATGGATTCCCATAAATCTCTAACCCCAGAGGATGCAACAATAGATGAATTGGCCCCTGCCCAAATCTGTCTCGAGGAAGAACAACGGAAGAACAAATGATCAGCATCCTCCAACTACTATCCACATCGCATGCAAGAGCTGTTAGCCCCAAAGAGCCTGACCCTCCGAGCATCGTTCATTACCTGCTCTCTCCTGAACAACCATAGAAAAACTTTCACTCTTTTTAGGAATCTTCCTACACCATATTTGTCCTAATATTGACATTGCAATTCCTGGATAAAAAACAATGGATGTATATAAAACTTTGTAGGATTTCTTCACACTGAAAGCACCATTTGCCCATATCCAATAATTAGCTTCTTCACCATCCCTCAGCACGGGATTTAGATATGGAGAAATCTGGGGAACCATTGAGCACATGACACGCCAGAAGTTTGAAGGCCTTACCATTCTACTAGGATGCCACTCTAGGCTCCCTATCACACCATAAATCCTCCTCACTAACGAACAAACTATATATGATCCTTCACCCCAAATTCGAGTGCCCCACTTAGCTAGGAGGGCCTTGTTCATCATCTCAAGGTTAAGAACTCCCATACAACATCTGCCTCAGTAAGTGTCACAATCTTCCAACTAACCAGTGGAGTGCCAGCCCAAAAGAATCTACGCATCAATGTCTCCAACCGTCTATGAATCCCCACCGGGAGGAAGCGAGAGGATAGGAAAAAATAAGAATCGCAGAAAGGACCAACCTCAAGAGCATCAAGTGTCCACCCCGTGATAGGCAAGAAGCACCCCAGCCCGCAAGCTTGCTCTCAAGCCTCTCTATCACAAGCAAATAATCTGATTGCGTTAGAGGACCGTCCAACATAGGCAACCCCAGATAGGTGATTGGGAGAGATCCCAGTTGTGCATGCAGGAATATTCCACATGCCTCGATCTCCCACTCGAAAGACCAAAGGGAACAAAAATTGATTTCTCCTCGATGAGTTCTAGCCCTGAGAAAATCCCAAACAACTCCAAAACTGTAGCAACTCACTCAGCTTCACAGGCTCCACTTTCCACAAACAAAACCATTTCATCAGCATACTGCAAGATCGGGATTGACAAGCCATTTGAACTGTAACCTTGGAGGAAATTTCCCTCAACCGCACGAGTAACCATCCTCGAGAACACATCTACAACAATAACAAAAAGGAGAGGAGCTAGCGGGCATCCCTGCCTAACCCCCTCTGCTGCTGGAAAAGCCCCCCCCCCCCTCTTGTCTTTCATTAATTAGTACTGAGCAACAAGTCACCATCACACACCTCTTTTCCCAGAAGATCCATTCATCTGGGAAACCACATCTGGAAAGAGACACCCATATAAACTTCCAGCTAACACAATCATACGCATAGGAGAATTCAGACTTATAAACTAAGCCATTGACCTTCCTTCTCTTGCAATCAGCAACAATCTCTGAGGCAATGATCACACCATCCGTCATAAGTAAACCATGAATAAAAGTTGTCTGCGAGTCACTAATAATATCACCCAAAATAACACGTAGCCTATTTGCAAGAACTTTCGTAACAATGAGATAGATTGCATTCGAAAGGACAATAGGCATGAGGTACTCAATTCGATCCATCACCTCCCTTGTGGGTAAAAGGAAAATTAAAGATCGATTTAACCGATCAAAACCATGATTTCCACCCTCAACTCCTCCACCACAACCATCACGTCATGGCCAACTAAGTCCCAAAATTCATGGAAGAAGAAACACATGGAACACATCTGGCCCTGGAGAACCATCTGCATTTACATTAAAAACTGTTGTATGGACTTCACGAAGGGTGAAAGGGCATACCGACTGTGACGCCTGGTTTTCTGAAACTCGGGGCACATCTCTATCATGCCAACGAATCACATCGAGATGGCCTCTCCAACTCAATTCCCTAAAGTGCTCAGCAATTGCAGCCACGATCTCTTTCTCTCCTTCTACACGCACTCCCCTAATCTCCAAAGGATGGATTGATTTCCACCGCCTCCTTCCATTTTCCACCGCAGAAAAAAAATCTCATATTCGCATCTCCTTCCCTCAACCAAGTTTGCCTCGAACGTTGTCTCCACTCTACTTCTATCTTCTTGTCCTCCTCTAGAAGAACTCCATGGTGACCTGACCTCATCAACTTCTCCTCCTCAGATAGCTCCTTGGCATCCTCAATGTTATCCAACCTAATCACTTCAGCCTGGGCCAGATCCCTTCTTTCACTACGACGAGACTTGAGCTCCCTACGAAACTTCACCAACATCGACCAAAGCACCTTCAAACGAGACACCATATCTTTGGACGTCGAACTAGATGAACCAACCCACCTCCAGCACCAAACAATATGATCTCTGAGATCCTCTTCTAAGATCCACGAGTGCTCAAATCGAAAGAAGCTTCCCAAACAAACCGACACACCAGATCCCAACAAATAGGTGTGTGATCATAGTGACAACGTAGCAACGACCTAGTAGATGCCAACCAGAAGGTCTCCAACAGCTTCGTCGAACATAGAAATCGATCCAACATAGATCTTGAAGAGGTATTCTGCCATGTATAATAGGAGTTCAATGCATCAAAAACTTCCAATGAGAGCTCCTTAACAAACTCTCTAAAATCATATGAACCAGGGTCCAACCCACCTCGATCCCGAGGCCGATCCGAAGAGAATAAAGTGACATTAAAATCACCTCCAATGATCCAAGGAAGATCTTCATATCTGGCTTGCATCAGACAGAGCTCTTCCCAAAGGCCCGAGCCAGCATGCGCACCCAAAGGCCCATAAACTGCAGAAAGTAGAAAACGAACACTATCTGCCTTGCGCATCAATACCATCGACAACGAGTGTTGAGCATCCACGGAATCACTCAACTCTAACAAGTTGTCATTCCAACCAACAAGGATGCCTCCTGACGCACAAATTGAGGCCACCGTTCTGAACTATGAAAGCCTAACTCCTAACAATGATCTCCACCCAAGAAAGTTACAAGTATCCAATTTTGTCTCTTGCAAACAAACCACATCTGCTCGTCAATCATCTAACAAAAATCTGACAGCTCGTCGCTTCTCTGGCTGCCCCAAGACATGCACATTCCATGAATGATCTTCATTTCTCAATAGAGGGGGCTTCCCCCGCCAGCTCCACCTGAATGCATCTAGCCACTTGCTGTCGCAAACACTCCACCGATCTCTTTTCTACCGACTCTCCATCCTCTAATGATGCATAAAGATAACGCATAGCTCATTCCTCCGAAACACGAAGTTGGGTTACTCCCTCGACTTCCTCCAGAGGTCCTAAATCCATATTTGTGTTCATTTTAGAAGGGATACATAGACGAATATCAAAATCTGTATCAAACAGAAAAGCGGATGAATTGGATGAGAATATTTCCATATCCGTTTTTCATCTCTATTATGGCTACTTTGATAAATTAATTAAAATTAAACGTTTTTTTTGGTAAACTTTATTTGTATAATGTGATGCATGGGATGACATGTGGTTCATCTAGACTGGGCAGCAATCAATGCGTCCGATTAATAATAGAGAAGAGGATCCTTTGTTGTAGAGAGGATTGCAACAAAGGTGTTGTAATCCTCTTTAATTATTTTTTTGATTTAGATTCCAAAATATAATCTTATAGATTGAATCTTAGATTAATGATCTACATACCTTCTAAATTTCGTTTAAATCCGATATTATTTACTACTTTATCTTAATGGTCAAACATTCGATCAAGATCTAAGCAACTTAAACTCTACTTAAAAAAGATATGAATCTTTAACTATTAAGATAAAATAGCAAATAATCACGGATTTAAATGAAAATTGAAGCGTTTGTAGAATATTAATCTTAAATTCAATCTCTAAGGTTGATTTTTGAAATCTAAACAACACCTCTGCTGCAATCCTATCTACAGCAGAGGATCCTCTTCGTGATAATGGGTTTGCTCTCATGTCTGATCTACCGGCCCATGTTTCGTGCCAAGCGTTCCTACACGGAATTGTGCAGATATAGGTATTAAAATATCTTTATCTATTTTTTAAAAGTAAATACTATGCAAATTGTGTTACCGTATCCATTAGAATAACAAATACGTATGTAAAGCGGGTGTGTATCAGACGCTGATAACAGTAGAAATATTATATAGACTAGCTCTATATATGTATGTATTTGGAAGATTTATACATGATATAAACGCACGAAATATATTTATTTCTTAACAATTGTATCAAATATGGTGAAAGAGGGGATAAAACTAGGTTGCATATATTAAAAAAAAGGGGAAAATGGGGCTGCTCCATAGGGGTATAGCCAACATGGCTGCCTCCACCCCATTTTTCGTAATTTTTTTTATTCTTTTGGAAAAATATCACCATGTATATTCATCCCTATATCCCTCTTATATGTTATTCGAATTTCGTCAGAAACAAAGACTCATACGGCTTCCATCTAGATGGTGTCGATTTAAAAAATTATGTTACCATTAAAAAATGACTGTCTGGATGGAGGCCGTAGGAGTCTCTGTTTCTGACGAAATTTGAATAACATATAGGAGGGATATAGGGATGAATATACATGGTGATATTTTTCCAAAAGAATAAAAAAATTACGAAAAATAGGGTAGGGGCAGCCATGTTGGCTGCCCAAGGGGGCAGCCCCATTAATCTCAATAAAAAAATAAACATTCGATTACATCTATATACAAAAAACAGGTATACGAGTACATGTACTAATATTTACAATATTTACAGATATCAAAATGATATCTATATGTATCCTTTATGAAACGGATGCAGATACATAACAAGAAGATCTTCCCGATGAGCGGTCACTTCGCAACAACAGTCGGAATATTTTCTCTCTCTTATCGTCATATAACATACAATCATACCCCCCTGTCTTTCCATCATAAGAGGAACCCCATTCTAACAGCATTGTAACAACTCCAGCATATGCATCGATCTCCGTCTAAATATACTTATTGCTGCACTTGTTTACTTAATTCTGGTTTATTTGCATTTAAAAATAGCAATATGATTATAGAGATACAAACGGATAAGAATATATCCTCCCTATCCGATCCGTCACCGTGTTATCCTCCCTATCCGATCCGTCACCGTGTTCATTTTATTTAGATTTAGATATTCATATTCATGTCCGTTTTAAATAGATATAGATATGCATATCATTTTAATATCCATAAACATCTATATATATATATTGGTTTTTGAATAAAAATATATTTGTAGCAATGGTCCATCAAAGTTTGATATTATTTTTTATACTAAAAATGATAGAAATTCAATACTAGGAAAACAAAACATGGCTTTGCTAAAGAAATAAGACCCCTAATCTTAATAGTAATTGAATTGTATTCAATTTTTAGTCCTAATAGAAATAAGACTATGGGTTTGCAATTGGATTATATGTAGAGGAGTGTGGACACATTGCCTCAACACCACCACAAGAACAATGTAATTCTTAAAGAAAGGGGAGAGAGAGAAGAAAGAGATGAGAGAGCGACGGAACAGAGAGAGTTATTATTATAATTTATAGTTATCTTTCTTCTCCGGTGGTCGCGAAAGGTGACCGACCACCGTTATATCTGATTATTCTTTCTTACACATGCTTTCATGGTGATGATTGATTACGTAACTGCATCTGTATCTGGTGGGTTCATATCCAACAACCGGTATCCGAGAGGAAACAATACCGACGGTTGGTATCCCGTCATTATTGTGGACCTTTCCATGTGCCCGATCGAGCGGACATCGGTAACAGTAGAGGGTCCATGCTATTGATTCTACGGATTTTTTTTTCTTTTTGAAAAAGATTCTATGGAATTGGAGTGATGCAACTTCTTTTCGATCACATGTTAAGTGTGTGTTTGTTGATGTGGCCGAATCAATCTGTGATATTTCTCTACATGGCGTGCCATGCTTTCAGCTCCACAAGTTATGTGACCATGATGATAACAATTAATGATCACAAACGTCTGATCTCCTATTCTTTTCCCTTGAAAAAGGAGAAAAACGAAAACAAAGACCAGTCAATGAGCGTCCAACACATTTTTAATACTTGTTTTATGAAAAGAAATTACTTGTTTGATTTTTGGGTAAATTACAAAAAAGACCGATCTTTACATGGATTCTCAAATAAAGGACCGATCTTTTGATTGTAACAAACAAGGGACTCATCTTTGATTTAACGGTAGAGGCCCCAATGACGTTAACAGATTACTCAATTTGTGATTTAGATGGACGAGTATACCCCTGAGGGATTCGTTTCACTTTCCGCACTCGACGAGAGGTTGTGCAGCATACAGGAGGATCACTGGCACGAAGCTTGGGAAGGATATTAGTCGACTCGTTCTATGGCACGGCAAAGGCTGCAGGTGGAGGGGGTCGCTCCCTCGAAATGCTGCTGTTCGGATGTGGTCTTTGACCGGGTTCGATGGTTGTGTGCAGCTTGGACTATGACGAGATGCCTGAAGTTGGTTTCGGTTACAGGTTGATCTATCGGACACCCACCCAACATCCGGCACCTCCAGTGGGTTCTTCTTGCAGAGTCGTTCTGACATCTTCACCCTCAGATCCCCATCGAACTCCACACGCTCTCTAAGTTCCTCCCAGTAGTACCCACCTCCCCAGTTACTTGACTTCCTCGTGGATATTGAGCTACAATAAATATGAAAATATTGTAAAATTTTGAGTTGAGAAATAAAACCCAACAAGGTTGGCAGATTAATATTGATATGATATAAATGATAGATTTTTCAATCCCAAACTTCGCAGCCTTTCCAATCTGCATCTTAATCAGTGACGCCATCACCTCGTTCACAGACGAAGACGATGACCCACGAACCTCAAACCCCCTCTTGGTCCCTATCGGAGACAGAGGCGGTGAATCAGAGGGAGGCGACACCGGCGGTGAAACCAACGTGGAGTAGGGGTAGGGCATCTGTGAATGAATCCTCAGCCCGCGGTCGTTCGCCAACCAACCCCTTCATCTCGAGCGCTCCACCTCTCCTTCCCTTCGAGCACAGCCACGTTCTCGTAAGGTCACGACACCTCAAGCTGCAACTGTCGACCCTCGCCAACGTCGCCTCATCATCGCCTTCCGCTCCACGTGCGGCACCTCAGCCTGACCATCGCCAGCGCTGCCTCTCCTACGAGCCGAACGAAGAAGAAAGGGGGCAAAGCCCCCCTCACGTGAGGGACGTGCAGGCGAAGTGGCTGGGTGCGTACAGGAGGAGCACCGGCGCGATTGGCATGGACGAGGGCGGCAACCGCCATGGTGGGAGAAAGGGGGAAAGTGAAAAAGAAGGGTATACTCGTCCATCTATTGTTATTTACTGACGTCGTTGAGTCCCTTAGTTGGGAATCCATGTAAAGATCGATCCTTTTTTGTAATTTACTCTTTATTTTTTTTCCCAAAAGATAGTATTTTCACACGGAAATTGTGTACTCAAGTAAGTATTTGTCTTCCTCCTTCCATATAAACCCATGACCAGCTACTCATTTAGCAAACAGAGAAGGTATTGTACGTTTGCAATAACGAAAGACGCCAGAGAGACAACAACAACAACAACAACAAAGCCTTTTCCCACAATTAAGTAGGGTCGGCTACATGGATTCTTCGCCTCCATTCAGATCTATCTTGGGTCAATCTCGGACTTATATCCAAAAAACTAAGATCCCTTCGTATAGTCTCTTTCCAACACTTTTTGGGTCGTCCTCGCCCTCTCTTAGCCGGCTCAACATCCCAACACTCGCATCTCCTAACCGGTGCATCAGTTGACCTTCTTTGCAAATGACCAAACCATCTTAAGCGGTTTTCTCGCATCTTATCCTCGATCGGAGCTACACCAACTTTATTTCTGATTGCATCATTTCGAATCCGATCTTTACGTGTATGTCCACACATCCATCTTAGCATTTTCATTTCTGCTACAGCCATTCTCTGCACATGTCTATGGTTCACAGGCCAACATTCAGAACCATAAAGCATAGCAGGTCTCACGGCTGCTTTGTAAAACTTTCCTTTAATTTTTAAAGGAATTTTCTTATCACAGAGAACAGCGGAGGCTCCTCTCCACTTTAGCCAGCCTGCATTTATTCTATTAGTAACATCTCCATCAATTTCCCCATCATGTTGCATAATAGATCCCAGATATCTAAAAGAATCTCTCTTTTGAATGTTATCGTCACCAATCTTCACCTCGATTCCTTCACCATTGCTTCCATCAAAAGTGCATTCCATATATTCCGTCTTAGCCCTACTTATACGAAAACCTTTAGTCTCCAATGCATGTCTCCAAACCTCAAGCTTCTCATTTACTCCATCTCTAGTCTCGTCAATCAACACAATATCATCTGCAAATAACATACACCAAGGTAACTCATCCTGAATGTGACTTGTCAACTCGTCCATAATCAAAGTAAAAAGAAATGGACTCAAAGCTGAACCTTGATGTAAACCAATGTTAATATCAAAATAGTCAGTCTTCCCTGTCGGGGTTCTTACACAAGATAAAGCCATATCATACATATCCTTTATGGGAGGAAATTATGGAAACCTCATCAACGAGAAGCTCATACAAGATATCAAGGAGAATGTCTTCAGCTCCAATGAGGATGATCTCCATGCACTAGTATCTACCTCAGCTTACGATACCGCATGGGTCGCCATGATACCCGATCATGCTGATCCTTTTGAACGCCGCCCGATGTTCCCCGGTTGCCTATCGTGGATCCTCAAGAATCAGAAGATCGGAGGATTCTGGGGCGAGGCTACGACGGAAGAGCCTGAGACTCCGACCGTCGAGTGCATCACCGCAACCCTGGCATGCATGGTTGCACTTAGGGTGTGGAATGTTGGGCACCAACAAATTGCTCAAGGTATAAATCATCATAGTAGTTAGCGTCTAAATAATAGGAGAATACATATGCACAATTCACTGAATTGATTCTAGTGCATATATTCTCTACCATCAATCATTTTTTTATAGGAGTAGCATATATAGGATTCACACATCATCAAAACTCGAAGAACTTCATACGCATCAATCTTCATACATACCTAGTAAAGACATATGTGGCGGATCGAAGGTTAAGATAGCCACATATATTTTAGAAATCATCGTTATATCTTCCGGCGATAAATATACGGCAGCAATTATTACTTATTTTTCTCATTTATTTTTTCTATAAATTGCTAAAAAAATAACAATGATTAGTACATATTTTTTGAAAAGGAACACAAAGGATGACTTGTGACATATAGACCATCACTAGCAAAATAGTAGTGCATATGTCATTCGTTGGGAACTTAGGTTATAAAAACTGATTTATAATGGCTAATATTCATCATATATTACACATTGAATTATACAGAGGCTTCCAAAATTTGCATCGCAAACGAGCTAATCATTGAGCATGGATCCTTACTACAGAGGTCTGCTGCAAAGAGGGACTTGTTGTGAGCTGCTCGATCAAGATCGAGCGGTTCACAGGAAATCAATGCTTTTTTAGCCCTTATCATGTGAACTGCTCGATCTTGATCGAGCGGCTCCCGATGCGTCCCTCTTTGCAGCAGGCCTCTGCGATACTTCAGAGGATCCATGCTCCTAGTCATTTTGTTATTTGTTGTGAAATTTACATTATAAATTAATAAAACATATTTAGGAGTAGAAACTTTTCGTTGCAGAATTCCATTCCATCTTTCTTTTCAATAATGCTATGTAAATAGATATCAAATAATAGTATGACAAGGTTGATGAATATCTGGTTCTTTATAGTTAGTGGGCATTGAATGATGATTATTCCAATCGTTATTATGAATACGTGCTCTTATAACTACGAACTTAACTGCATATTACGTAACGTTCTTTCAAGAAAAAAATACGATGGGACTGTAGATTCGGCATTGACGGAAGTGGTTCGCTTTAAATCGACAGGACTTGATCTCCTCAGATCAAATGCCGAAGATCTTTTATTACGGCATAAGGACAATCTTCCTCAGTGGTTTCCTCTGGTGCTTCCGGGAATGTTGGAGCTTTCTTCCGAGAAGGGATTGGATGTGTTCCCTCGTGTCCTCCCCGATGCTGTCAAGGCCATCTTCAATCAGAGAGACCTGCAGATTTTGCAAAGGTACATCGACCCCACCATCTTCTCTCTATGTTAAACTTTTCCATTGGCAAACGATCGATAGAATCAACTGTAAAACATAAACAAACAGTCATTTAATCATTTGAACAGTTAGCAGCTAAACAATTGGAACTGGTCAGATGCAAAGCTTCCAACTGTGGAAAGAAAGTGACAGCGAACATATGGTTCAACGTGATCCATGCTCTATTATTTTTCGAATAAGAAAGCTATCGTAGGCCCAATTAAAGAATAATTCTTGCTGATAATTAACGTGCCGACATTTTGGTGCTAATTAACTGTCCCCTTATATAGGAAATGATGATTATATGATGTAATCGAATAATTGTCCGTATGTACAACGTAGATCGATCAAATGACCTGTGCCTTTTTGCCGAATGGATATGCAGGGTCCCAAATGAATTGGGTTGTTCGAAAAAAAACCTTGTTATTTGAAAGATCGTTGAGTTAAAAATATTGGAACAATAATCTGAATTAAACAGATGTCGAACTTGATCGAGTATTTAGATGATCACCTGGGACACGCATGTTCGAATCAATCACCGTAACCCATGAGGGGGGGCATGGAGGGGCACATGCCCCCCTTAAATTTTTGGAGAGAATATAATCCATCTCATGATGCACCTTGGGGTTTTAAAAAATCAAATAGTCTTCCATGTATATATGTACTCATATTTTGGGATTCTTGGAGATAAAACTACCATACATGCCTCCTCTTGGATTATTTACTCAAATAAAAATCTATTAACATTAATTTATCACCAAATTCCAGTATATTTTATCTGTATCGACTTTTATTAGTAATTTCTTATACAAATAAACATGTAATAGATATTATACGATGATTATCTTATTGTTATTCTTATCAATGTAAAGAACATACAAAATTAATCAACTATTTGTCACACTACAATAGAATTTGTTTATGTGATATTTTTTCTCAAAATTGCAACTAGATTATATGTTGTTATATATAGTGACAATATATTCTTTCAAAAAATATTTTTTTTATTATTGAAAGTAGCGAAAAATGTCACATTTATTTCTATATCAATTGCAATGATTCATATAATGATGCTTATATATTGTTACTTTTCAAAACATTGCCTATTCGCTAATTTTTCAACTAAAAAATAGTGATGGTTAGGTAAAATTTAGAATAATAACAATAAATAACTATTGTTATCGCACTGTTGCTAATTATATAACAACATATATGACACCCGTCATTGATTTCAAGTATAAAATATAATTCGACAATATATAATATCACCATTATATATTAAACAATGAATGATATAGTGACGGATTAATATCACATGTAATTTATAAAGAAAAAATGATACAAAATATCATTAAAAAAACCTTGACACCCTTGGTCAGATTTATAAAAAAGGAGTTTGAAATGATTACTAATATTTATATGGAAAAATACATACAACATAATCTACCCTTTTTAGTGTCATCTTTATAAAGTTATCATGATAGTATTGAAACTGATAAGTAATTTTTTTAGCTTGTGCCCCCTCCTCAAAATTGTTCTGGCTCGGTCCTTGTCTCTAATGATTCCAATATGGCAGGAAGGAATTCTCCAACCAAAGGTTGTGGCCACCACTGCTCGCGTACCTTGAGGTTCTGCCTCAAACAAGTAAAGAGACTCTGTCTTCAGACGACATTCTAAGGCACCGGATGGACGACGGGTCGCTGTTCCGGTCACCTTCAGCAACCGCGGCAGCCTTCATGATCACCAAGGACCAAGGATTCGCCTCTTACATGGAAGCTGCCGTTGGGAGCAGAACATCTGAACGTGGAGGTCGGGAAATATATTATATACTAATTAGATCTTCTTCAATATTCTAAGATTAAGAATTATCCTGACAGATAACGGCAACGTGATTCTTATAAGGTTTTGATGTTGATGCATGCAGTTCCGTCAATATACCCTGTCGATGAGACGCTCATAAAGATGTCTCTGGTGGATTGGATCGAGAGCGTTGGATGTGAAGAACACTTCCAGGAAGAGATCCGTGCCGTTCTAAAACTCGGATACAGGTACTCCGCTTGCTTTAATCTTTCATGGAAATACGCTCGATCAGTCTGCCCTTATTACAACAATCTCAAATAAAGGAGCATCTATTCTATTTACATACTTTAGCTAAGAAAGATGTACTGTGCAGTGATTGGAGCAATCGGGAGTTCAACGAAAAAATACCTGAACAAGTAGAGGTATTCCAATTGTATAGAGATGCTTTGGCCTTTCGCCTGTTAAGGATGCATGGCTACGATGTCTCACCAAGTAAGTATATATCAATATTTCCCGATATATTTATTTACATGATTACATCAATTAATTAGCTAGATGTGGTGTATTTGTAATCAATAAATGGTCATGAATAATATGGTATTCTCTAATTCCCACAGGCAGGTTTTGCTGGTTTGTGGATGATAAGGACATCCTACACCTGATGGAAAAGAAATACGAGTATTTCCTGAGTGCCTTGCTGAATGTATACAAGGCATCACATCTCGTGTTCCCCGGCGAACGCCAATTAGACGAAGCAAAGGCCTTTGCAGAAGAGATATTGAAGAAGAGAGACGTAGTTAACAACGAGAATGTTTGGAAAGATGGTGTTGCAGTCCTCTCCAATCTCTCTGTTAAGGTAAACTGCCATTGAGTCCTACCTACAATTCTAAGATCTAAATGATCACTGGTTCTTCCTCCTGCGTTTGTTTTAGATCGATCTTGAGCTTCAACATCCATGGATTACAAGAATGACTCATCTAGAGAATAGGAAGGCCATCGAAAATGGTGCAGTTCCCGATCTGTGGATGGCCAAGGCGTCTACTTTCAGGTAATTATAAATATATTCCAGCATCTCATGATATCCAAATGTTCGGTGGCTTCTTTCTTTCTTTGTCTAACTTCAGATTGTGTTTTAAATTGCAGGATACCATGTCTCAACAATGGCCTTCTGCTTCAACTGGCAAAGGAAAATTTCCAATTCCGACAATCGGTATTCAAAGAAGAATTGGAAGAGATTAAGATGTAAGTGATCAAATCTCGAGTAGAAACTGAACAAGTATCCCAATCCAAATCTACACAGGGCTCGTGCATAAAGTACTAGGCTACAAATCTGACTGCTGTATCGATCTAAGTCATCTGGATTCCTTTAATCAAATCATTACCAGTTTTCAAGTTCTGCAGAAAAAAATTATTAACCAACTAAGTATCACGAAAGCATAGACCAAGAAATTAACTGAATATATATGGTGATGCTATGAACAAGCAGGTGGGCGAAAGAGAAGGGCCTTTCGAGCATTGGCTTTGGGAGGGAAAAGACCACGTATTGCTATTATCTGACATCTACAAATATGACTGATTCTCATATCGCGAATGCAAGGAAGTTAGTAGCTAAAAGTGCAGCTTTCGTCACCGTTGCTGACGACTTCTATGATACTGAAGGGGACCTAATGGAGTTGGAGCATCTCACCAAAGCCATCCAAAGGTAAATTTTCAAATATCTAGGTTTAATTGTGGAAGAAGATGATTATTTCCAAAAGAAGAAGAAGATTGCATCGAATTACAACATAAATGCAAAACAACTAAATTCAACCTTGATTTCAATCTGGATGCAGGTGGGAAGGTGACGGATTATCTAGTAGTAGTAAAATTATCTTCGATGCTCTTGACGACCTTGTACGAGATACATCAAGGGAATACTATGATAAAACAAAATATGACATCACAGAAACTTTGAGAGGATTGGTAAGCTTTGTGGCTCTAGCTCTGATGCAACCAACTTTAAGCAGTCCATGATATAAGAACATGATCTCCTTCATTTAATCTACCAATCTACCATTCGGGAATGAAAATTTCAAGGCTAAAAAAAACTCATAATTCAGGTTGGACAAGCCAACGTTACTTTTGGCAATGAATTTTCTGCCACGGTTAAATCGGATGGGGAATGGACGCCCCAAATACGGGGGCCGATTATCCCCAACCCCCTATCAAGAGCGTCCATTCCTCATCTGAGGGATCTTACAGCAGAAGATCCGTCCCGTAATCCAATATCCCACGTTACAATATTTTTTCGAAATATTTGTATAATTTCTTGTTTTTCATATTATTATGATTTTCTTTATTTATTGGTTAAAAATATTCTCTCTGATGAATTTATTTATACAGCGTAATAAAGCTAATTCAATCTATATGCAACCTAGCTTAAATTTAAAAAAAATCCGTAACCACAGAGGTTTTCTAGCTAGATTGTGGCGACGAAAATTCCACCGCCACAAGCTAGATATTCCGTAGCCATAATAGGTGTATTATGTAGTGCTTATTTGTGTACGTATTTTACGCAAGTGGTGCGGGTGTTGATACTCGTAGACTTGATGCAAATCTGTGAACCTAGAGATCTTATCTTGCAGTGGAAAGAAGCATTCGAGGCATGGCTACAGGAGGCCAAATGGAGTAGAGACGTTCATGCACCATCCTTAAACGAGTACGTTCGAGTTGGCACCACATCTGTCGCGATTCCTGCTATGATCCTCCCTGCATGCTATTTGCAACATGCATCTCATGCTCAATCTTTAAACATCGATCGATACGAGGACATCACTCTGCTCACTATGATGTCATGTCGCATGCTCAACGATACACAGAGCTACGAGGTACTGCTTCTTACACGCCACTGCCCGTTGTGTTCAACCTAAGTAGAGTTCTTACAATATTTATTAATTCTCACTTGGATTTTGATTATTTCAGAAAGAGAGAGAAGAGGGCAAACTGAACATGGTGCTCCTATCACTGAAAGAGAATCCGGCTTCCAACATCGGCGACATCGTCCACTCTATGAAGGATGTCGTGGAAGCGATGAAGAGGAAGATACTGCAACTCACCCTCCTCGACAATCAGAAAGGAAGTAGAATGCCCAAGGCATGGAAGGACACCCATCTTGTAACGTTAAAGGCGTTCCATATGCTCTACCAATCGGGCAACCTCTATGACTCTGAAACATCTCTCTTGCCGAACATCGGCAATGCATTCAACAATGAACTCTGCCTCGCATTATAACTGCAATAAATTTCCTTCTTTGTACAGAAGAAATTAAATTTCCGGTAATGGTTGTTAGTTGTTACCACAAAAAGAGGCCAAAGCCAGAGGTTCTTTTGATGAGGTTCTTTTGATGAGGTTCCGTTCGAGTTCTGTGGCGTTCGGTGGCTGCCTTGATCGCCATGTGGCTTGATTTGTTTCGTGGCTCTTGGATGCCTTCGGGATTCGATGCTGAGACTTGCACCTCTATTGTGGCTTGATATGATGATGTTTTTTGTTAATATGTAGATACTAGTTCTACACTCTTGTATGGTTGTGCCTACGTTTATTCTTGTTTGTTAAACTCTAGCTTTGATGCTTCATGATGAATGAATATCTTGATCGTTTTTCTAAAAGAAATGTTAGTTGTTACCCTTTTTTTCATCCCCAAGGATGTTCTGCTATCCGTGTATGAGCCCGTTTGGTATTAAGGTTGGGTTGAGTTGAAGTAAGTTTCTGTCAAAGAATTACTAAGGGTGCGTTCTTGTATCGGGTTAAACCACCCTAAGGGTGGTTTAACTCCCCTACCCCATATTTTCTCCCTCCACGTGGGTCCCACTTTTTATCTTTTTAAAAAAATTAAATAAATCAATTCTCCATCATCAATTCCATCAAAAAATAATATACTATACCATCATATCATATAAAAATTATAAACTACTCCACTTCTACTCACTTTTTCAAACTCCAATACAATCACATCACAATAACTTCTCACTTTTTCAAACTCCAATACAATCACATCACCCCAAACCCACTTCTAACCCACCCCCACTTTAACCTTCTATCCAAACACCAAAATCCAAAAATGGGTTACCTGCAACCAGTTTAACCCACTTAAATCCACTATCCAAACACCCCCTAAGATGATTAATCTTTTATTAAATAATAGTTGTTTGGATGGTTAGAATGGTTGAGATGATTAATGTGACGTGATATAATATTTTTTATGCGTTATTGATTTATTTATTATTAAATCTTGTTTTTTGATGTTAACTTTTTAAGTTTGAGGATGGTGAGCATCATTATCATAAAAATTTTAGGGTTAACTTTTTAAGTTTGAAGATTGGTCGTCTATTAAATGACTCAGGCCATGATTTACACAAATCAACATCTAGTTAAGAAAGATCATAGCACATTTGTGCCCTTACAATTTTGACCACATACCATCTCCCTCTCATTACCCTCCTTCCTTCCTCATCGACCTCATGCAGTTTGCCTGCATCTCCAACTCTTCGTCGCTGTGAAGCTTCAAGCACACGCCATAAGAGCTCGAATATGATCTCCAACATATTAAGATCTATCGTTGTTCTATCATCATCTTGGTCTAAATGTTGGTGTTTTTTGACAACTATTTCGACAAGTGAAAGCCGACCCAAAAAGTTCGCGACAATTGTCCGTAGTCGCTAAAGGTAGAAGGCATTCTCTTACGTGCTCTTAGGAGACGGTCCCAACCCATAGCTAGTTGTGAAATAAATATAGAACTACTAGGCATCACCTACCATTCTTATACACACTTCATAATGTGCACCATTTGTCATTCAGATGCCTATTACATAGTATACAACACATAACATGCACATATATTGTACATAATACACACCACCTGCTATTTATGTATCTGCTAAATTCAAAGTACTACAAGTTCTTACTGTTAGACCGTTACATGAATAATGACCTTCAATGGTCATTGTTGGAGTATTTGGTAGTGCACCTATTGAGTTGTAGCAGGGTAAATGGATCCTGGAGAAGATCCATTTACCTCATCCAGTGTTTAGTCCCATACCGCCTGTGGGTGGGACTTGGAGGCTCTGGAGAGGCTATATAAAGAGCCCCAGACCTCATGTACTCATTGAGAACTTCAATAGAAGAAACGTCCAATTCAGGGGCTTCTCCCGTGGTTTCATCCCGCTCCTCACGGAGTAGGGTTCCACGTAAATCCCGTTGTTCTTTGATGTTTATCTTTATTCCATGTTTTTGCTTCCGCTTCATATTTTATAACATGGTATCAGAGCGGGTCGATTCTCGAGGATTTTACGTTCGTTCATCATTTTATTCGAGATTCGATTCTTGTTGGAGAGATTTATGATTCAAGATTTAGGGGTTTTTCAAAACCCTAAACATGTTTTTCGTTCCTGATGATATCGATTCCAGTTATGGAGATATTTTTGTAATCACTTCTGATATCA
This sequence comes from Ottelia alismoides, assembly GCA_037367405.1. NCBI lineage: Eukaryota > Viridiplantae > Streptophyta > Magnoliopsida > Alismatales > Hydrocharitaceae > Ottelia > Ottelia alismoides. Next base: position 422,795 of record JAZKJV010008355.1, on the reverse strand, counting down.
AGATTCAAAAGAAACTAGGGTTTTCTTTTGCGAAACTCTAGCTGTGGCTATCGTCGGGAATGTTCAGGGTTCTGGTGAACCCGATCTCGCGATGGGAGCCACCTCCAAGCACCAGGCTTCTTCTTCAACAACCCCCCAGATGGAGCTCTAGCACCAGGCGGCGCGCACCCAGTTGTTCAGCCCCACTGAGGGTCTCGCATGGCTCCCTGGCGAGCCCTCCTCGCCGCTACTCCCAGCGGCAACACACTTTCTGTTCGGCTCTCGCGGGAGCCTCTCCATCGAGAGGTCGCGGCCTTCCATTCAGCGCCCCGTGGCGCTCCTCACTGACGGCATCAAGCGCACAGAGGCGCAACCCCCAGGCCCCTTCCTTCCTCGCACGCCGCCCACGCCCCAGCAAAGACCCAACGCTGCCGACGCTCGACCTGGCGGCGATCCAAGCGGCGATGCGCCTCTCATCTCCGGGCAGCGCGAGCGGCGAGCCCGTTCCATCTCATGTGCGACCTCCCTCCCGCGCGACCTCTCCGCAGTTGCGCCCGGCCGCGTGCGGTGCTCCCATCCATGGCGGCGCGATCTCGAAGCGGCCACGAAGCCCCAGTCGGCGCTCGTTCATCTCAACATCCCCACAGGAGGCGGCGGCTTGGAAGGGATTTCCCATCCCGTTGTGGGAACCCTAGCGGGGTTCGGTTATTTTAAAAAAATTGTTGCTGTTTTGTAGGCTCAAGTGGGCCGATGTGGGCTGATTAAAAAAAATAAAACAGAAGAAGAGAGCCATAAAAAAGTGGGGGAAGATGGCGTTAAAAAAAATGAGGAAGAAAATGACAGAAGCCCACGGGCGTAAAAAAAATGTAGAAAAGAGGCTGAAAAAAAAGGTGAAAAGCCTGTTTAAAAAATTGGAGAGAGAAGAGAAGAAGAGAGAGAGAGAGGAAAGAAGTTGTTTTTTTGTAAAGCCCAAATGGGCTACGGTTTCTCTGGGCCCAAATGGGTCACGTTTGTTAAAAACGAAAGGCGAAAAGAAAAAGAAAAAGAGACGCGTACATTTGAAAAGCCGTACGCACAAAAAAATGATGAAAAAGCCGGAAAAAAGGAGAGTTGAACGGCTTAAAAAAATGAATGAAAAAAAATGGATTGACGGCTTAAAAAAATGGAAAAAGCCGCAAGTTTCATGTTTACCCCTATTTATCATTGTCTTCTCCCAACTTGGTCGATGATTATCATCCATGTTTTCCGACCAGTATGGGAGAAAGGGGGAGTATGTGTAGAGTCACAGGTCATGTTGCAGATTCAGATTTCCAGATCGGTCAGATTGTTCAGACTCTACAGTTGATGATCAGACTCGACGTCAGATGTTTTCCGAGTCTCCAGTTTCAGACACGCACGAGTGTGCGGTCATTGTCAGATGAGCATAAGTTGCCATCATTGTCAGAGGTCCCCATCATTCTTCTATTTGTCAGGCCAGAGTTCTCATGTGAGCCATAGGGACTCCAGAGCAGAGGACCATTCCCTATGCCATTGAGGGCAATGGTTTTCATGTGGTATCATAGGTACACCAGAGCAGTGCACCGTTCTCTGAGCCAGATGGGAGAGTCCCAATTCTCCGACGAAGAGACTTCAACTGCAGTTTCAGACTCGATGGTCAGATTCCGAGTCTTCAGTTGACTCACACTCCAGCCCGTTCGTCCTCCTCACCTGCATGGCATGAGAAGCAACGTCCTCGACTGCAGCAATGTGCGCGTTGGGTTGATATTGTCCGTAGTGTCCTGTAGCGTGAGTTGAGTTTCTTTCTGTTTATTTGTCCAAGTTGAGCATTGCATGCTCCAGCTTGAGGGGGAGTGTTGGAGTATTTGGTAGTGCACCTATTGAGTTGTAGCATGGTAAATGGATCCTGGAGAAGATCCATTTACCCCATCCAGTGTTTAGTCCCATACCGCCTGTGGGTGGGACTTGGAGGCTCTGAAGAGGCTATATAAAGAGCCCCAGACCTCCTGTACTCATTGAGAACTTCAATAGAAGAAACGCCCAATTCAGGGGCTTCTCCCGTGGTTTCATCCCGCTCCTCACGGAGTAGGGTTCCACGTAAATCCTGTTGTTCTTTGATGTTTATCTTTATTCCATGTTTTTGCTTCCGCTTCATATTTTATAACAGTCATGAATACAAAGATAATGGCCATGAATAATATGATTGCAATATCAAAACGTCTATTATAATTACATCTAGTACAAGTCACTGGAAAGCCCTATATATGGGTGTTCTTCCCATGGAGAAAAAACACAAGAACAAGAACTCGAGTGAGTCCTGGGCAAAATATCTTACCCGAATTTTGTTCTTCAAATGGTATCAGTGCGCTATCTCGACGACGACAGCTTGATCTTTTGATCATTGGTGTGCCTCCTCTTATCATCCAAGTCACATTTCCGAATAGTTGTGGGTGAATCTTCTTCTCGTGCGAGAGACGTCGCTTACGGTGTCTGAACATTTCTAACGTCGTTGACGATCCTCGAGCATCTTTGAATCTGTCACACATAATCTTGTCATCGAAGGTTTTTTTTGAAATGATTGGTTAAGGTATAACGTCGTTTCATTCTTTTAAGTGCCATCTATGTTATAACCCTTTTAAGCATTCGTCCGGGATCATCGGTACGTGATTCTCTTTTATTATTCTGTATTAATTAGTTGTACATATTGAAATTGATTTTCCAAATCAGCCGTTTTTATTGTGACATTTTTTTTAATCAAGCCGTAAATAATCATTTCCTAATCAGCTATTTTCATCCTACCACAAACGCTATCCTTTTCCGTAAATAACCTGTCGGCTCTTTTTTTGTGTTATTAAGTTTTTTTAATCTTCTCCTCGTTATTAAGAATATGTTCTTAATTTCCAAAGTGATAACTGCATTTTTTTGCATTGTGGTGGTTAGCTATATCTTCGTGACATAAAACTATTGCAATCAACTTAGCAAAAAAAACGTGAATTATTTGGTAAGTTTTTGTGGGGTACTCTCAATCAAGTTTAATTAGTATTTTTTACCATGTTTTACTCTTTCTTAATATAACCAATTGTTTTTATTCAATATCTCATTTTTTTCCTGATATAGATTACCATTTCCCTTTTTAAAAAAATCTTCCGTTTCTTTTGGCTTGTTTAAAAAAAAGGAAACTAATTTTTTTTGTTTCTTTTAAAAGCTGAGTCACTCAAGAGGATATCCATTTATTTCTTCCTTTTTTTTGGCAGACAAGTTTTTATTAAAAACTTTCTTTATTAGTTACGTGTTTTTTTTGGTTTTCTGTTTTAAAGGTAACGTGTTTTTTTAGTTTTTCTTGCCTCCTCATCTTTAAAATTTAAATGGTTTAACTAAAGTCCCCCTTAAAGGTATTTAATAATTCTTGTCTTAAATTTTTTTTGACGTGGGATCGAGCTTGGCTTATTTCTTTTTGACTATATTTGTTGGCGTTTTTTTATCTCCTATATTTTTTGCAATTTGTTTAAACTCATTACAATCAAAGTTTACGAAAAATTTTTATAATGTTTTTTTGTTTTCTTTAAAGTCCTTTAGAGACAATTTTTTTAACCAACCTTTATTTTTTTAATAATCTAGATATAAGTTTTAAAAATATACCTTCTCTTCTTATCCATCTTCATCTACCTTCTCGTCTCCCTCTTCTTCCACTTCTCATCTATTTCTTCTCGTAAATTCGGAAAAATAGCCGGAAAATTAGTTGCAACTGAACTCGTGAAATTAGAGCCTCTTAATGGTACAAACTACGAGATGTGGAGTCGTAGAGTTCGTTATGATCTTATGCATGATAACATTCACTCCGTGATCGATAAGCCCATTCCCGAATTGCCTGAGAATCCTACTGTTGAACAAATGAGGACACATGAGTAATGGGAAAAAATGGATAACCGGGCAAGAAGATTCATGTTAATTCACATGGAGGATAACTTGATTCGGGTGTTCGAAACCCAAGAAAATGCTTTTAAGCTATGGAATGCCGTAAAAGAAAAATACCACTCTAAATCAGAGGTGAGTATTCAACTTTTGCTTAAATATAATTCCCTCAAAATGAAGGAATCCGAAAACTTAATCGATCATGTGAATAAAACGATCGTCATGGCAAAGGACCTAGCGACAGTAGGATCAGAAATTCCTGATAGATTGCAAGTGGCAACTATTCTCAATAGTTTGCCATCCTCCTTTGATGTAGCGGTGACATCTCTTAGGTTGAGTGGTACCATTAAGAATATTTCCGATCTTCCTGCTCAGTTAGTGATGGAACAAGACTTAGTCAATCAGAGAAAAAAGATCGAGGTCTTCAAAGTTGAACCTGAAGATGAAGCAAGCAAATGCGGTGCAAAGCAAGAAGCGATGGGGACCATCCAAAGCTGTATTCAAAGGAAAATGTGGAAAAGTACTGCGAGGCTCATGCTATGGCTGTGGGAGTTTTGGTCATTTTAAGGCCAACTGCCCGAAGCAAAAGAATACGAGTGTCTCCAAGGGACAAGAACGCAAAAATCAGCATAAGCCAGAATTTACGGCAGTGGTAGAATGTAACTCTACGGTGACAGAGTGCGAAGGATGGTGGATTGACTCCGGTGCAACCCGCCATGTCCCAAAGACCAAAGAGGGTCTGGTGGATTTCAAGGAACTTCAAAAGGGAGAACAGAGAATTTACATCGGGAATAACATCTACCTTGATGTTGAAGGTATTGGAACATACAAAGTGGATCTAGGAAGTAGCATAATGGTCTTGAATGATGTACTGTATGCTCCTGGAATCCGTCGGAACCTCGTCTCTGTCCCCGTGTTACTGAAAAAGAAGTTTGAAGTCCGCTTCTACAACAATCGTGTTACCATCGGCAAAGATCGAATTGCCATGGGAAAATTTGTACCGGGTGATGATCTGTTTTGTCTGAATGTCACTTATGAATCAATGAAAGAAAGTTCTGATTATTCCTTGTGTTGCTTGTCAATGTATGTTCTTTGGCATATGCGGTTAGGACACCCAGGAAAATAAAAATGGAAGTTGGTTAAGATGAACCTAATACATAGCATGACAGGAGCGAGAACATTGCCCTGTGAGCATTGTTTGACCGGTAAAATGACAAGGAAACCTTTCTCCGAAGGTACAAGGTCAAAGGAACTGTCAGGATTGATCCATTCTGACATTTGCGGTCCTTTGAATGTGAGTACACACGGTAATAAGGAATATTTCATAACTTTTATTGATGACTACTCCAAGTATACCTACATTTATCTCTTAAGTAGAAACAAAGAAGCTTTTGAAATGTTCAAGAGATATAGAATGGAAGTGGAGAAGAAATTGGGAAGACCAATTAAAACATTTAGAACTGACAGAGGTGGTGAATTCAACTCAAATGAATTCAAACATTATTGTATTTAGGAAGGCAATAGTAGACAGATTACAATGTCTTATACGCCACAACAGAATGGTGTAGAAGAAAGGAAGAATAGAACCTTAATGAATGCAGTAAGGTGTTATCACACTCATGTCTCTCTAAAAGATTTTGGGGAGAAGCTGTGTTGACATCCAATTACATATTGAATCGGATTCCCACCAAATCTGTAGATTCAACTCCGTACGAAGTATGGAATGGTCGAAAACCAAAATTGAGTCATCTTCGGAAATGGGGATGCACTGCACATGTCTTGCTTCCAAGTCTGCTTAGAGACAAGCTTGAATTTAAGACATTAAAGTGCAGATTCATTGGATATTTTGAAAAATCTAAAAGGTATAGGTTCTTTCATTATACTCAATGTCTCGTTGAAAGCCGTGACGCTACCTTTCTTGAAAACCAAGATGAAAAGGAGTATGAAATTGAGGAAACGAAACCTCTTATTATCCTAGAAGATGATGAAAATGATATAGAAATGAGACAAGAAATATTGGATGACATACCTCATCCGGAGATGGAACATGAACCTATAGTAAATATAGAACCTTTGGAGGAAGCGGATGGATCCACACAACCCACGGGTATAATCAGCAACAAAAGACCCAGGACACAATCTACATGGATGGATGATTATTATCTGTACAGATGCGAGGTTTCGTATTACACCATATATGATGATATAGAGGATTGTACAGATCCTATTTCTTTTAATAAAGCAATGGCTTCTAACGAGTCGGAATAATGGACAACCGCCATGAGGGATGAATTGAAATCAATTGAGTGAAACAGCGTTTGGGAACTATGTGACTTGCCATAAGGTAGGCAATCCATAGGGTGCAAGTGGGTATTTAAAAGGAAGTATCGCATTGACGGTACCATTGATAAGTACAAGGCTATATTAGTTGTCAAGGGTTATACCCAGAAAGCTGGAATAGATTTCCAAGAAACCTACTCTCCGGTAGCCAAATTCGCATCTATACGGATGATTTTGGCAATAGTCGCACATATGGATTTAGAATTATTTTAAATGGATGTAGAGATTGCTTTTCTCAATGGAGAATTGAGAGAAGATATTTATATGCGACAACCTGAAGGTTTTCAGGTAGAAGGAAAGGAGAAAAAGGTGAACAAATTGAAAAAATCATTATATGGCTTGAAACAGTCTTCACGACAGTGGTGTCTCAAATTTCATGACACTGTTATCAAATTCGGATTTTTTGCGAACAAGTTGGATAATTATGTGTATGTCAAGAAAAGTGGGAGCAAATTTGTTATAATGTCACTATACATTGATGACATTTTGCTTGTTGGAAATGACATGCTAATGCTCAATGAAATAAAAGAAAAATTGAGGAATGAATTTGAGATGAAGGACATGGGCGAATCATCCTATGTTCTAGGTATCCAAATAACTAGAGATAGAGGTTCAAGGAGCTTGAGTCTAAGTCAAGAAAAATACTTGCATACAATTTTGAAGAGGTTTGGAATGCAAAATAGCACTCCAGCCCCTACACCACTTGTGATGGGAAAAATAATTAGCAAAAGTCAGTGTCCCGGAAAGGGGCAGAAAACCTTTAATATTCCATATGCACAAGCAGTAGGAAGTTTGATGTATGCAATGATGTGTACAAGACCTGATTTGGCTTTTCCTGTAAGCCTGGTAAGTATATATCAAAGTAATCCCGGAATGGCACATTGGGAAGCTATAAAGAGGATTATGAGATACTTAAAAGGTGCTGTATAATTAAAATTAATTTATCAGGCCGATTCACTTGAGGTGGTTGGATACTCCGATGCAGATTTCGGAAGAGATGTTGATGATAGAAAATCTACATCAGGTTACATTTTTATGTTTGGTGGAGCATCGATCTCTTGGGGTAGCAAAAAACAAACATGTGTTTCTAGACATACACAAGAAGCCGAGTACATTACTTGTAGCATGGCCACCACTCATGTAGTTTGAATCAGACGCTTTCATGAGAACTTAAGTCTCGAATTGGTTAAAGAACAAATTGAAATATATTGTGATAATCAAGTTACAACAAGTTTGATTAACAATGGAGCAAATAGTTCCAAGGGAAAACATATTGAGATCCATGTTCACTATATTCAAGATATAGTGGCTAAACAAGAAATCAAGGTAACATATATACCTACCAGTGATATATTAGCCGATTCTTTTACTAAAGGAATTGCAGCTAGAACATACATTAAACATATTGGTTTAATGGAACTCAGGAATGACTGAGTCAAATTGGAGGTGTCATGAATAATGGACCTCACGTAAACATCTCTAAAAAGATATACACTTCTCGAATAGTGGGAGTGTGGAATATCATGACCATTTTGGTCAAGTTGGAGATGTTAGACCGTTACATGAATAATGACCTTCAATGATCATGAATACAAAGATAATGGCCATGAATAATATGATTGCAATATCAAAACGTCTATTATAATTAAAGATACGTTACAAAATCTTTGGACAGTTATTGAGGGCGTACAGGTCACTGGAAAGCCCTATATATGGGTGTTCTTCCCATGGAGAAAAACACACAAGAACAAGAACTCGAGTGAATCATGGGAGCCCCCAAAATATCTTACCCAAATTTTGTTCTTCACTTGCATCATTGTGATGGAGTCAAACAAAGTTCAAATATTACAAGCGGTGGAATATTCCCTTCGAAAAATTCATAGAAGTCAAAAACTACATAAGCGTTTAGGAAAGATCTACTTATCCTCCCAAAGATCACATAGGATATAATGTTGAGTCTGAATTGGAAGCTGTGAAATGAGTATACATATCATTTACGATCAAGGCCTAAGCACGAAGACACGATTTTATAGGATTTACTCGTAAATGTATTTCTTTGGGCAATGGTGGTCGATTTTCATTATATAGAGAAAGAAGAAAGTACATATGATATATAAAACACTAACCCGAGAAGAATTTGTATACTACTCTCATATAGACAAATATCCGATACAAACAGATCCATTCATATACTCGGATAGAAATAGAACTGTTAATAAAAAATTCACTAGGGGTGCAAGCCCCACATCATGCAAAAGGAGAGTGTACATGCTCCCTACTAGTAGAGTGGATCGTCTGTTGTACTGCAAACTCTGCTGCAATATCATGGGACTGCTCGATCTGGATTGAGTGGTTTGCACGAATTCACACTTTTTGTGGGCTCGTACCGTGCAAATTCATGTGAACCGCTCGATCATGATCGAACGGCTCACATGGTTAGTGCAGAATCTGCAGCACTGCAGACGATTCGGTTCTCCACACTAGACCCCCTCCACAGGCTTGTTGATCATGTAGTGAGATCACCGTCTTGTTGGGGTAGGTACGAAAGGAGGGGTGCAAACAAAGATTCTTCAACGACATATCAACACATAATGCACCCAATTTCTATTAGAATCTCCTTTGACTGCCTTTTATCAATTTGAAGAGACTACTCTGCTTTGACTGTTCCTATTATGAAGAAAATAAATTACAGTGAACAAAATAACAAATAATGGTAATATGGCTTGTTATGATCTCCATTTTACTCATATCAAGTTTTTATTTTTAAGCAAACTTCATAATAAAATACCTAAGCAGGAACAATACTTTAGCGGTCAACTAGATATTGTCACTCAACATCCTCTACTATATTAGCATGTATCACCGACGAATCATTTCCCATAATACTCATTACATTGAATATAAAACATTTCAACATTAAAAATATTAAATGAATATTTTGACACAATGCAATAAAAATTGTAAATCATGATATTTTGTAACAACACAATTGCTGCATAAAATATTATCACAACAACTCATAAATCAGAAATGGGCTTTCTAGTCAATATAGCTCCAAAATCCAATGCTAGAGTTGGGCAAATATGATCAACACTAAAATTTGATCAAAATAATCACGTTGATGTTGTTAACAAGTCCTAAAGATAAGGTGCATTATGGACAAGATAAGATTCCCAGGTAAGACTGAGTTTAAATATATATATATATATATATATATATATATATATATATACATACATATATATATATATTTTAGAAGATATCTTTCATACTTACACTCGTCTAATTTTCTAAGACGTAGAAGATCCCTCGTTCATCTATGTTCTCATGGCAGACAAATTGGCATACCTCAACCCATTAATCTTTCGCTCCCCTCCCTCTCAAATTAACATCTAAATCAAATAGAACGAGTTATATATGTTGTTGTATCCTTCGCTGTTGTCGAACTTGGATCTGATACGCCACGTCATATCCCTCCCACAATGATGAACCTGTCTCTGATACCACTTGTTGAGAACAGAAGCGGTTCCGACTCTGCTCTAATGCCATTTGATGGGAACACGACCCACTAGTATCGTCTCCTCTCGGATACCGGACCCGTGGATACAGAAGAGGATACAGATACGGATGCGGATGCGTAATCATTCACTAACTCAGAAGCACATGAAAATAAGAACAACCAGATATAATGGTGGTCGGTCACCTCTTGCGACCACCGGAGAAGAAAGATCACTAAAATAAGAACGAGTACAACTATCTCCGTTCCCTCGCTCTCTTCCTCTCTTCTCTCTCTTTCTCTCTTCCTCTTCTCTAGGGGATACATGGTTGTTGTTGTGGTGTTGGTGTAGGTGTAGAGGCAATGCCTCCACCCCCCCTCTTTATATAGCCCAAATAGAACCCCATAGTCCTATTCCCGATAGGATTATACGTAGAATACAACTCAACATCTATTAGGATTAGGAGTCCAATCCCATTAGGATTATCAATTCTAATATGACTCTAATCCTAACAATCTCCCCCTTGAGTTGAATTCTATCATGATCTCTTCATCATCTTGGATTTGCACTGGGCTATCCTCATCATTTGCAAGCCTTGTCAGCAGAAACTCACCACCTGGGTGACGCACCCTTCACTGAGCGTCATCGACGTGCCTCCTCTCGGGCACTCGCACAACTCAGCATTGTGCCTCATTATACAACACCACAAATCACTCATGACTGGAGATTGTGCCGACATCCTTTGGTAAAGCGAATCACACTTGCTTCTCTCTTTTTCTGCAGCAGAGATGCTGATAACCTGCCGCTCTCTCATCGTACTACTCGTCCTGGGAATAACTGGAGCTCCATCACCTGTTACGACCATCCCTTCGAGCTTGTACACCTTGTTCGGCATCATCATCATATGCAAGTCTGGTTAGTAAGAACTCACCACCTCTAGGTGATGCAACCATCACCGGGTGCCCTCGACGTGCTACCTTGCATGATCTCCTACCATCCGCTGCTAGTAAAATTTTTTGACGCCTCTGGTCGATTCCAAGAGACCACCATATCATGGCTCCTGAGGATTGCACATCTGCTGCATTACGTTGTCTCGTCGGCGTCGAACATCGATCTGATCCGCAACGATGTGTCCCTTCAACAATGTTCAACCCGGCTTTGATACCACTTATTGTATCCTTCGTTGTTGTCGAACCTGGATCTGATACGCCACGTCGTATCCTTCTAACAATGATGAAAATGACTCTGATACCACTTGTTGAGAACAGAAGTGGTTCCAACTCTGCTCTAATACCAGTTGATGGGAACATGACCCACCAGTATTGTCTCCTCTCGGATACCAGACCCCGGGATACAGAAGCGGATACAGATACGGATGCGGATGCACAATCATTCACTAACTTAAAAGCACATGAAAACACGAACAACCAGATATAATGGTGGACAGTCACCTCTCACGACCACCAGAGAAGAAAGATCACTAAAAGAAGAACGAGTACAATTCTCTCCGTTCCCTCGCTCTCTTCCTCTCTTCTCTCTCTCTCCCCTTTCTCTAGGGGCTACATGGTTGTTGTTGTTGTAGTGGGTTGGTGTAGGTGTAGAGGCAATGCATCCACTCCCGTCTTTATATAGGCCAAATAGAACCCCATAGTCCTATTCCCGGTAGGACTATAAATAGAGTACAAATCAACAAGTATTAGGATTAGGATTCTAATACCATTAGGATTCTCAATCCTAATATGACTCTAATCCAAACAATATATAGTCAATAAATCGATCCTCTCTGCCACTGCAGCAAATCATGCGAATGTCTCTTTTGCTACCCCTTCAATCAACCAAAAGATACCACCAATAGTGCTACTAGTTTCTGGTGATTTTATTCATCACTACCACAAACTCAACTCCTCGTGGACATTTCACCCACAATGACAATGATATTAGCAACCACCGATGATTTTATACATTCACTGAGAGGTTTTGATTTCAAGATATGGGTTGTTAGATCCAAAACCTCCCATTGTCTTAGAAGATAATACCAACTATAAAGTTCAGAGATTATGTAGAGTAACCATTTACACTCTTTTCGGAAATGTTCCACTGCTGATCTTGACTGAAATCATTTTAACAGTTGAGGAGAAAAAAATCACATTGAATGTAGGCAAGATGTGAGATATATTGTTGGATATTATAGTATATCTGCATATGTTCTGTGAGGAAACATGAAGAAACGAAGCGATATAAATTAGGGCTGGCTATTGAGTCACGGCTCGATGAGTCAGGCTCGGGCTCGGCTCGATAAGGGCTCGTGAGCCCGTCACATTAAGTTATTGAGCCGAGCCCGAGCCAGAATTTTGGACTTGATAGCTTAACGAGCTGAGCTCGAGCCAAGCCTCGCTCGACTCGATAACTCAATAAGGGCCTCGCTCGGCTCGATAACTCAATAAGGGTCTCGATAAGGAATATATATACATATATTATTTATATATATAATACAAACAAAATAAAATTAGCACTTTGCAATTTCACTCCACTAACTTTGACCCTCCCTCGAGTCATGACCCAACTCTCAAATCAATCCCATTCTCGCCCACACATTTGCCCCCCGCTTAAGCATTAGAAAATTAGTATTTTTTATAAGCAAATATAATGTTACAATATATATTATAATTAATATTTTATATACAACTTGGTTAGTGGCCTACTGGTAAGGAACATAGTTTTTGATAGAGCAAGTCTCAAGTTCGAACTCACATAAAATATTTTTCCACCAAAAAGTACCATTTTCCTTAACGAGCTCGACTTGGGCTTGAGCCCAAACCAGGCTCGATAAGGAGCTCGGGCTCGATAAGGGGCTCGACTCGAGCCTTATCGAGCCCGAACCAGCTCGATAAAGGCTCGAGCTCATCGAGCCCGAGCTCGAGCCAGCTCGACTGGGCTCGAACGAGCCCGAGCTCGAACCCGAGAGCCAGAGCCCGAGCCAGGGGCTGGCTCGGCTCGTTGGGCTCGATATCCAGCCCTAATATAAATGACATGTTTCTAAACAAGTGTTTAATGACTAGAAGATTATGGATGCAGGCGTTGAAGTGTTTATGTACTCATAAAGCATACATGTGTACATGATGGTATAGAAATGTTTGAAAATAATTTAGTTAATTGATAAATCAATTTAATTAGTTAAATAATATAAATAATATAATTTAAAGGACAAATTACTTATATATATTTAATTTAATGTTTTTAAGTAATTAATTTTACAAATGAGTTATTTATTTATATTTTTATTAATTTAATATTTAAATTAAGGATTATAAATATATTTTTGTTTATTTTAATAAAATTATTTAATTAGTTAAATAATAGTATTATTATAACTATAAAGAAAATAATAAAAATATAAATAATGAAAAACATACAAAGAATAAAATAATAAGGAGAGAATATACAGTTGTAAAGATATGAAAGTACCTCAAAAAGCCGACTTTCACGTCTTAACTTCGATTTTCTTTTGTTTTAAAAATAATTTAACTATTAACTCGATGAAAGTGAATTTAATGAATTTTGAATTCATATATAGCATATATTTATCTTTGAATGGTCATTTAACAGCTTTTTTGGTTTTTTGTACCATGTTACTTATTATATACTACGCATATACTTTAGTAATAACTCATACTTTCGTATTTTTAATAATAATTATGGCTAAAATTATGTATAAAATACCTACTAGAATTCATTAAAATCACTTAAAAAAAGAAGATGGCTATTATTCCTCAATTTCTTTTTGTATTTACTGATTAATAAATTAGGTAAAAATATTTTTTGCAAAATGTTTGAAAAATAGTTTGAAATCTTTTTAAAAAAATGTTTTGAAACTATTTGGAAAAATGTGTTATTAAATAATTTCAATCTGTGTAAAATGCTTTACTTGAAAAAATCTTTTCTTTTGTGAAATAAAAATGTTTGAAAAACTATTTGCAAATGTTTGAAAAATGGTTGCAAAAATATTTTGAAAAATTTATATACATTATTTGAAAAAAACCTTTGCAAAATAATTTTCAAATGTGTGTAAATGTTTGTAAAATTATTTTCAAAAGTTATTTTAGACTATAGTTTTCAAAATTGCTTGAAAATCATTTTCAAATAAGTTCGAGGAATATATACATCACACTAAAATTCTTTATATACATATATTTAAAAAAGTGATCACTTATCCCTTGTAAATTCTTAGAAATCCTAACTCTTGTAAATAATAAGATGCATCTCCATGTAAATATTTGTACCTTATTTTTATCCAAAATCTTTTGTTTCCAAAAATCAAAAAAAATATTTGCAAAACCAAAAATGCCAAAAACATTTGCAATTTTTTTTGAAAAATACCAAAAAATTACATATGCATCATCTTTTCAAAAATCCATAAAAAGTTCAAAACTTTGAAAATTGCATCGCAAAAATATTTTTTCTGCATTGTCATAGCATTTGCATAACATTCACATTTTTCGTATTGAGTCTGATAATTGAACAATTCTAAGTAAAATATGAAGATTGGAGCTTGATTGGACCTTAAATCTACCTATCACAGGAACCTTATGGGAACTGAAATTGAGGTACTTCAGGTCTAGTTGACTCAATTCTTTGAGAAACACGAGACTTGGTTCAATGGATTCTTGACTTCCTAAGTAGAGTATTTCGGAGCACACACATGGCTCTTGTCAATAATGACCTAACTTGGACACTTGTACCTTTCACTTGGCTCAACTCAGTTGGAGTGGTGAGGGGATTGGATTTGTCGGTATGAGACACACACAAGTGGAAATATTTGTCCTCATCTAGGGAGGGAAGTGCACCCCAACCCATCCAGTAGCAGAGATGTCTAAAGATAGGAGATTGTGAATTGTAATAATGCTTCAAAAGAGGGATAGTGTACTGGCTCAAGAGGAAAAACTCCTTATGTAAATACTATTGTATATAGTATTTCAAAAAAATGTAAAAAGCAAAAACTCCAAAAAAGTGGACTGGCCTGATTGAAAATAAAATACATGTCGGAGTGTATATATTTGTATAGTTAATAAGAAACAAAGTCAAATTATGTGAGACTATAGTTGGATGACTTGATTACACTAGTCATCATCATAGGATAGGTAGCTATACTGGCTACCATCCATTCTTTTCTTCATCCCCTCATCTTGAGCTAGTTGTCACTTGAACTTAGAAGGGAATACCTCGCTCCTCGAGGAAGGAGTAGTTGGATTGGGGAATCACTGGGTTGTCATGTTGGAGAAGTCAAACTCTTTGTCATTTCTGTTGAGAGGAGCCACTATCACATACACTGTACAAGTCAGATTCATAGTCATAAGGGTTTGCTTATGAGTTGAAGTATGACCTGACTATTGAGGAGACTTGAGCAGAGTTTTGGGATTCTCGAAGGCTGTTGAATTTCAACTCTAATTCCCAATAAGGTTCCGCCCGTACTAAAATTCTAAAGGTCCGACTTAAGCTCCTAACTTTGATTTTGTAAAGACAAGTTTGAGAATTAAACTTAATCCAATTTCTTTCTTTTTCTTTTCTTTGTTTTTATTTTTTGCACGTATTGTATAAATGTTTGCTAGGGATTAGTAAAGACAAGTATAGAGGGGTGATGAATATTCATTTCATCAACTTTATTACGTCATTTTGGCCTTAAAACCCTATAGTAAATGCATGTAAATGCCTCTAATTTGCATAAATTAACAGTCATACATCGTTGTATAAATATTGTATAAAATATTATTTTCAATGCCAAAATTATAGAATAAAGAAAATAAAAGAAAAATAATAAAATATCAAAGTTATTTTATATCCATAAACCCTGTGACCTAAATATCTAAATGACTAGATCGACAAGGAATAAAGTAGGAGGAGATAAGGGCCATTAAATCAATAAAAATCCAATTCGTTGATTCATTATTTATTTACTTTTGGGACCTATTTTATTTTCTACTTTTTATACCTCAAATAAAGAGACTTTTTACATGAAAGTTGTAGATAATAATGTATAAAAAAGTACAAAATTGATTTCATACAAAAATAATATACAGAATAAAAGTTATACTCCGAATAAAATTCCAAAATCCTATCTTCTCAGACACATATCTCTCAAATAAAAATTCAATATATGTCAAATCACCTTTAATTTTATATAATGTTTAATAAGCTATTTAATGAAGGTAGTTTCATATTTTTTGGAGTTAAGGTATAAAAGTTAGGTTTTGGACCCCTATTATATAGTATACCCGAATAAAATATCCATTTTATTTATTATTTATCATTTATCATTTTTATTATTTTATATTTTTATTTTGTAAATATTATTTATAATACATGTACATATTAGAACTAAAATAAAACCATAAATAAAACATCAAAATAAAACAAAATATAAATATATATTGATGAATATACAATATTTATACTTATATATTAAATACACCTATTTATTTAAGTATCTATATTACATTGGAAAAATACAATAAAAATATATTTAAGTGTATAAAAATAAATGTAGTTTTAATAAATGATAAATTAAAATAATAAAATTAAAATTACAAAATAAAAATAAAATACATAAAAACAGAGATAAATATACCTATATATTAACTCTAAAAAGTAACTTATAATTAAAAGCCTCTAAAAAATAAATAAATATCATAATAAAATACTATAAAAATAATAGACATTTTGTTTTTTAACCTAAAAATAATAAAGTCATTTATTATTTTTTATAAAAAAAATTAATATTTTTTTGCATTTTTCTGGGTTGGTCCACGTGGACAAACCATGTGGTGGAGAGGGTTGACTCCGGTCAACTCCTCTGTCATGTCCTGTGGCCTCTAATACCATTATTTCCACCTCAATTTCTCACCTTTTTTGAGCTCGACTCTTTCACTAATATGCATAGATCCCTTTATGACTTTTTCTCATCGCTCCTTGGTGAACATGCCGGCGTGCTTCCTCGAGGTCCCTCGTTCTTTGAAAATGACCTACCACTTGTATAAAAATCCACCTCCGTCCAAAGTTGAATTTTGATCCTTCTTCCGCCTTCCACGCATGGTGTCGTTTGTTTAATCCGAAAATCGAGCGGTCGTATGTTCCTAACAAGGCGAGAACACAATCGTTGAGGTGACCGAAAAGAAATTCAGATTAAAATAATAATTAACCCACAAATAATGATCAATCAATGAAAATAAATGTAGAGTTAAAATTTATTTTATTTAACTCTACAAAATGTGTATATAGTGCAAGTATGTAGAGTGTCAAACACATGGAGCAAAATGGATAGATTGGGTAAATGAAAGCAAAAATGTGATTGTGAGCTTCCTTTTCTATATTTCTTTTTTGTGGGTTTTTATTTACATATTTTTCAATTTATTTTTTTTATATTTTTGATTTTTTTAGTTTCATGTTTTTAATTTTTTCCTTTTCTTTTTATATTTTTATATTTGTTCTTCTTTTAAAATATAATATAGTTATATATAGAGTATATAGGTACACTATAGACTAATATAGATATAAATATTAATAAAAATTCAGAAAATAAAATGGTTTATATTTTAAATAATTTTTTACTATTTTTGTGAATTTTTTAAAAAATGCTAATTTTTATATATATTTAAAGTTAAAAATACCTTAAATCAGGGTTTAATTAAATACCCAAAATTTAAATGGAAATTAAAAATAGAAAATTAAGTCTAAAATTTTTCAAATCAATTTTAATATACTGTAAAGAAAATTAGAAAATAGCAAAATCTATTTTGGGGGTTTTTAGGAATTTGTTAGATTTTTCTAAGTGTTTTTTGAGGTTTTCAATTTCTAAGATTTTCTTTTGTAATTTTTATGGATTTTTGATATGGATTTATAAAATAATTAAATAAAGACAAAAATTATTTTTTTGAATTCTCAAAATGATTTTATATTTTTTGTAGATTTATATTATAGACAAAGATAAAATAGGCTATTATTTTTAATAAATAATAAAAATCTTAAAATTGCAAAATAAATATATAGTGTGGAAGTGTGTGCAATCATGAGTCGACAAATATTTTTGTGATTTTTTTGAGTAAAATTGCTATATTAAATAAATAGAGAAAATAAAGAGGAACTACATTACTAGCTAGGGCATTTTTTTGTAAATAAAACAAAGCACGAGGGATTCCCTACAAATTTTAAAAAATAATATAACATAATTTAAAAGTTTTTGGACCTAATACAAAATGCCAAACCCACAAGGGAGAGTGAGGTGAGCTGGCGCAGACGTGGATGTAAATACCCAAAAGTACGAGGGCTTACTTGTAAATATTACAAAATTTAATAAAGGCATAGGAAAGATTCTCGGGCTATATAATAAGTACAAAATAAGCGTGGGTGTAGGATGCAAAATACCCACACACTGGCATGAACGGACCCCTGGATGGAATCACTTAAACATGCATCACGTCCTGGGCGCCTGATAACGGTTTATCGTGAATGGCAGAGATTAGATATCCGAGGTTGATCTGACGGTGCTGATGAATCACGATCGGACGCACACTGGTGCGCTAGAACTGATGATGGTTTGACTGCTCTGAAGCATGGGGGACGAACACCATATGAATGCACGCCGGGTGAGTTTGAACTCATTACATATCGCTCCTCTGAGGGCTTCTCCAACTGATGATGCCACCAAAAGGCTACTAATGTCCTCCCGTGTTGGAGGAAAGTCTCAAAATGACACGAGGAGATCTGGATCGCTCTGGCGAAGGAGCTATAACTGGGAGGTCTTATCCTAAAATGACGGCCCCTTCAAGGAGGTCCTTTCTCTTCGTTCTCTGCAGGGAGGTTTTAGCGGACAAAATACGAGGAGCTCCTAGGGTTGAGATGGACGAAAAAGATGTCAAAATGGGTTCCTCCGATGAACAATTGAGTGGGAGGAACTAATTCCTCAATCCAAGCAGGATTGGGTTGGATGGAGGTGCGAGAGGCGTGGAGCATGCGAAGAGGGAGTTAGTAGGGATGATGGTCGAGGAGGTGGCATGTTAGGATAGTCGGAACGGGGTGGCGGAGCTAGATCTCTGGCGAGGAGAAGTCTTTTAGTTTTACAATAGATAAAATGACAATAAACAAAATAAGGTGCCTACTCATGCTACTGAGGTCCTAAGGAAATAAAATAACAAAGAAATTGGAAGCTCACCGTCGAGCACAACTAGCAGCGGGAGCTCCGTCGACGATGGCGGCGAGCAGTGAACCTCTTCTATTCGACGCCTAATCATGCTCCCAAGGAGTCGATTCGTCTCCTGCAGTCACCAGGAACGAAGATCGAGATTCAAATCTGGGTTCGGAAGATGAAAGAAGGATCGAAATTCAACTTTGGACGGAGGTGGATTTTTATACAAGTGGCAGGTCAGCTTCAAACAACGAGGGAGATCGAGAGAATCTGAGGTTCAATCCTCAAAGAACAAGAGAGATTGAGCGAATATGAGGTTCACCAAGGAATGAGGAGAAAAGGTCGTAAACTGATCTAGACATATTAGTGAAAGAGTCGCTCTCCAAAAAGGGGAGAAATCAAGGTGGAAAAGAGGGTGTCGGTGGCCAAAGGGGGGGGTCAGAGGAGTTGACCGGAGTAAACCCTCTCTGCCACACGGTTGGTCTACGTGGACCAACCAGGAAAAAGAAGCCAAAAATATTAAAAATTCGATAAAAAATAATAAATGATTTTATTATTTTTAGGTTATAAAATAAAAAATGTTTATTGCTCTCAAAGTATTTTAATACGATATTTATTTTTAGAGGCATTAAATTACAAGTTACTTTTTAGGGTTAATATATAGGTATATTTATCTATGTTTTTATCTCTTTTATTTTTATTTTGTATTTTATCTTATTATTTTAGTTTATTATTTTGTAAAACTATAATTTATTTTTAGACACTTAAATATATTTGTATTATATTTTTCTGATATAATAGATACTTTAAATAAATAGGTGTATTTAATATATAGGTATAGATATTGTATATTCATCTATATATTTTTGCATTTTATTTTATTTTGATGTTTTCTTTATGGTTTTATTTTATTTCTAATATGTACGTGTATTGTAAATAGTATTTAAAAAATTATAAAAATGTAAAATTATAAAAATAATAATAATAAATAAAATGAATATTTTATTCGAGTATACTATACAATAGGGGACCAACCTAACTTTCACACCTCAACTCCAAAAAATATGAAACCATCTTCGTTAAATAGCTTATTAAAAGTTATATATAATTAAAGGTGATTTTGATATATTTTGAATTTTTATTTGAAAGATATGAGTTTGGGAAGTTCAGATTTTGGAATTTTATTTAGAGTATAACTTTTATTCAGTACATTATTTTTTTATAAAATCAACTTTGTATTTTTCTATACATTATTATCTACAACTTTTATGTACAAAGTTTCTTTATTTGAAGTATAAAAAGTGGAAAATAAAATAGGTCTCAAAAGTAAATAAATAATGAATTAATGAATTGAATTTTTATTGAATTAATGGCCCTTATATCCCCCTACTTTATTCCTTGTCGACCTAATCATCAAGATGCCTAGGTCTCAGGGTTTAGGATCATAAAATATCTTTGATATTTTATTCTTTTTCTTTTTTTCTTTATTATATTATTTTAGTATTAAACGATATTTTATACAATATTTATACAACAATGCATGAATCTTAATTTATGTAAATTACAAGTATTTACATGCATTTACTAGGGTTTTTAAGGCCCAAATGATAGAATAAAGATGATGAAATGGAGATTCATCACTCATGCTTTCAATAATTTTGATTATATTTTTAATAAATACATTATTATAAATAACTTTGAAGAAGAAAATGTTTTTATTTGGAATTGTCAAAATGATAAATCTAATAGATGAATATATGTATAAGGCGATTGATGTGTACATGCATAACATGCGATAAATATTTTCTTGTAATTTTATAAGTTAAGATCCTTATCTCCCCATATTTATATATATTATCGACCAAGTCAATATTGACATGGTCTCGGGGTTGGGATTAGTATGTACATATTTATGTACTTCTTTCTTTTCATTTTCTTTTTTCTCTTTATTATTTTATTTTGAATTAAATAAGTGTCAAATATGTAATATTAACAATTGATATGAATGTGTTAATAAGTAAGAACTAATTGTTATTTACATGTATTTTACCAAGAATTTAGACAAAATGAAAAAATAAATGAGATTAAATCATAGATTCATCAATATATGCATATTACCCATTATACACATTATATAAATTTACATTATATACACAAAACACATATGTAAACTACACATATCATACACATATACATACATGCAGACATGTGCCTGTATGCGTACGTACATGTATGGGCACATGAAGTTTCAGCAAGAGAATTAGGAGAGTTGATAATAGTTTGCAAATGGTTTTTCGAGTTCGATTACCTATTTGCCGATTATTGCCAATCATTCATCGTTTTAAAATATTATCGACGACTGGCATCTTCATTTAACCCAATCGTCAAATGGTTTGCAGATCCTGCTAGCCATATCAAGAGTCGATATACCATTTGTCAATATTCGCCTACTTTTAGCAAAAATTTTAACCCATGCTCTAACAGTAAGTATTAATTCTTAGATTTATGCCTACTCCAGGGGAAAAAACTCTCTTTCATTACTTCTTCTAGCTCCCCTTCACTTTTCAGCTTGTAAACTAGGAAGGAGAAAAAAAGATTGGAGCCCCAACAAAGAGGAAGAGATCAAATAAAATAAAATATAGGGGAGGGGAGGGAGGGGTCTGAAATTAATATACAGTCTCCACCACTGTCTGGCCCATGGCATGGAAACCTCAGATACGAAGAAAGATCATGAATAATTCTCGTTAACCTTCCATTCCAAGTTAATGTAGACAACAATTACGATTCGATAATTTTCCTACTTCACTACCTACTCATATTAGTTCTTATCTCTGATTTCTTTCATGACAACGTATAAAGAGTACAATGAATGGTGGATCGGTGCTTATTTGGAGTGAGGATCGTCTGCTGTGGTGCTGTACCTGCTGTACCCACCACAGCCGCTCCATCAAGCTCGAGTTTGATCGAGCGACTGTAGTGGGTACAACAGATACAACACCGCAACAGAGGATCCGGTCCCATATATTTGTCCTTGTACTGTATCAGTCACTCCTCCACTGAGTTAATTCAAATGACGACTACATTTGAAAAGGCAGGCACTTGACTAATTAATTAATCAGCATCAGAGAGTGATTAACACAGTATGAAACATTATTTTAAAACTCCGAGTTCCATTTGTATTCAATCCACAGGGAAACTCCAATTCACCAAATATTATTAAAAGACCACCTATGTTGGCACCATTTGACTCTTGCCATCAACTTTCCTTTCACATGTGTGTTCTCTTAATGCGCCGTTTGTTCTTTCTTCTCTTCTTCCTCCTCACAACCACCAATTGCCATCCCTCTCGTCCCTCACAGATGAAGGGCGCGTCCGGCGTCGCTCCGCTGATCGCGGGCCCACGGCTCGTTACCGTTGTCTCCCTTATGCTGGTGATCCTCTTGGGCTGTGCAGACCATCTCAGATGTGATGCTCAGATGGAGCCACATCTTCCAGCTTCTGAAAGTATGTTTTCTTGAATATTCATTTTCTTTTAGATTCAGCAAAGTTATTTTTCAGAATTTCTGAGTAATGCTCTGTGTGGTTCAGTTCAGATTAGTTCTATTTTCTTCCAAATATAATATTTTTTTATTAAAACACATGGCGCTTCTTCCTGTTTTTCTATCTATGTATTGCCAAGAACAGTCATTCTTCTCCACTTAGATTGATGGGAACTGCGAAGCCATCTTTGGGCACTTTGTTTAAGTCCAGAAATGGTAATTTGTTAATTACGGAGGTGAAAATATCCTCCCACTACGGATTCGTAAATGCAAATTACAGAGGTGAAGATAAAAGGCATATCTGAACGTCATTAGAAGTCTGATGTGTTTAGGCGATTGGGACCGAAGTCTGTCGTATTGTGTGTGTTGAAATGCGTCGAAAGCTGTGATTCCCTTCGATTATTGTCCTTTGAAACCCGTCATCTCAAAACGAGGATCTCCTTGTCTAAAGAGATCCTCTGTCGTAGGGTCTGCCTGCAGATCCTATAGCCGTCCGATCACCTATTCCCAGCCTCAAGATATGTGTCCACTATCCCCGACCCTTTAGGAGGGTCGTTCAATTCTCATCCGTCGCTCCCCGCCCTTTACATCACCTGCTGCAATTGCCCTTTGCAGCAGATGATCGGTCTCCCTCCTTGTCGATCATCAAGCCTGAAGGAATTTGAGGGCAATGTTTCCCAAACAACATTCAATGGGGTTGTTTTGTATCCTAGTTTGGATTCATCCATCTACGACTACGGGTAACCACGAAAGGAGTAACTCAGTCAAAGGTGAATGTCGTGCATCCACGTGTGTTGTGATCATCTTGCTTGTCGGTTCATCTATTTGGTTTGTGCGTACGCCTACCAGGCAATCAACTTGTATTTCAAGTTAAGATGGATCCAATGCCGGATCCTTCTCTAAAAAAGGTGGGTGCTCCGAGCCGCTCGATCAAGATTGAACGGTTCACATAATCTGAATATTTTTGAGCTCTTACTATGTTAATCGTTCGATCTTGATCCAGCAGCTCGAAAGAGTCACCTTTTTATAGTCGGCCTATGCAGTACTACAGAGGATCCGTGCTCTTCAATGTACGCAGATGGACAAGTACACTTATTAAAGTTTAATCGTACCACCTTCTTCATTTCCACGTGTTAATTGTGACTAGAATAACTTGCGATGAATTGGATCTGAAGTCCTACTTAGCCCACAACTTTTGTCACCGGTTCGATCACTATAGCGTTACTTGATGGCTTACTTACTACTTAAGCATACAAGAGGAGTGGTGTTTTGGACTTTAACTTTATAATTAGTAATGTACCCAAAGATATTATTATATGCAATACTATCATGTTTGGATGTAATTATTTGGGATTTAAGTTTGAGAATAACTCAAAATATATTTAAATAAAGGCAAAGAATCCATCTAGCCGACCTTACTTACTGTGAGAGAATGCTTTGTCGTCGTCATTGTTGTTAAATGGTAGATCTCATCTAGTATCATGCTTTGGACAAGGAATATAGAGAGGAAAACATTGCCAAATTGAAATATGTCTTTGTTTATCAGTTTGCAGAGAAGATACTCCTTGATTAGCATCTAGTCGGGCATCTTTTCCCTCGCATCCCAACTATCGCTGCTCTTCGTCATCCTATAATCTGTGTACTGCGATCCATCCTCCACCTCTCTCCCTACTCGATTGTTGTTGATGCCCATTGCATTTTCTGCTTTCGATATGCCTTCTTTCTTAGAGTGTATTCATACTACAATAATACGAAGCTATTAGTACCGAACAATCTTACTATTTAGGGTTTTTATCAGTTGTGCCCCTCCGAGATATATCAGTTATGCCCCTCTCTTTTTGTGAATATAAATTGTGCCCCCAACTTTTTATCTATTTATCAGTTGTACCCCACTGTTACTCTGACCGCCAATAAGTTGAACTTAACCATGGTTTAATCAAACCATGATGTTGTTAGAGGGGTATATCTGGAAAAAAAGTCCACACCTCCACGTTGATGGATCTACACTACTTCGTCAAGCACTGGCATCCCCGTCGATGAGGATGGCACTGTGAAGGTCGAACTCGAGGACACCGATGAGGACGAGGAAGAGGACAAGGGTGCGGGGAGGTTGCTGCCCATGCGCACGGCAGAGCCGAACTAACTCGGAAAGGTCGTGCGGGATGCCGAGGTAGGGAGGAGGGTATTGGCCAATGGAGGAGGAGGATGTGAGGGAGAAAGGCGTCAGCCACGAGGGGAGGAAGAATAAGGGAGGGGCGGACGGGGCAAGGGAGGAGGATGGGGGCGGAGGAGGTGGTGGGGAGGAGGAAGAAGAAATAGGGAGAGGATGTGCAGGGGGAGGAGTCTGGGGGAGGAGGATGTGGTGGGGAGGAGGCGGAGGAAGCAAGGACGGGGAGGAGGAGGCTGGGGGCAGAAGAGGTGGTGGGGAGGAGGTGGAGGAAGTAGGGACGACGAGGAGGAGGAGGAGGTTGAGGATGGAAGAGGTGGTGGGGAGGAGAAAAAAGAAGCAGGGAGGGAGAGGACGAGCCGGGGGAGGAGGTTGGGGTGGAGGAGGTGGTGGGGAGGAGGCGGAGGAAGCAGGGACGGGAAGGAGGAGGCTGGGGGGTGGAGGAGGTGGTGGGGAGGAGGAGGAAGCAGGGAGGGGGAGGAGGGGTGTGGGGAGGAGGTGGTGGGGATGAGGTGGAGGAAGTAGGGGAGGGGGCGAGGGGGGGAGGAGCCTGAGAACAGAGGAGAGTGGGCGGAGGAGGAGGAGAATGGACGGAGGAGGAGTTTGGGTGGAGGAGGAGGTTGGGCACAGGAGGAGGGGGTGGGGGAAGAGAGATGGGACGAGGAAAGACATTTTAGTCATTTTTTTTAAATTTAATTCCTTTTGTGTCCCTAGAGTTAACGTTCGTTTGCGTTGGGGACATACGATAACTAACCCGAGGGATACAACTGATAGAACCTCAATAAGTTGGGGGCACAATTGATATTCCCAAAAAAGAGGAGCGTAACTGATATTGCAATATCTCAGAGGAGCACAGCTGATAAAAACCATAATATTTATTGATATATTTTTTATTTAAATTTATATAATGAATGTTTGTTATATCTATCTTTGATTCCAATATACAAAACGAATGTCATATTTTCATGGTTATATTGCTACAAAAAGTTATATAACGATTATTATTTGTTGACTTTCTCAAGAATTTTTTCTTCTACGCACTATTTGCTAAATCAACCACGGTTTGTATAGATTAAGGCTACATACTAGTTCGACTACTATTATCTCTTAGTTATTATTTAAATTGCGGGATTCCATTTTCTTATCTCAATATATGAAAAATTACCACAAGATAAAAAGATCACATCATGATTACATCATTCACCATTTCTCATCTTATTGTATTTATTTTTTCTCTCTCAATTCAATAAAAGACGGATGGGAGTTAAATTTCACTTCTTTTTTATATCAACTTAGGATTATAATTTTTAAAAAATAAACTTGGAGTGTTTTCTCAAAAAACTAATATACGAGAATACGAGATACTCTGTATAAAGCACTCCATTTAGTCATTAATATATTGATAACATAAAGCTACGCTAACGTGACATGTTGCTACGATTTAATTTTGAATGTGCAAATTGGCTAAGGATAGCGAAAACGACAAAAAAACATCTATCTATCCAATGTGGCATATGCTTTAACGAATCTACACGTAGACCATGTGTTCATTTGTCACCTAACTATAAATGCATAGTCATTAATTTAATGATCACTTGGCTTTAGCGAATCTACACAAAGACCATCTATTCATTTGTCACCTAATCATGAATGCATATTCATTAATTTAATGATCACTTAGTCGATCAATCTTAACTTTATTCTTTCACGGTGCATTTGATCCTTCAAAGTATATGATAATATTACTATCACAATGCACAATAACAATCTCTTGATCAAGTTTATTTGATGTACAAAGTTCTTGTAACCAAATTAACTCATTAACTCCTTCTATGGATGCCTTGTATTCTGCCTCTATGATGAGGAGGACTACGATAGATTGTAATACAACCTTCTAATTCATAATACATTTTTCAATTAAGAATGTATAACTAATCGTGAATCTCCTTTTATCGTAGTCTCCAACGTAATTAGCATCGATGTATTCGACAAGATTATCCTTGTTTTTGCTAAACTCCAAACTATTATATGGATTTTCGAGGCTTCCCTTGCTTTATCCCATGGCAGAGACCCATTCTTGTCTTGGTAATGCTACTAGAGCGGTCATTCTCAAGTTCTTCATCTCAAACTCTTCGATAATAATATCTTTTACTGTATTATTCTTAAGCTTATATGGGACTACAATCAAACATATTATCAACATGGAGCAATAAATACATATAAAAAGGTTATTTTCTTTCACAAAAGTAGAAGCACACATATCATATCTACTCATTGCAAAATCCTAGGCAACTATAAAAGTATGAAACCTCTTCTACCCGTTCACTGAAGATTGCTTTAAAGCATAAAGTGATTTCTTCCATGAGCAAAGACAATGTTACTTTCTCTGTGCAAAATCTTTGGTTGTCCCATATGCATATTGTGTTCAATGTTCTCATGCAGAAAGGCTGTATTCACATCAATTTGTTCGAACTCCAGGTTGTTAGTAGTAAACAAAGCAAGTACAACTCTAAGGCCCTGTTTGGTTGGAGAATAAGTCCTGCAATAAGGGGCCAATTCTCCTTCCAACACGATTTCCAGTGGTACGATTATTCCCCACTATTCCATCTTATTTCACTATTATTCCTATCTTTATCCCACCTTACCTACCTTTATTTCACCTTATTCTCCTTATTCCTATCCTTCAGTCGAACAAAGTATAGACCATTATTCTGCTTATTTGCCATCCTTATTCCTGCTTATTCCCGAACCGAACGGACCATAAGGGTCCGTTCAATAGTGGGATACATGATACGAGATGAGGATGGATTAAGTTGTTGTATCCTTCATTTTTGTTCGTTTGCAAGGATAGTATTTGTAGGATAAGGATGGATAAATGGTAGTTATTTGCCATTACTCGTTTGGTTGGATAAGAAAGAATATATGATAGAAGTTAATTGTGTTAGACACAATTCCAAGATAAGTGGTAGTTATTTGTTTGTTTATGACATGAAAGATTGATGATAGAGAAACTCTATCCCTCATGTTGACGCCAAACTCAAATATTGACCCTCTTTAGAGGATGGAAATTTTGTGAGAAAAGGGCATGTATCCCTCAAAAGAGCAAGGCCTAACATGATTAATGGTATGCACGAAAACATTAACGCAATCAACACCTTCCATATGACCGAAGCCCTCGATAACAAGTCTTGCCCCTTACCCCTTAAAATCCATGCTTAACATGTTTTGTTTTGTTTTTAAAAAAACTATTACAGCTGATGATTTTCTTTCCTTCAGGAGGATTCATAAGTATCCAAATTGATTTTTTTCGTAGAGTCTATTGATAACATAACTTTAGGGTTAGTTTGATTTCTGGGTTGGAGTAACCTCCTGTGAATAGTAGCTGTTTGGATGGTTATGAGGGTTGGTAGAGGGTTGGAATAGGAAATGTGATGTGACGTCCCATTGATTTGTGATGGAATTCCAACCCAGGTTTGTAGGTGGTTTACCGGGTTACCTTGAGATAACTCGGGGCACATCGCGAACCAAACAAATCCTTAGGTGTTGTTAAAGGCGAGTTTACCCCCCCCCCCCCCACACACACACCTCATTTTTTCTCACTTCAACACGGGCCCCACTTTTTATCTTTTTAAAAAATTAAATAAATCAATTCCCCATCATCAATTCCATCAAAAATAATATATTATACCATCATATCATATAAAAATTATAAACTACTCCACTTTTACTCACTTTTTCAAACTTCAATACAATCACATCTCAATAACTACTCACTTTTTCAAACTTTAATACAATCATATCACAATAAATCCACTTCTAACTACCTCAGTTTAACTCTCTATCTAAACACCAAAACCTAAAAATGAGTTACATGCTATCAGTTTAACCCACCTAAACCCACATACCAAACACACCCTTAGAGTATATATTACGCTCTTTAGCATTATATATCTCCTCAAGAGATAGTGAATGTTCTAATGTGAGATCGATACATATGTCGTATAGCTTGATCATTTTATTCTCCTACTCTAATCAGTGCACTTGTCTTCTTGTTTTATGCTTCTTCTTCAAGATAAATGCATGTTGATTATGTAAGTCTGAAGGCAATTAAGAAACACCCACATAAAGCTCCACTTGCTTCTTAGTAGTTACTTGCATATAAAGAACTATATCATCATAATCTATTGTGGAAAATTGCGTAGGCTCATGGAATATGACAATCTTTTAACATTTACTTTAGATGAATCTAAAAATCATAATATATGTCCTTTTACACCAACGGTATAACCAAGGAAAATGCGTTTCATTATCATAATATTAAGATTTTCTTGGTCTATATGAGCAAATATCATATCATCACATCCAAAAACGAGTATAAACTAACTAGGAGGATTAACAAACCATACTTCCATAGGTATTTTTCTATATAGGGTTATTGAGGGAAAATGGTTTATCAGGTATGTTGTCATCTATACAACTCCAACCCAAAAATCGTTAAAAATGTTTACATAAAGGGAAAAATGACACTGTCCCATGGGGTAGCCAACATGGCTGTGCCCACCCTATTTTTTGCAAAAAAAATTTATTTTATTTTGGAAAAATACCACCATGTATATTCATCCCTATATCCCTCCTATATGTCATTCGAATTTCGTCAGAAACAGAGACTCCTACGGTCTCCATCCAATCATCATTTTTTTAACGGTCGCAGGATTTTTTAAATCGACCATGTCTGGATGGAGGTCGTAGGAGTCTCTGTTTCTGACGAAATTCGAATGACATACAAGAGGGATATAGGGATGAATAAACATGATGATATTTTTCCAAAAAATAAAAAAAATTTACCCAAAAATGGGGTGGGACAGCCATGTTGGCTGCCCTTTGGGGGCAGCCCCATCAACCCTTTACATAAAGCAACGTGAATTGTGCTCTCTCAAAAATCTTTCTGTAGATCTATTTAGTAACCCCATTCAAATGTAATGTGTATAGTAATGTAGTTGGTGTTATACAACCTCTCTTTCCTTGTAGAACTCCTCATTAAAGTCTCCAGAGTAGAAATAAATTCCATTATATATTATTATCATCTTCATGTTTCTTCTTGTTTAAATCATCCCATTGCTTGGAATGTACAAACACTTTTTCTTTGTCTTAACAAATAGATCCAATCATTCCTCAAAAAGTCATCATTGAAGGTCAACATTTACATTGCATCTTCTTTGATGCCTTGGCATGATCTAAAGATTTTCAGAACTCTTTCCGATCATCATGATCTATATATTCTTTTGTGATTGTGATAAACCATCTTCCCAAGGGGTAATAAGGGAGACAAGATTCTTCTTTAAATCTTGAATGTGCTTAACATTAATCAAGGTGGAAAATGATCCATCCTATATAGTCGAGGATGATTAATCATTGTCCAAAAGAACAAGTCCACCTAAAGTTGATGTCGAGGTCGTGAATCACTCTCTTCTAGATGACACATGAAATGTGAATCATGAGTCATTGATCTAGTCATCCAATGGATTTGCTTGTCGAGGTGGCTAGCACAGAACCACGATTTGTGCATTCGATTTCAATGTATCACGTTTCCACGAATTTTGAGTTTATCGTATTGTTTCCATCGTATTGATTCTTCTGCACAGATTGGATCGTATGTTGTGCCATGGGCTGCAGCAGACTCTGCTGGATGCCCGGGAACCGCTCGATCTTGATCGAGCGGTTCCCACGAATTCACACTTTTTGTGGGCTCGGATCATGTTAATTCGTGGGAACCGCTCCATCAAGATCGAGCGGCTCCTGAGACTCCAGCAGAGTCTGCTGCAGCCCATGGCACAACAGACGATCCTGTCTCTCTTCTGCAGGCACTGCTCCACGCTATGTTTAGACTTATTGGTAACTACAATATTTCGTTTTTTCTTGTTATCCTCCGATATATCCTTCTTCATTTGTTTGCTTTTCACAAGGAGTGCATTATGCCAACCACTCTTCTTCATGAGTTGTATATCCATCACTCCATCGAAAATAAGTCTAACTTAACATCATCCATGATAATATTGTGAGAACCGTATATTAGTGTGTTGCAAGAGTGTTTGTACGATAGTGGTAGGAAACATAAAAGAGACACTATATATAGTTCGCATCCTTGATGTCGACTTCCGTATTTTTAGAATTTATGATAACAAACATAAAAGTGTCAAGATGATCCAATTGTCATATATTCATCCATTCTTAGGATAAATAATCACAATTTCAGGAGCAATAAATTAAGGAGGTTTTCATCATGCACAGAGACTTCAATTTTTCGGATAAGATTTATACCATCTTCTCATGTATGATTTATTGAAGAACCTTGGTTAACATAAGCATTTCAAAGCCAATATCTTCTCATTTATCCCACCTTTATAGTCCTTGGTTATGTAATCAAACATTTTCATAAGACAACTAAGATTATTTGATAACCCTTTTTGGACATGGATCAAGCTAATCTTGATCTATCGTACGCTCCCATGCTATTTTGATATAACTTCATGATCTCAAAGCTTGTCGTCATCTTCGTGAAATCTCTAATTGTAGGCTTGATATCAATTTGTTAATTTATAAATATTGGGTGTGGATAAAGATAAAAAAGCAATCATTATTAGGCATGCTATATATATATAAGAACCTTTTAAATACAAACAACAAGAAGAAGAACCGCAAAGTCTTCTTCCACATTAAGTAGGGTGGGTTACATGGAATCTTTGCCTTCATTCAGATTTATTTCGATCGCTCACAAATCCAAGTAATTAACATCCTTTTGATATTATTCTTCGAACACTTTCAATTGGGAATTACTCGCACTCTCTTAGCCGACTCAACATCTCACATCTTCTAACCAGTGCATCAATAAACATCCTTTGTAAATGATCAAACCACCTTAAGCGGTTTTGTCTCATCTTATCCTTAATCAGAGTTACACCAACTTTCCTTCCATCACATCATTCCAGATCCAATCTTTTTGTGTATGATCACACATTCAAAGTAGCATTCTGTTCTATTATTGTCATCATCTGCATATGTCTATGGTTCACATGCTACCACTCAGATCTGTAGAGCATAGCAGGTCTTAAGATTGCTTTGTATAATTTCCTTTGACCTTTCAAAGGAATTTTCTTACCACATAGAACAATAGAAGCTCCTCTCCACTTTAGCCAACCTGTATTTATTTTATGAGTAATATCTCCCTCGATTTCCCCATCATGTTGCGAAATAGATCCCAAGTATCTAAAAGAATAGTTCTTTTGAATACTATTCTCCAATCTTCACATCGATTCCTTCAGCACTGCTTTCATCAAAAGTG
The DNA here is from genome assembly GCA_037367405.1 of Ottelia alismoides. Taxonomy (NCBI): domain Eukaryota; kingdom Viridiplantae; phylum Streptophyta; class Magnoliopsida; order Alismatales; family Hydrocharitaceae; genus Ottelia; species Ottelia alismoides. The sequence goes on along the minus strand of JAZKJV010008355.1, from coordinate 390,850 downwards.
CACTCTATATATCCAGTCTTAACCTTACTTATATGCGACCCTTTAGTCTCTAAGGCATGTCTCCAAGCCTCAAGCTTCTCATTTACTCCATCTCTGATCTCATCGACCAAACAATATCATCGCCAAAAAACATACACTAAGTATCTCATCCTGAATATGACTAGTCAACTCATTCATAATCAGGTAAAGAGGAAAGGCCTCACAGCTAAACCTTGATGTGGATCGATGTTGATATTAAAAAAACCGATCTTTCCAGAATGGATCCTTACACAAGATGAACCCTCATCATACATATCCTTTATAAGGTTAATGTACATGAGACACACTTGGTTTTCTGCAAAACTCTTCAAAAGATCTCCCATTGAATTGAATCATAAGACTTCTTCAAAGCAACAAAAATCATACAGAGATTCTTTCTTTTCACTCCTCAACAGGTGAATTGCTTCAACAATTGAGCGTCCCAGCAAGAATTCAAAATGATTTTTTTATTACTTTCAAACATGCCTCAACCTTCTTTGGATGACATGCTCCCAATTTTTCATAGTTTAACTTCATAGCTTAACTCATTAGTTTGATACTCCTGTAATTCAAACAATTTTGAAGAGGTATCAAATAGATGAGCCATACTAGGAAGAAAAATTCTTTTTAGCACAAGATAAGACTTCAGGAGCAAAGAGAACAAGGAGTGCTGTATTTCTAAAAAAAATTAATAATGGAGATAATATATTAGATAAAGTTCTAAAGGAGACATTTTTTTTCTTAAAATCTAGTGGAAAATGTCAATTAATATTCGTCAAAATTAGGGAGCGTGACATCCATCAATTAAATACTCATGTTACTTTGCATGTAAGACACACATCGAGTTCCAACTACATCTGGATTTCATAGGATAGTTGGATATTAGGCAATTGTATTCGATCCAACTTTATCTTAGATCATAAGATTCCTTCAAACTTTTACTTAATCGAAGTAGCTGTAAAGTGCAATCAGATTATAATTCACGACATATGCAGCACGAAATTAATCATAACAATGTCTACACTGTACAAGTGGGGCACAAATTCCCGTTACGAATGGTTTCGTAAAGGATTCGTACGTGGTGTGTCCCGAGTTACTCTGAAATAGTCCGGTAAATCACCCTACGAACTTGGATTGAAATTCCATCACAAATCGATGTTACCTCACATCACATTCCTTATTTCAACCTTCGACTAACCCTCATAACCATCCAAACAATTACTATTCACAGGAGGTTACCTCACCCCAACCCAGTAACCAAACTAGCTTAAAAGGAACTAATTGGATTTGCCATCTAAAAGGAATTGACGGCGCAACTTGTTGCCTTTCTTCCAACAATTTCTTTGTGATATGTCATGATCAAGCTCGAAAGGAACTAATCGCATCCGCTCGCGCCTTATCCAACGGTGGATGCGACCACGCAGTCTTTGTTTTGGCTTAAAATTTAGTTTTTACTGTAATTGTGATTTGTCTTTCCCCGTACAGTGGAAGCACTTCGAGACATAGCCTCCAAACTAGAAATAAGCTCGGACGTGTGGGACTTCAACTTGAATCCATGCAGCCAGAAAGGTGGATGGGTGAACGCCCCTCCCTTCGTCCAGACCCAAACCAACACTGTCATCAGCAATCTCACCTGCGGCAAATGCGACCCCAACACCAATCTCTGCCACGTCGTCAGCATGTATGACTTCTCACTCCATTGCACTGTTCATGCCTTCTCTTCTTGATGATACTCATGGTATATTCTATATGTGAATTCTTGGTGGGTGTGTTCAGAGTTCTCAAGTCCATGAATCTGACCGGAGTGCTACCGGAGGAGTTTGCCAATCTTACCCATCTCACCATTTTGTGAGTAGCATGTTTTTTTTTTCGGCTATCTTTATGTTTGTTTGATTGCGCGCCAACTGTTTGATGAAATGCCTCTGTCATGATTCGCAGAGATCTCTCACGAAATGTGATCACCGGGAGCCTTCCAGCTGCGTGGAGATCGCTTCCGCTTGTCAACATGTGCGTATATGCTTGCGGTTATTGATGGTATTGATATTGTCTTTTGGTGATGTTGGCATTCTCTGAATCTGCAGAACTCTTCTTGGAAATGTGATATCCGGGGTGATACCGGATGAGTTCGGAGACATCAGTAGTCTTTACTACTTGTAATTCTTCCACCATCTGTTTGTTGCTTCTTTCTGTTGTTTTTTGTGGTGTCAATAAGGAGGTGGTTTTACTTCTCTTGTGAAGGGGTTTAGAAGACAACTTATTGGAAGGAGGTCTCCCCAAATCATTTGGTCGCTTCAGAAACTTGAGTAGATTGTAATATTGTGCTTGTTGAGAAAATTTTGTTTAGTTTCACGGGCTTGCAACTCATATGATGAATATCTTGAAATGCAGACTGTTGTCTTGCAATGACTTCGTAGGAGAGCTACCTGAGGATTTGGGAAATATTACAAGTTTGACGGACTTGTAAGTCGTCATTGCTCCTTTTGCCTGCATAAACAGTAGCACGATCTCTACTAAGTTTACTTTTGTAAGTTCAATAATAAATTCAATTTTAAGGAAAAGATTCCCTAGTTTTCATTGGAGCATTCTTTCTTGATCAAGGCAATCCTTCAGCTTGTGAGTAGCTCCTTCATAAAATCTCATACTTATGCTTAGCTCTCTGTCTGAGCCCTTAATTTTCACTCCTTACTGGCATGCATTGTCTGAATATCTCCAAATAAGATTATTATAACATAGCTAACAGTGGTTTAAATTTGTAAATCCCATTCCATGAATAGAGATTGTAGACCATTCTCTGAATTGAATATCAAAAGTATTTTCCTGACTTTTAGTTGATCCATTTGGCATGGACACCTCTGCATGTTTCTTCATTTTTTGCATAAAAAGTATTTTCCTGAAGTCCAACAACTAAAACATGACATCTTTAATTTCACACTAAAGTTATAATATTCGGAGTCGTGTTCTTGCATTGAGAACAACGAATGATTGCATTAATTAGTTAATTATTGTGGAAAGATTCACCTATTGTAGTTTGAGAATCTGTGTTTACTCTCATATTGCCACTGTTAGAGAGTTGGATGTGAATGGGGTCAATATACAGCTTGTACTGTATGTTTTACTGTGAAGAATACATATAAAGTACACATTATTTAAACCATGTCCTTTAGAGCTGGTCCAATGTTTAAAAGAATGAAGAGTAGATCAATAAGATATTCCTGAAAGCGAGGTGAGGTGTAAGCAGTCGAAGCGTAAGCTTCAGGAAAAGTTTTCCTCAAAACTTAAATTAGACACAACTTTATTTCTATAAAATCCTAAAAATGGGAAAGATTTGTAAAAAAAAACACATCCTACTTCATGCAACACATTCAGTTCCTAACATGATTTCAATAATTATTTCAAGATTCATAATTCATACGGCCCTAAACAAGACCAACTATTATAAAAATTTCTTAGTATTAGTTGACAGACCACAATTTACTAAAAAATCAACGAAAAATATTTCACTTGATAACGTTATACTAAATTGGTAATATAAACAAATGTTAGAAAACCTAACAAATCTAAATCTTTAAAAAAACCCACCTAACAAATATAAAACTTTAAAAAAGACACACGGGTGCATGCTGGAATTGGAGGTGATGTCGATTGATGCGGGGAAGCTAGTGGAGGCCCAATGTAAGCGATGCCGATAGATGCAGCATAGGTGATGGCAGTCCAACACCAGTGGAGTTATTGAGAGGTATTCGAGTGGAGAAGAAGAAGACTCCGCGCATAGAGGATCGAATGTGAGACTTTGGTTTAGCCGTTAAAGCCCTCTAGGGCAAACATATGTCACATGACTTACTTTAAAGAAATAACAACAAGGTGCGAGTCACCACCGCCTCGATAATGTGATGCCTTGGCATCGCATCAACGTTTGCAAGGTTTACATCTCAAGAAGGAAGCCTGAGGTGTACACCTCAAAACACTTTTGGAGCACTTTGCCTCGAGGTACAACCTTTTAAAACCATGAGTAGGGATGCCATCTTGGTCGCCTTAAACCACACAAATCTATGTTTTAATATTGTGTTTGCTGTGAATTCCTTTTTTATTTTGGATTTCAACATGATACACACCAAATCATTCTTGGGATTAATCATGTCAAGTTACTGTTTTTATGGCTATTATTTTTTATTTTAAATCCTGAAGTTTGGTCATTTTTCGGCATGGCTATATAAAAACAAAGCAGCGGTTATCAAGGACCTTCAAAATAGAGTATTGACGTGATGAGTTTTCCTACCCCCAATTTTTATTTGTGAGAAGAAAATGGAAGACGATGTGCATGTCGAGCTTAGGGATGCTCATTTTTAAAATTTTTGATGTATTTGTATTGTAAGCTAACTCAGCCTTGGCTAGTGCCAAGTCCGAGTAAATGAGCAGGGTTGCCTGGGGCAACCAACATCCATTGTAAAACCTTCTAAAACAAATTCCTAAATAGTGTTATCAATTGAGAACACTATTTAGGAATTTGCCTCAATACAGTAAGATCTTTTCAACATGGATTTAATCAAATATTTGGAGTTCGTGGGGGTGTTTTCTACTAGCAACGTGTTGCATCGCCTGAATACAATGAGAAATTGGCAAGGACCGCTACATCGTTGCTCGGATGTTAGTTTAATTTACAAGGGTGCTTGCACGAGGAACAAATATGAGTAAATAAGCTAGTTCCACTGCATCGCCGCCAAGATGCAGTCCAAAATTTGCAAAGATTCTCGCATGATGGACACATGCGAGTAAAGAAGTTAGTCTAAAATAGGTAGCAAAAGAATTTGAGGACATGCAGTTGGAATATTGGAAATTTGACTGGCAAATCGATGGGGATAATAGATACGATGGAGAGAAGGAAGATTTAGATACTATGTCTCCAAGAGACAAAATGGGTTGGAAGGAAAGCAAGGGAGATCGGGAAGACATGCTTTAAATTATGGTATTCATGTAAATAGAGGGGTAGAAATGGTGTTGGAGTAATTGTTCATAAGGATTTAAAGGATAGTGTGGTTGAGGTGGAAACATTTCGGGATTGGATTATTTTGCTAAAATTGGTGCCGGAAGAAGTTATAATACAATCTCAATTTATGCGCTTGAAAGAGAGGTTTTCGCAGGGGTTCCTAATGCCTGGTCTTGGAGGGCCTCATATGCCCGATAAGTCAGGTCCAACAATCGTTGTGTCGGTCTCTCTTACAGTACTCAGAACATGCTCAACCAATCAAATCAATAATCAACCCACAATATATGAATAATCAATGCAAATGTGCGTGTCAAAATTTATATTTATTTCAACTCTACAAAATATGTGTATAGTGAATAAGTGTATAGTGTCGAACCACAAAGAGAAAATACGTGGATAGGCAAATAATTATTGTCTACAGAAAATAAGCAACAACTATTTTTTAGTTTTTCATTTTTAAAATTTTATGGGTTTCTAATTATATTTAGTTTTTTAATGTATTTTTAATATTTTATATTTTTATGTTTTAATTTTTAAATTTTTATTTCCTTTTTTTCTATTTTTAATTTCTTTTATTTTTATAATATATAATATATATATACATATATATGTAATATATGTAATAATGTGTATAATATAAGTATTATATATGATATATAATAAATATCTAAAAATTCAGAAAATACAAATAAGAATAATCCTATTTTTTTAAGATTTTAAAATGTATTTAAGGAATTTATAATAATAATACTATATAAGTAATATTATTTATATATATACTATATAGGATTTTATGTTGATAAGTATAACTACATATACTCAAAATTTATAAAATAAAATATTTTATTTTTATATTTTTCTCTATTTTTATGATTTTTAGATAATGTTTGCTAATTTTTATGTATTTTTAATGTCTGAAATACTCCAAAATAGGGAGTTAATAAATAAGCCGAATTATTTTGGGATTTAAACATAGATAATAGGTTCAAAACTCTCAAAACTAATTTTAATATATATTATATTATAAAAAGAAATTTATACAACAGAAAGCTATTTTTTTGGATTTTATAATTTTTTGCTATTTTTTATAGGGTTAGGAGGGATTTTTAATTTTTAAGGGTTTGTTTTATATTTTTTGCAATTTTTGGTATGGAGTTATATTATATAATAATAAATATATTTTATTTTTTTGGAATTTTTAAAAGCAGTTTTATATTTTTTATTTTTGTATCTAAACTGGGAATAAATAGCTCCTAAATGTTTTTTAATAAATAGAAAAATGCTAGAAAATGCTACAACAAAAATATAACATGAACAAACATAAAATGAGGCATATACTATGATTTTTCCAAATTTTTACATGCACAGGAGCTATTTAATAAAAATTAAAAGATCTAAATTAATTTACAATGTTGGCATGGCATTTTTGCAATAAAAATAAAGTTAGAGGGGCTCTGTTCGAAAAGACCTAAAGTCAGAACTTAATTACAAATTTTATATACCAAAACGAAATAAAAAGACCCGGGAGGAGTTCTATGAAAATTAACCAACTCACGTGGGAGACCATGTGAGCTGAGCTGACATGGACCTAAATGCAAAATACAAAAACTTGAGGTCTCTTTTGCAATCATTACGAATATATTTACACATCAAATAATATCTATAGGGCTAAAATGAAATATACAAAAAGGAAGGGCATATTATGCAATTTACCACTTATTTGCATGCCATCCGACGGTTCTTAATCTCTCACTTAAACACATTCGACACTCCCCAAGCGATGATACCGCTTCACCGCTCTATGGTTAGGATCAGATCTAGGTCTTCATCGAACGACTGAAGTACGAGGCGATCCAATAGTACTGGAGCACCTGGGGGGTGCTCATTATCGGACGGTCACGAGGGCATGTGGAAGAACTCAAAAGAACATCACGAGGCTGCTCCTTCGATCGTGCATATCTCGCTCCTCCGACCTCCTCTTGAGCTGCTCAAGTTCTCTACATGTTCAGGGATACTGTCTGCAGTTAATGGCACCCTAAAAAATGTCCAGGCCCCCTTGGTAGGAGCTTAGAGCTCTGGCTCGCATTAGGGCACCTGGAGGTGTGTCGCATTATCTGATTCGACCCTCTTTGGGTCCATGGAAGCTCACACCTGCTGAGGAAGTTTCATTGGCTCGAGGCAGTTTTCCTCGACCCAACATGAAGCTGAAAAGCGTGATGAATGGAGTGGGTGGAGAAGCTTTGATGATGGGTGAGGGAAGGGCTTCGATTCACCTAATTCTTGTAAATATTAATGCACTCCCTTGTAAATACTTGTACATACTTCTTTCACTAACCTTTATGAAGAAACCATAAAAATTGCAAAATATTTTCAAAAATTGCGTGCAAATTTGCAAAATCATTTTCAAAAATCTATAAAAAGTTCAAAAATAGTAAATGTTTCATAAAAAGATATTCTTTTCATTGCATTGCATTTGCATTTTTTGGATTGATAACGACAATTGAAATAGTCTAAATAATCCGAAGATTGGAGCTTGGTTGGACCTTAATCCACTTAATCACATGAACCTTATAGGAACTGGAATTGAGGTGCTTGAGGTCTACTAGACTTAATTCTTTGACACAAGACCAGGTTCAGATGTCATCTTGACTGCCTAAATAGAATATTTCGAAGCACACACATGACTCTTATCGACAGTGACCTAACTTGCACACATGCACCTTGCACTTTGCTCACATCAGTTGAAGTGGTAGAGGGTTGGATTTGCCAGCATGAGACACAAGCGAATGGAAACATACGAATTCGCAATTCTGTGGTCATTGTTCCCCAACCCGATCTAGTAGCCATGAGGTCTAATGACAGGATGTTGTGGGTTGCAATAATGCTTCAAAAGAGGGATAGTCTACTGGCTCAAGAGGAAAAAGTCCTTATGTAAATGATGCTGTAAATAGTATTAAAAAAATGTAAAATCAAAAACTCCAAAAAACTATAGACGGGTAAAAATCAAAGAAAATCCAATCCCCGTCAGAGTATGTATTCAATAAGCATGCCTGATCTTCGAGGTCAAAGATTCATGTGAGCTTGCAGCTGGATGATTTGATTACACTTGTCAAGCATCCTAGGATAGGTAGCTACACTGGCTACTGTCCATTCTCTTCTCCACCTCCCCTTCTTGAGCCGGTTGCACTTGAACTTAGAAGAGAATACCCGCTTCTCGAGGAAAGAGTTGTTGGATTGGATAATTAGGGTCACCATGTTGAAGAAGACTTCTCTTTATCGCTTCAATCGAGAGGAGCTACATATCACTTACACTGTACAAGATAGACTCATAATCATAAGGGATTGCGTATGATATATATTTGTTCTGACCTGGCTATTGAGGAGACTTGAGCAGAGTTTTGTGGTTCTCAGAGGTTGTTGTGCTTCAAGTCTGCTTCCCAATAAGGTTCCGACCAAACCTAAATTCCGAAGGTCCTATTGAGCTCCAAACTTTGATTTTATGAAGATAAGTTTAAAAGCTAAAATCAATCCATTTTAATTCTTTATCTTTTCTTCATTTTCTTTTTTTCACTCATTAGCATAAGTGTTTGCTAGGGACTAGCAAAGGCAAGTATACGGGGTGATGAATCTCCATTTCATCACCTTTATTTTTTCATTTAGGCCTTAAATCCCTATCTAAATGCATGTATATAACATTAATTTGTGTAAATTAACATGCAATAATTGTTGCATATATGGTATAAAATACTGTATTTAATGCCAAAATAAAAGAATAAAGAAAGAAAAGAAAAAGAAATGAAATACCAAATGTATTGAATGATCCTAAACCTCGAGACTAAGTCAAGAATTGACTTGGTCGACAATGAATACAATATGAGGAGATAAGGGCCAATAAATACACAGAAACCCTAATTTTTATAGACCAATAATAGACCTTTTGGGACCTATTTCATTTTCCTATTTTTACATCTCAAATCAATAAACCCTCTATATGAAACTTGTATATAGTTGGTGGTTCTGTGCTCCCGTCTCTGAGCATGTTTGAGCACCTTTTTATCGCATTTTTAGGTAGATTTTCTTTCCTGTACTTTATTTTTGTCTTTCTTTCTCGCATTTATTGCTTGTTTAGCATAGATTCCAGCTTAGACGTTCGCCGGAGCACTAGGCTTCAACTATTGTTCCACCATCCTCCTCCCTTGTTTCTCCTCGCCTGACCACCCCATTAGCTTCTCCTTCTGTTTCTCCATCAAATGCTATACTCCAGTCACCCAAATCTGCTCAAGATCTGGAAGTCGAAGTCTATCTCTGCCACATTGTCAGACCTCTCTACCCTACCTCCTTTTCGCTTCTTTTTCCACTAAATAAAGGCCAGGATCGATCGCTCGAGCCTTGCCATTATTCCTACTCTCTTTACAGGTTCTGGAGGACCCATATGAGGGTCAAAAGCATCAAGGGTAGGTCTTCCAGGTGCTCGAGCCTCGCAGCGAATCCAAGACTCCATCAATGGGTCCCAGACCTTCTTAGTACCTCCGACAGACATGGAAGGGCTTGAGCTCTGTTTTATGGCCCTTGGGATGCTCCCAGGTGGTCAGAGTCATGAGCAGTTATAGATTAAAGCTTCCCGAAGTCGATTTCTTCCCTATTTGTCCAGGGGAGGTCTCCACCGTCCGATCACGAGATGATTCCAGGTGAAGCAGGAACCCTTGGATTCGACTGCTCGCAACCATTAAATTGGCGACTGAGATCTAATCTCAGCTGTCAAGCCTCGAAGCGGTATAGGCGCATCTCGACCATCCACGTGGATAAGCGAGGAACCATCGATCATAGATTCACGTACGTGGGGGGTAATTTTGCATGTATTTCACCTTTTTGTATTTACTTTTTCGTTTATAAACATTCCTTTGCAGTTTAAATATGTTAGTAATATTTATAATTTGAACTCTATTATTACTTTTTTTGCACTTAGGTTCCTTGACATGTTACCTCATGTGCGCATACACATGAGGTAGCATGGCATTTTGCAGAGGGCCCCCTCCGGGCCTCAGTATTTATGTTTAGTAATGCCACTTTTGTACTAAGTGTTATATTTTGTGGAAAATTTTATTCAAGACCTGGAAGTTTTGTAATATTACAAAAATACCACTGTCGATATTATTTTTTCTTTTTGTTGCTTTTATTTTTATTAAATATCTCTGATGCTCTAAAAAATATAGGGAAGTTAGGGTAGAGGCATATATTCAACTTTGCTGCATATATTCTTGTGGAGGCTTTTTATTCTATTTTTCTACTTATTAAAATTCAAAATTTCCATGTTTGGCTTTAAAAGTACAAAAAATATAAAATCACTTTTAAAATCTCCAAAAAATTAGGAATTATTATTACTATATTTTGTAACTCCGGACCAAAAATCCCTAAAAATTACAACAGAAAAATACCAAAAACTAAAAAACCCCTAAAACCTTAAAAAATATTTAAAAATCCAAAAAATATTTATTGTTTGTCTTTGATTTGGTATGTATTATATATTAGATATTAGAAATAGTTTTGGAAAATTTTGAGATATTTATCTATTTTTAAATTCCCAAACAATCCGGCCTATGTCACTGTTTTAACATTTTTGGGCAATTAAAAGTACCTAAAAATAGCCAAAATTACCAGAAAAATTTCAAAAAAGGGAAATATAAAAAAGATAAAATCATTTTATTTTGCAATTTTGAGTATTTATAGCTATTATTATAATATAGAACCTTATATATAGCTTATATATAATTACTATCTATTTGTTATAATATTCTTTATATCTATAAATCCCAAAAACATATTTTAACCCCTTAAAAAAATAAAAAGATAGTATAAACTTGTATTTTTCTGATTTATATATATTATATTTATGTCCTATATAATAATTATTTTATATTATATTTACATACTTATTACATATTAAAAAGAAAAGAATTAAAAATCAGATAAATATAGAAATAAAATAAAAATTTATAAGATTAAAAACAAAAAATATATAAATTTATCATCCATAAAAATTAAATATAAATGAAAACCCACAAAAATATCACATATAAAAAGACAAGAGAAGGAAAATTTCGGTTTCATTGCCCAATCTATCATGTTTGCTGCCTGACACCTATACACATTTTGCAGTGTTATAATAAATTGTAACTTCACACACATTTTTCTTCGTTTTATCAGTATATGTGGGTTAATTGTTGCTTGATTCACCTCTTGTGTTTGATCACCTCAACGATTGCTAATTGTGTTTGATTAGCAGACCGGCCAATAGCGTGTCAACACATGCTATGCTCTATAGATCAGAATATTGGCCTATTAACCATATACGTGTGTAGATAATGGCATTAGCAAAAATGAAAATGCTAAGGGGAATGTTTGGTCATACATGAAAAGATTGGATTCAGAACAATGCAATCAGAAGAAAATTTGGTGTAGCTCAGATAGAGGATAAGATGAGAGCAAAACCACTTAAGATGGTTTAGCCATTTGTAAAAGAGGTCGGTTGATGCACCTGTTAGAAAATGCAAGATTTGGGCTGTTGAGTTGGTTAAGAGAGGGTGATATAAGGTCCAAGAAGTGTTGAAATAAGACTATTCGAAGGGATCTTAGTTATTTGTATTTAAGCCCAAGAATGGCCCAAAATAGATCTGAATAGAGGAAAAAATCAGTGTAGCCGACCCTACATAATGGTGGGAAAAGGCTTTATTATTGTTATAGTATTATAAGCTGATTAGAAGCACCAATTTTGAATGATTTCATCTCCTACAGGAAAGGAACCCACACCTTAGATACCTGTATACAATATGTTGAAGGAAAGTAGTTAGAAATAATCTTTACTGCCATACGTTTACTAAATGTTGAGAACACAAATTTGGAATATGCTCGAGAAACAAGATAATCGCTTTAAGAGCATATGTAGCTTAAGAACTTGAATATAACATACAAAAAGCTCTCTTTCTTTATGTAGAATGAATAGAAAGAAGATTATTGCATTGGAGGTTCTGGATGCATCTAACTACAACTATACATGAAGGAGTTCTTCCTTCAGGTCTTGGATTGACCATAGTCTGCTTTTTGTTGAGGCCTTGGAGATGTATCATATGGCAACCGTTCTTTCCCTTCCTCGATCGAGATGGGATCACTCGCCTTTGTATCTGGATACTGGTAAGGGGAAGTCATTGTACTCGTCTTCAAGTTTAATCGATCGTGGTTGATAGTGCCGTGCTTTCAAGATTTGATGAAAGATTTCGGGGTGAACTTGGTTGTGGATGACTCGACCACTAAGATTATGTTCTTGAAGTTGGAGGCGCTTCGCAAGATGCTTGTTGTCTACAAGAAGGATAACATAGTGTCGCCGAAGTAGAAACAAAACTTGAAACATGAGATATTACGTCTTGATTTGTTAGAGGACGCGCATAACCTAGATGTGGTAGGGTTAGGGTACTAAAGACCACTGAGAAGAAGGATCGGAAAAAGGCCATGGAGTGACGATAGAGATCATGTTAGAAGTGGATGAAGGAGTAGGATACCAATAACCAGATTTTTCCATGTTATGGCTAGCAGACAATGCCACCATAATTTGGTCCACTCTATTGTGGTTGGAGGGGAGGCCACTCATGGAGAGATTATGGTGGATAGTGAAGTTAGAAACCATTTCAAACTTACAAGTTGATGCATGACATCTAGCGATTCCAGGTAGCTTGTCCCGAGGGTCTCGTAGGTCACAAGGGAGGAGGCTGATGTTATGTTTAAGGACTTTGATGTGCATGAGATTCGGAAGGCAATATTAGCTCTTAATGCAAACAGGTTCGGGCCTAACAAATTTCCCATGTTCTTCATCAAGTTTTAGGTCCTAGTAGCAGATGAGGTATCAACCATGGCATTTGAGTTTGTAAGGGGAACTCCAAGTTCGATCGCCTGAACCTATCCTTCATTTTTTGTTGCAAAGATAATTGTTACGGTCATCTAATTCCGTTACCTAACACCGTCCACTTGATTATGGCAAAGTTGATGGCAAATAGGTTGAGAGGAATGTTGGGCCACCTCATTTCCCCTATGCTGATTGCTTTCCTACCTGGTGGGCAGATTATGGACAATGTGATGATGATGCCGGAGATTGTTGTAGATTAGAAGATGCGTAACGTCCAGTGGGTACTATGGAAGATGGTTTTTTTGAAGGAAGATGGTTTTTTTGAAGGCTTATAATTACATTGACTGACGCTTCCTTTGATCATCATTGTATCGAATGGGTTTTTTTGGATATATGGATCACTTGGATGAAGCATTGTATTACAACTTCATCTTGTGTTGTCCCGATCAATGGTCTGCCTGGGGGAGGGGGCTTTTTCTAGCCTCAGAGGAGAGTTAATAATGGTTACCCTCATACCCCTCTCTTGTTTATTCTTGTTCCTGATGCTTTTGTTGTTATTATGAAACATGTTAGTCACAGGAGTTTTCTTATCTATATACTCAAGGGAATTAATGTCCATTATGATTTTGCAGTACGTAGATGATACGATCCTCTTTACAGAAGGTGTTGAGATAATTGGATCTCAGGTTACTTTTTACTTATTTATGTTTCCTCTATGTACTTCTCTGTAGGGCTTTTCTCTTATATAAGAGAGCTTTAGGGTCTCGTCTATGATATGAATTTTGTTTCTTCTGACATGGTATCAGAGCAATGGTCCTAGATCGGGGTTCCCGTATCCCACTAAACCCTAACCCTACATCCCCCTCCCGCCAGGGGCATCCCAACCTTCCAACGTCACCACTAGGGGCACCCCGACCCCTCCAGCATCATTGCTAGGGCCCTCCAGCACCGCTGTCGGGGAAACCCCAGCCCCTCTGCTCACTTCCAGCATCAACCAGGGCCAAGCCAAGGCCCTCCGCCCGTTGCAAGACATCGTCGATCTCCAACCCGCATTGCGCAGGGGACTTCATCCCCCTCTGCGTGCCACGACCATGCTCCTGTGCTACGAGAACCGTCTATTATGCGTCCTGGAGGTCTGATTTGGTTTGGAGATTGTGATTTTTCTCTCATAAATCACATCTTACGAAGCTAGACCTCAACACGAATCAATGAGGATGGTTGTATGAGTATACATATACTACCACTCCTTATAATGGTATAGACATTCTTAGATCGATCTACTCCTCAGTTGTTGATACAATGTTAGACAACAAGAGTGACGTTTTTTCTTCTTCCGATGCCTTCAAGCGTCCGACTCCCATAGTAAAGATGGATAGGACCAACTATGAGTTGTGGTCCATGCAGTTTCGTACTCTTATGCAGTGCCATAACAAGGAGCACATTCTGTCGGAATTGAAATCGGCGGACAAAATTGGGCTAATCTTCTTGGAAGCAAGATGATGCCTACGCTCGCATTTGGCTCTTCGAGACACTCACCACGGAGATTGCCAACGATATCGTCAACCCACCCAAAACAAAGGCTATGCGGGACATCTTAGCAGCCACATACGTGCAACCAAAGAATGAGAATAAGATTCTTCAGCTGCAGTTTGACATCTCTCATCTTCGAGGCATGTTTGAGCGACTGCACAACTTCATGCCTATTACTACCAGCACTGAGCAACAACATGCATATCGGAATGCCATTATGACATGAGTTTTCCTATCATATGTTGACTCTGAGTACGATGCAACACGTACTCGACTTCTGACTGGAGATATGATACCTTCGATGGAAGAGGTGTACAAGCGCTTGAGCAGAATTACTACCCCATCTACTACTGCGGCCCAAACTCCCTCCTCTATGGCAGTGTCTCGTGGCAGAGGGGGGACTTCACAGTTTCGTGGCCGCGGACCTCCTGGTCGAGGAGTACGTCAACGTGGCCCATGCACTCATTGCCACCGTCCTGGTCATTATGAGGTGACATGCTTTCTGAAGCATGGATATCCTGCATCTGCGAGGGGTTGCTGAGCAGACTGAGCCTACTTCTGCTCCTACACAGGATGCACGTTTGGATGATATTGTTTTTAGACTTCGAGAGATGATGTCCAATCCTACTATTCCAGCTGCAAGTTCATTAGATGCCGCTGCTACTGCCAGAGCTTCATCTAGCTCATCAGGTATTACTTATGCACTTACCAGTTGTAACAGTTCGGATTTGACTGACTGAATTATGGATTCTGGAGCATCGCATCATATGTTTGGAGATCGGGCCTAGTTTAGTTCTTACAGGTCTATCCTGCCTTGTAGATCTGTGGTGATTGCTAATGGAGTACATCTTCCCATTGTTGGTCAAGGGGAGATTGTTCTAACTCCTATGCATTTGCATAACATTTTATATGCTCTAGACTTTCAGATGAATCTTTTGCCAATTAGACAAATTACAAAGGATTTACATTGCTATGCCATATTTGATCCCTCTTCTCTTGTGTTTCAGGACATACTTACGGGCAGGGTAATTGGATGTGGCCGTGAGTAGAGAGGATTGTACAAGTTTGACATACCACCTTATGCTGGGATTGCTACTATTCCTTCAGGATCTGTTTCTCCTTTCATGTGGCATCTTTGTTTTGGACATCTCCCTCTTCAGAAGATGTGTCCGGTTCTACCACAGATATCTCCTCGCACTACCTTGAATTGCGAAGCCTGTCAGCTTGGAAAGTATCATCAGTTTTCTTTTCCGGGTCGTCAGGGTCATTGCAGTAGTCAGTCTTTTGAGTTATTTCATTTTTACATTTGGAGTTCTAGTCGTGTTCCTGATCATCAGGGACATCGTTTTTATATGGTTGTTGTGGATGATTACTCTAGACTTTCTTGGGTATTCTTGTTAAAACATAAGTCCGAAGCATGTCTTATCATTAATTCTTTTCTTATTAAGGCCAAAAATGTCGTCTCTGCTAATGTCAAATTTATTTGTACGGATAATGCCTTGGAGTTTTCCACCTTACAATTATCGAAATTTCTCATATTTGTAGGTATTGTTCATCATACCTCTTGTGCCTATACTTCCTAGCAGAATGGTGTTGCTGAACGCAAACACCGTCATCTTCTTGATGTCACAAGGGCCCTTCTGTTTCAGAGTCGTGCTCTACATTCATTCTGGTGAGATGCGGTTCTCATTGCTCGCTACTTGGTGAACCGCATGCCGTCCACTATGCTTGGAGAAAAGGTCCCTTTCTCGATTGTGTTTCCCGAGAAGGACCTATTCTCTCTGATTCCCAAAGTTTTTGGATCTGTGGCATTTGTCCACAATTTCAGTCCATGCCGTGACAAGCTCTCACCAGAGCTGTCAAATGTGTTTTTGTTGGTTATTCTCGTACCCAAAAGGGTATCGTTTTTGGATCATGTAGGAAGAAAATATTATGTGAGTGTTGATGTCACATTCTTTGAGTCTATTATGTACTCTTCTCCTACAGGTGACGGGTTATCTAATGCTCCATCTGGTGAGGATGTGGTTATTCCTCCACCTTCATCGTCTCCACCATGTGCTCCCAATGTTGAGTCTCAACCTTCACCACCTCCACCACCATAACCATCTCCACCACCTCCACCATCTCCACCTCGCTCACCTCAGACACAATTCCTACCGCATGTTTACACGCGCAAGTCTTCTACTCGCCCCTTTGTTCATGCGCCCTCCACATCATCCAGCACGCCTAAGGTATGTAATGAAAACATTGTTTCAACTGATGGCACTGGCGTGTTGAATGTTACACAGGAGGAGTTTATACCAGATAACAGAGAAGCTGATGACCTGGAAATACCTATTGCTTTGCAAAAGCCTCATCGTCAATGTGCAACTTATCCTCTTGCTACGCATATCTCATTGGACCATCTTTCAGAGGAATACAAGAAGTTTGTTGTGGGACTCTTGGCTGTTTCTATCCCACGAACATATCAGGAGACCATATAGGATAGTAGGTGGCATCTTGCAATGGAGGAGGAGATAACAGCCTTACTGTCGCGTGGCACATGGAGCATTATTTCTGCTCCTCCAGGTACTTCTGTTGTGGGCTGCAGGTGGATATTTAGAGTAAAGCAAAGGGTAGATGGCAGTGTGGATCGCTACAAGGCAAGGCTTATGGCACGTGGGTTCACCCAAACTACTATCAGGATACATTCTCGCCGGTGGCCAGACACTCGACACTTCGCATTCTTTTATCTGTTATTGTTTTACGGGACTGTCCACTTTACCAGCTTGATGTAAAGAACACATTTTTATATGATGACCTATAAGCGGAGGTATATATGCAGCAACCACTAGGGTTTGCTATTGAGGGGGAGTCACAGAAGGTGTGCAGGCTTCATAAGGCAATTTACGGCCTGAAGCAGCGTTCGAGAGCTTGGTACCAAAAGCTATCGGAGTTGTTAGAGCAACATGGTTCGTGAGGTCTACAACGGATCACTCATTGTTTGTTCAGAGGACACAGAGAGGTACTGTTGCTATTCTTGTCTATGTTGATGATATCACTATCACCGGGGATGATGAGCAGGGCATTCAAGATGCCAAGAGTTCCTAGGTCAGCAATTTGTGACTAAGGACCTTGGCACACTTCGATACTTCCTGGGATTAGAGTTCGCTGGAACTAGCGTGGTCTTGTGATGACCCAGAGGAAGTTTGTAATGGATCTTCTTTCTGAGATAGGTATGACAGGGTGTAAGCCTGCTACTACCCCCATGGATCGGAGTATGAGATTATATGATGATGACACTGAGGAGGTAGACAGGAGGAGATATAGAGAACTTGTTGGGAAGCTCCTATACACCACGATTACCAGACCAGATATATCTTTTGCAGTGAACAAAGTTAGCCAATTCATGGAGCATCCCAGGAAGGTGCACATGGATGTGGTTCATATGATCTTGAGATATTTGAAGACTTCACCTTGTTCTGATCTCATCTTCTACAGGGGTACATCTCTTGAGGTGACAACTTGTGCAGATGCAGATTATGCAGGTTGCCCCAGAGATAGGAAGTCTACTTCTGACTTTGCTATTTTTATTGGCAGCTCTCTTGTTTCATGGAAAAGCAAGAAGCAGACAGTGGTGGCCAGATCTAGTGTAGAATCTGAGTACAGGGCCATGACACATGGAAGCACAAAGATGATGTGGGTTAGATCTGTGTTGACTGATCTTACTATTGAGGTTGCTCTTCCCATGCAGCTTTTATGTGATAATCAAGCGGCTCTATTTATTGCCAACAATCCTGCATTTCATGATCAGACCAAACACATAGAGGTGAATTGTCATTACACTAGAGACATGATTCAGAAAGGTCTCATATCTACATCTCATGTTTCTACTAGAGATCAGACTATAGGCATCTTCACCAAGGCACTCGCTAGAGGTCCATTTCAAAGGTGTTGCACCAAGCTGAGCATGATAGATATATATGCTTCAGCTTGAGGGGAGAGTTGAGATAATTGTATCTCAGGTTACTTTTTCCTTATTTATGTTTCCGCTATGTACTTCTCTGTAATTAACCCAGGGTCTTTCTCCTATATAAGAGAGCCTTAGGGTCTCGTGTATGAACAGAAGGTGGATTGGATAGCTGTAGAGGACTCTCAGTGGTGATTGATCTGTTTCATAATGTCTCTTGTTTGAAGATCAAAGTCGCCTTTGTGCCTTTTGGTTTGAGCAATGGGTGTTTCACCCGGTGAGGCCTCACTGAGGTGTCCTAAAGCCTCTTTGCCCATGCATTATCTTGGCATTCCTATAGTGGTTGGGAGAAATGGAAGGTTATATGTTGCCTTTGATCTATGAGATGGAGAAGAGGATGGCTGGTTTGAAGTCAACGCGCTTGTCTAGAGGTAGATTAGTGTTTCTTAAGTTAGTTCTATCGATTATACCTATTTTCTTCCTCTTTTCTAGGTTGTTGTTGGTTGTTGTTTGGGTAAGACTGAAGATTACCATGAGGTGGTTCTTTTGGTCCAACATTGATAACCCTTATGTTTGGTCGTTAGTATATTAGAAGACGATTACTCATTCTAGAGAGGATGATGGATTTGGTGTTCTTAGTTGAAAGAAATGAATAATGCACTCCTATCTTAGTTGATCGTCCACATTGGGGTGACAATGAATACTTGCTCTACAACTTTGTCGGGAAGATTTGTGGTCTCTTCTCAGTTATGGGGGTTCCGGGGAGGTTGGGAGCTTGCCATCAACTTCTGTATGTAGTGTTGCTTGAGGTGTGGCCAATGTTGCAATCTGTCCTTGGAAATGATTGTGGTTTCTGCCGTTGACATAACAACAAAACATATTAGGGGATACATGGAGAAAAGTTCATCGTTTGTTGGCCTTGGCATAGGATGTTTATGTTATTATGGTTGAGACATGGTATGGGAATTCCTTTTCCCCAACTTTTCACTCTAATCCAGTATTTGGAAATGCGGTAGCGGCTGCATATGCCTATTCCGTCACTTGACTGAAGCGTGGTCATATTCGACAATATGTGGTCTAAATATGCGGCATATGCTGTCGCATATGCGACCGCATGTCTAATAGGATTCACGGTAATCCATGACATGTCGATGACACATTAGCTCGATTTTCTTCCGAGCAACTCTTATATCATCATTTACATTGATGCATCTTTTCATTATTCTTGTATATGTTGCATTTGGAAATATAATCTAGGACATTTTTCTCATATCCATTTTCCATTGTTCTCAACACTTATTAATGAACTGTTTACCGCTTTTTGAATTTTCTTTCTAATGAAATTCATTCCAATCCTTCATATGAAACATGAAATAATTGAGTAACAATTTGACACTTTACATTTTTGTACTTCTAATAAATTTTATATGAAAAATACAATTTTCTCCTATATTTTGTGTAAACAAGTTTTGTTCCTTGGAGATACATATATGCGTATAATTTTGGGTGTTTGATTTGTGTATCTATGATTATTCTTTATCCTTTGTTATCTATAGGATATATATACATTAAAGGTTTTCTTATAGAATTCATGTGTTCCCTCTTGAATCCAAATTTGTATATGTATATATATGCATTAAATTCAAAATACACACTAAAAATAATCAATTTATAATACCATGCCTATATATCTTGTTGATTATATTATCTTATTTGAAATGTTTGATTTTTGATTTTGTTAGATCATCATTTTTTATGTAGTCACATTTTATTGTTGTATTTTATAATATTTTAAACTAAAATATTATATACCACATCTTTGTATACTCCTCCGCATATCCGCTTACTCGTTTTAGACTGCATGACCGAATGAATACCGCATACTGCATTTGAACCTTGCTCCAATCTTACGGACCAACGAGTAGCAGACCTTATGGCATTGATGGAATTGTTGGATAGGATGGAAGGTCTCTATTCGATACATGATGATGAGTGTTAGGTTGATGGCACATTTTTGATTTAGAAGGCCTATAAGACTATCCTTAGGATCATGCTCTTTTCAATAATCCCAGGAGTGTGCTCTAGATTGTAAGAGGATTTTGATGTGGAAAGTACCGATAAGGGTTGAAGTCTTTATTTGGTTGTTGAGGTACATGAGGATGATTACCGAGGCAAGGGGAGCTCATTTCTTCCAAGGCACAAACACGAAGTGTATCTATCGCTCAAGGGCCGGTGAGGATGTTGATAACCTCTTTTTTGGATGTGAGAGCTCCAAGGGTGTCTGTAAGAAGGTGGCATATGCGGAGGTGGCAATCGACTAGTTGTTAGCCTCTAGGAGTCTATTGGCTTTGGTTGGCATAGTTTAGGAGATGGATAGAATCAGGTTTGTGGCCATGGTGTAGTCTCTTTTACTTGGTTAGGAGCGGGGTTGTGTCTCAATATGATAGATTTTACATTGAAAATGTGGAAGAACATGTCAATTTTTTAATATTATGGTTGGTAGCATGTACTTGTACACTTATGAATTTATGAATGAGGTTTTTGGGTGTGCACTTTAGCTGTGTCGTGTCCTTTTTCCTTAAGAAAAGAGAATAATTAGAAATCTATTCTTGGTTGTTTATGTTGTTTATGAAAGAAAGAAGTGTGAAGCGTCTTAACAAAGTCATTATAGGTGTTGGGGCTGATAGAGCTGTTGGCAATCAAATTAGGAATAAAATCAACATTAAAAACATTTCTAAAATATCCAATCAATCAACTGTGTTAAAAAGTGGTCCATGAGATCTCCAATTGATCGATTAGTCAAGTAGAGTCAATCCTTCAGTCAAGTAGATTTGATCGATTAGAAACTAACCGTAAAGGGTTCCTTCAAAAAATGGTCGATCAGATCAAATTGGATGATTAATCAGGTGAATTCCAGTAGTAAAAGTTGATCGATCAGGTCACACCAGATGATCGATCAGGTGAATTCCAGTAACTAAAAATATTCGATTAGTTCACACAATCTAAAATCGATCATGTGATTTCTTAAGTAAACAAAAGTGATCGAGCATGTTGTAAAAGTGATCGATCATGTTACACAAGCTGATCAATCATGTAATTTATCCAATAAAGAAAAGTGATTAAGTAGGTCATCAAAAAACGATTTAACAATTGAGTTGATGTTGACTTATTTTTGCTTGTAGATCATGAATATTTAAAAATGGCAATTTTTTTATATAAAAAAATTATGTAAATCATTGACTTCACATTGTTAGAGAAAATGCTCTTGCTCCTTCACTTGTTCTTGAGCCTCAAAGACTTCTAATCTTCAATATAGGTGAAAGAAGCATCTAGATGCATACTCTAACACTCAACCTCAAGGTGGAACATGCAATGCTCAACTAGGACAAATATAAAGAAGGCACTCACTCACCGAATAGAAGATACTACAGACAATATCAACTCAACACATACTTTGTTGGTTGCCTGCTGCGGATGCTGCTTCCTATGTCATGCTGGTGAAGAGGAATTGAAAAGTTGCGGATGTTGCTTCCTATGTCAGCGGATGTTGCTTCGCCTAGGATTTTTCATGGGAGCATCATAGATGCCCCTCTTCTTTGCCGAGGGTTTGACTCATGTGCGGAGGTACCTCGTTTATTGTGGAAGTGGTGTTGTGCATTGTGGATCCATGTGATCTCTTCCAAGCGTCAAGCTAAGGCGGCTAGGCCTAGACGAGGAATGAGAGTCTCGGCGGCAAAGCAGGTCTCACAAGCCCCTGAAGAAAGCTTGACGCCTCCCAGTGGGAATGCATACTAGTCCTTACTTGTCGTAACCCTACAAAGAGCTTCATTTCTTTATTTCTAATGTAATCTCGGGTGTTTATCCTCTTCTACAAATACCTACTCAACTTAATACATTTGAGAGAAATGTTCCCTCTATTTAAAAAAGAACATCATCTTTGTGACCTTGCCTTCTCAATCCATGAGGGGGGCATTAAATCAACCACTCCATGCACCATCCTACAACATATCTTAAAGTCTAGTTGTCCCCGAAAGTCTACATGAATCCACCTCGAAAATCCATCTACGTCGAGATCTGTGAACCACCATTCTAGATTTGTACATGCAGATTTACGACCATGATTGGTTTCACAGGGATTAGAGTTTCTTTAGAACCCTAGTCATTGCCGCCATGCAGAATTAGGGTTCCATCAGGAACCCCAACCTTTTGTTGAACTTAACAATGATATGATCTTGGCGTAAAAAAAACAATGATATGATCTTCAAAAACTTGACAAAATGTATGGAGATAGAATTTTGAACCTATCTTGAAATTCTTCGAAACCTGAATAGATTAATGAACATGATTATAATCAGAATAAATCTTTAAGAGTAAATTCAAGAAATGAACCTTTTCTGATATCATGTAGAAATAAAAATACAGAGGGGATTAAGAACAAATCAAGAACAATAAGAACACAAATGTTTTACATGAAACCCTATTCCATAAGGAGCGTGATGATAGCATATGAGAAGACCTATATCACTGGATATTGCATTATAAATCTCTCATTGAATGCAGGTGACACGAGGTTTCTTATATAGCCTTAAATACGACCAAATCCCACTCATACGTGATGTGGGACTAAACCTGGGTGCATGTGGTAATTAGATCATGAAGGGATTCAATTACACATATAGACATATAATCTAACATTAATTAATCAAATCGATGCAAATAAAGAGCTTGAGAGGTTTATTTAGACTCGTTTTCTTAATAGATAATCATTCTAGACTACAATATCTCTTAGTCATTGTTAGAGTATGTAGAGATATATTTCATATTTATGTATCGTTTATATATTTTCTATCCACTTTATGTAATTTTCCCATAGGTCTCTCCCTATATAAGAGATCCTAGGGCCTAAGGAATGAACAACTCTTTCTATTTTTCCAACATAATATCAAAGCGACGGTCCTAGATCGAAGCTCTTGTACCGAAACAGTAACCCTAACCCCACCCCAAGCCTCCCTCCTACTTACGCCTAGGGCTTCCGTCGCCCAGAATCTCACAGGTCTCCACCGCTGCCGCCCTCATCTTTCCAAGGCCCCTCCTCTTCCCGCGGGACTCCACCGTTGCCGTCCAACCCTCTTGGGACTCCACCACCACCCATGTCCTCACAAGCCCCCGCTGTCCGTCACTAGGCCTTGCGGGTCCTTCTGTCTGCAGCTGGGTCTTGCGGGTCCTGTCGCGGAGGCTCTGCAGCCCAGGTGCCGCTGATCAGCCCTGCATCTCCTCTCTCCAAGAGGGGTGTCATCGCCCTCCTTTAGGAGAACCGCCGGTGAGTACTTTATCTGGATGAGATTGATTGCATGAGTCTAGACATGCAATCCAATCTTTCTATGTCAGTGTAGACAAACACTTGTCTAGTCTTCAACCCTAGTCTTCTCTAGCCATCATGTCAGAAAGCAAGGTAGATATTCCCTCTACTGGCGCCTTCATAGGTCCTGCACCTATTGTAAAGATGGATAGGTCAAACTATGAACTGTAGGCTATGCAGTTCATGAGCATGATGAAGCCTATGGGTAAGAAACATATTCTTACCGAGGAAAAGTCAGGTAAGAAGACTGGGATTAAAGCCTCATGGGAGACAGATGATGCATATGCCAAGGTTTGACATTCAGGAACATTGGCCATAGAGATTGCCAATGATATACTTCATCAACCCACGAGCAAGGCGATGTGGGATATTTTTGCTGCCACTTATTCACAAGCAATATCAAGCAAAATGGACGGCCCCTTCATTCGCGATATACATCTCTGCGTGGGATGTTCGAGAAGCTCTACAGCTTCATGCCTCTCACATCTACTCCTGAACAATAGAAGATGTATAGGAATGCTACCATGGTTGATGTATTCTTGGCAGCCCTTGATCCTGAGTATGAGGCAACCCGTTCCCAAATTTTGGCAGATGCGACTATTCCTCTCATGGAGGAAGCCTTCCACAGGCTCAGTCGGATTACTATTCCATCTACTAATGCCAGTCAGACTTCTTCAGCGATGGCAGCTTTTCGAGGCCGCGAAGGCTCCTCTCTGTTTTGTGGTCGTGGACCTCAGGGCATAGGAGGTCGTGTTCGTCGGCCATGTACTTTCTGCCATCGCCCTGGATATATAGAGGATACATGCTACTCCAAGCATGGATTCCCTACCTCTGTTTGTGTGGCTGAGCAGATTGAGCCCCTAGTTGCTTCCTCTGTGGATCAACGTTTTGATGATCTTGTAGCATGATAGAGGGGCATTATACCTCCTGCCAGTCCTATGACATCTTCGTCGTCCCTCGGGAGTCTTTCAGATGTAGCTGCTTCAGCCTCCTCCAGTACCTCAAGTAGTACTTATGCACTCACTAGCAGTAGTGGATCTGATGTTATAAAATGGATTATGGACTCCGGTGCCACACATCACTTGTGTGGAGACAGGGGTCAACTTATAGCCTACAGAAAGATTCCTCCAGGAAGAATTGAGGTTATTGCAGATGAGACTCATTCCCTATCACTAGACAGGGGGAGATTAGCTTGACGCCCTCTATGCATCTACAAAATGTATTGCATGCACCTGATTTATTTATGAATTTGTTGTCTATTAGCCAGATTACGAAGGATATACATTGTCGAGCCATTTTCGGCCCATCTCTTGTTTTTCAGGACATCCTTACAGGAAAGGTGATCGGGTGTGGCCGCGAGCAGGGCGGTCTCTATCGCCTAGTTTGAATTCCCTAAGTCTCCACTCTTTTTACTGGACTTGTTTCATCATCTACGTGGCACCTACGCTTTGGTCATCTCCCACTCCGGAAATTGTATAGTGTTTTGCCTCATATCTCGCCTCACACATCCTTTCAATGTTAGGCATGTCAGTTGGGAAAGTATCATTGTTCTGCCTTCCCCAGTCATCAGAGTCGGAGTAGTAGCTTTATTTTTAAGTTGTTTTATATAGATATTTGGGGTATCAGTTGTGTTCCTGATCACCAGGGACACATGTTTTATCTGGTTGTTGTTGGTGATTTCTCTCGTCTGTCTTGGGTCTTTTTATTAAAGAATAAATCTGAAGCTGGATATATTATCAAAAATTTCCTAACCAATGTACAAAATGTGTTTTCTACTTCTGTGAAAATTGTGAGATTTGATAATGCCATGGATTTTTTTACTAATACTCTCTCCAATTACTTTTCAACCCAAGGTATTATTCATCAAACATCATGTGCCTATACTTCCCAACAAAATGGTATTTGCCGAAAAGAAGCATCGTCATTTGCTTGATGTTACTAGGATACTTCTCATTCGGAGTCATGCTCCTCATTCTTTTTGGGGCGATGCGGTTCTAACAGCATGCTATCTTATTAATCGCATGCCCTCGTTAGTCTTGGGTGAGAAAATTCCTTTCTCTCTTGCCTTTACTGAAAAGGAAGTGTTCTCACTTACTCCTCGTGTGTTAGGCTCAGCCGCCTTCGTCCACTAGTTGTCCCCAAGTATTGACAAGCTCTCTCCTAAAGCTGTCAAGTGTGTCTTTGTCGGGTATTCCAGGACATAGAAAGGGTACATGTGTTATGACCTAATGCACAGGAAGTATTGCGTTTGTGTCGATGTCATCTTTTTCGAGTCTTGATGTACTTTTCTCCTACAGGTGATCGGTTGACATCTTCAGATACTGATGATGACATATACATGCCACCACCATCACCATCACCTCCTCCACCTCCACCACCACCACCACCTCCTTCACTACCACCACTGCCACAACCACCACCTACGCCACCTCCACTTACTATTACGGTCCCAGTTCTACCATTGCCACATCACTATACCACCGACCTGCTTCTTCTCAAGGTCACTGCTCATCATCTAGCACGCATGAGGTATGTTCTGAAAACGCAGTTTCCAATGATGGGTCTAATGGTTTACCTGAGCAGGATTCTTCATAGGGGATAGATATGGAGGCTGTTGATTTGGAATTACCTATTGCTCTTCGAAAGCAAAAGCGTAGTAGCACGTTATATCCTATAGCATCCATGGTCTCCTTTGATCGCTTGACTGGCGATTTCAGGAACTTTGTAGTTGCATTATCTGTTGTGGCCATTCCATGGAATTATTAAGAGCCTTTGAAGGATGGTCGGTGGCGTTTAGCTATGACGGAAGAGATGGTTGTTCTTCAGTCGAGAGGTACTTGGTGCCTCGTCCCAGCTCCTACTGGAGTGTTTATAGTAAGCTACAAATGGTTTTTACAGTAAAGCAAAATACATATGGCAGCATCGACAGATACAAGGCCCGCTTGGTTGCACAAGGGTTTACTCAGACATACGGGGTGGATTATCTTGACACGTTCTCACTAGTTGCTCGTCATTCCACCTTACGAATTCTTCTCTTTGTTGCTATGGAAAGAAGGAAGTTGTTTTCTTGAGAAATTATCAAAGCATGCTCCTCTTTATATAGTAGAGGAGGCAAGTACAAGAATAGAAACAACCTATAAGGAATAGGTACAGAAATAGAAAAGAACTATAACTGAGACTTAAGTAGAGAATATTCTCTATAAGGAATATTCCTCATTTGTTAGAGTATAAGGAATATTCCTTATTCTTTAACACTCCCCCTCAAGCTGGAGCATAGATATCGATCATGCTCAGCTTGAACGCACATCTATCAAATGCAGATCTAGGAAGTGGCTTCGTAAATATATCAGTTGTCTGCTCGGAAGACGAAACATGAGAGGTTGTCACAAATCTTTTCTGGATGATGTCTCTAGTATAATACAATCTACCTTTATATGTTTGGTCCTTTGATGGAAGACTGGATTGTTGGCAATAAACATAGTTGCCTGGTTATCACACTGAAGTCTCATAGGAAGAGACACATCTACAAGAAGATCATCCATAACAGATTTGACCCACATAGCCTCTGCAGTGGCTTGAGTCATAGCTCGGTATTCAGACTCAGCAGAAGATCTAGCCACTACTGTTTGCTTTTTGCTCCGCCAAGTAACCAGACTATCACCAATAAAGACACAGTATCCTGTAGTGGATTTCCTGTCTAGTGGACAACCAGCATAATCAACATCAGTATAGACAGTGACATCTAGGGACCCCTTTTCTAAGAAAAGCCCTTTTCCAGGAGCCCCCTTGAGATACTGAAGAATAGTCAAAACTGCATCCAATGTACTTTCTTCGGTTTATCCATGAACTGACTCATCCTACTAATGACCAATGCAATATCCAGACGCGTAACTGTAACATACAGAAGCTTGCCAACCAGCCCTCGGTATTGTTTTGCGTCAATATCCTCTGAGTCACTATCATGAAGACGAACACCTGGATCCATGGGAACATAAGCTGGCTTGGAGCCTAACATCCCAGTTTCCTGTAGTAAATCTGTAACATACTTGCACTGACACATTACTAGACCCCTGTGACTTCTGGCAAACTTGATGCCTAAAAAGTAGCTAAGATCACCAAGGTCATTGGTAACAAAATGCTTCCCGAGGTAAGCTTTGGTCGTAGTAATCCCTGAATATCGTCTCCTGTAACAATTATATCATCCACATAGAGGAGAAGAATCACTCGGCCATGATTTGTCTTACGCACAAAGAGGGAGTGATTATATATAGATCGAATAAATCTCTCTCTTTCTCTCTCTATCATCTCCGAAAGCTTTTGAAACCAAGCTCTCGGACTTTTCTTAAGGCCATAGATAGCTTTGTGAAGCCGACATACCTTCTGACTATTCTCCTCCTCAGCAGTGAACCGAGGTGGCTGCTGCATATAGACTTCCTCATGAAGATCACCATATAGAAAAGCATTCTTGATATCAAGCTGATATAGTGGCCAATCCTTGCTGACAGCCACAACGAGAAGAATGTGAATTGTTGGGAGACGAGCGACTGGAGAGAAAGTATCTGTGAAGTCCACACCGTATGTCTGGGTGTATCATTTGGCCACCAGACGAGCCTTGTAGCGCTCAATACTGCCATCGGTTCGGTGCTTGACTGTGAAAACCCAACAACAACCGCATCACTAGGAGGTGTCACAAGACTCCAAGTGCCTCTAGAGTGTAAGGCATCCATCTCATCCTGCATTGCAATGCGCCATCTTTCATCTCGAAGAGCCTCATGGTGTGTCTGAGGAATTACCACAACAGAAAGAGCCGACCCAAACTGTCTGTAGCTTTGGGTCAATCTGTCCATAGAAACGTGACCTGAAATAGGACGAGCAATACACGTACGTTTGCCTTTCCTCAAGGCAATAGGAATATCCAGATCATATGTAACATCATCTGCAGAAGAGGCATCATCACCTGTAGGAACAACTACCACGCTGTCAGTAGGAGTAGAGTGATCAGGTGATAGTGATACCTTAGGTGTGGTGGATGCTGACACATGCACTTGAGCAGGGGTTTCAGTAGTAGTAGGATTAGTGCGTCGATGATACACTTGCCCAAATCGATTGTTGTCGATGTTGAAATCGGTAGTGAGAGGTGAAGGAAGGTACACCTCCGTATCAGCATCGGTGGAATGTAATCTGGAACCAGTAGTGGAAAAATACGAAATTGATTCAAAGAAAGTCACATCTGCACTAATGTAGTAACGTCGAGCAGAGGGATCATAACATCGATACCCTTTCTGAGTCCTTGAATACCCCAAGAAGACACATTTGACAGCCCTAGTGATAGCTTGTCATGACCAGGTGTCAACACATGAACAAATGACACACACCCAAATACTTGAGGGGAAACCGAGAAGTTATCTTTATCAGGAAACAAAATAGACAGAGGCACTTGCTCATCCAGTACAGTAGACGGCATCCGATTGATCAAATAACAGGCTGTAAGGACAACATCCCCCCAATAAGTATGTAGGGCGTTACTCTGAATCAAAAGAGTACGGGCAACATCAAGAATGTGACGATGCTTACGCTCAGCAATGCCATTCTATTGAGACGTGTAAGCACAGGAGGTCTGGTGAATGATACCACGATCTCTAAGGAAGGTGGATAGTGAGTGGGTTCGAAACTCTAAGGCATTATCAGATCGCAAAATTTTCACTATAACAGAAAACTGAGTTTTTATTTCTGTAAGAAAAGATCTCAATATATCCCCGACTTCAGACTTTTGCTTTAACAAAAAAACCCAACTCACTCTACTGTAATCATCGACGATGAAAAAATAATATCGATGTCCATGTAAGTCAGAGACACGACTAGGACCCCAAACATCACAATGCAACAGTTCAAAAACAGACGTACTGCTACGACTAGAAACGCTCCTTGGAAAGGATGACCTGTGATGCTTTCCAAGGGTACATGACTCACACTGGAATGTAGACTTTGGAGATATCTGAGGAAGAAGCCGACAAAGCTTATGTAAAGGTAGATGACCAAATCTACGGTGCCACAAATATGCAGGGGACGTCATTCCCGAAGAAGTAGAAGCATTGCCAGCAAATGGAGAACGTACAATCCTGTAAAGAACCCCTTTCTCAAGGCTACAACCAAGCACCTTGCCCGTCAGTATGTCCTAAAACACAACAGATAAGTGGTCAAAAATAGCACGACAATTAAGTTCCTTTATTATTTGACTAATCGATAACAGACTGAGAGGAAAATCTGGTGCAAGAAGGACTTTCTACAGCGGCAACATCGGAGATAACTGAACCTCCCCCTGTCCTGTAACAGGGGAGTGGCTCCCATCAGCAAGGACCACAGATCGTCTAGGAGCAACAGGCTGAATAGATCGAAACTGCTCTCTATCTCCGCAAAGGTGGTGCGACGCACCAGAGTCAGCAAGACAATATACAAAGTCATATGGTCTACTAGCAATATATGCATGGGCTATACCTGAGGAGCGAGCCATGGCAGCAGTATCGGAACCAGAAGTAGACTCAGTAGACTTTGACGCAAGCAGACGTTTCATCTGATCAATAATCTCTGCCTCAGTCATCTATGCAGGAGCATGAGTAGGAGCAGAACTCTCTGTCTGATCATCTGAATATTCAGCAACATGATGGGCAGTAGTCGGTGGACGACTGTGTAGCTTCCTGTAACATGTGCT
Organism: Ottelia alismoides; assembly: GCA_037367405.1. Classification (NCBI taxonomy): domain Eukaryota; kingdom Viridiplantae; phylum Streptophyta; class Magnoliopsida; order Alismatales; family Hydrocharitaceae; genus Ottelia; species Ottelia alismoides. Next base: position 360,407 of record JAZKJV010008355.1, on the reverse strand, counting down.
CTCAGTATGTCCGTGTTTCAGGAAGTAGGAACATTGTGGCTTGCCTCCTTTGTCATTGCCACGTCCTCTACCTCCGCGTCCTCGGGCACCAGAGAAGCCGCCTCGAGAGCTATAAAACTCTCCTCCTCTGCGATTTACCGCCATTGCCGAGGTTGTATCAGTATTAGTCGGAATTGCAATCCGACTCAATCTGCTATAGGCTTCCTCAATAGTCAATAGGAGGAATAACTGCTCCCGCAAGCATCTGGTTTTTGGCCGAATCATAAACAGAATCAAGTCCTGAAAGAAATATGCCAGCAATCATCTGATCTTTTTGTGTCTTCTGAGTAGGACAAGGACACAAAGGATGATAACTATGCAACTTCCCAAACATAACCTTTAGGCTAGAGAAGTATGCTTGAAGAGGTTGTCCCGCCTGTCAGATCTGATGAATATCCTGATATAGCTCTATGATCTTCGTCTCGTTTTGTACTTGTGAGTATGTCAAGGCAAGAGCGTCCCACATATCAATGGCAGTGGGCTTTTGAGCAACCTCATTGGCGATGTAACGAACAAGGGTTGAGATCCCTTTCCCAAGAAGAATATGCAGCGCCAGTCTTCTCGGTGGGTGCATGAGTCTTTAGAACATACTCCTTATCGTAGGATTCCAGAAAATTGAGAAACTGGAGGGACCATAACTCATAATTGGTTCCATCCATCTTCTCAATTGGTGCCAGTGTCTTCATATCGTGTAAGAAACCCTGAGGAGCACTTGTAGCCTTGGAATCTTCGGCGGAAGCCATCAATCGAATCCAAAGAAGACAGAAATCAGATCTGAAAAAAATTGATCTTCTTAGATCATAGAGGATTTGTGGGCGAGATCGAGCACCACAAACCTCAATAAATCAAGAGGATTTCAAGAAATCCTCAATAGATGCAATAAACAAGAATCCTTGAGGAAAGAAGAGCAACAGGGGCAGCTGTTGAGCCCTGCCGGCGCCGCTTGCAACCGCTGGAAGGGGTTGCTATTGTGAAAGGGATAGTTAGGGTTTCAAGGAGGGTAGAGAACCACGGTCTAGGACCGGTGCTCTAGTACCATATGGAAAGAAGGAAGTTGTTTTCTTGAGAAATTATCAAATCATGCTCCTCTTTATATAGTAGAGGAGGCAAGTACAAGAATAGAAACAACCTATAAGGAATAGGTACTGAAATAGAAAAGAACTATAATTAAGTAGAGAATATTCTCTTCTCTATAAGGAATATTCCTCATTTGTTAAAGTATAAGGAATATTCCTTATTCTTTAACAGTTGCCGTAGTTTGAGATTGGCTGTTGTTTTAGTTAGATGTCAATAATGCATTTCTGTATGGTGATCTTCAAGAGGAAGTCTACATGCAATAGTCATCGGGATTTGCTATTGAGGGGGAGTGTTCACATGTGTGCATACTTCATAAGGCGATTTATGGCCTTAAACAGAGCTGTAGAGCTTGGTTCCAGAAGCTCTCAGACTTGTTTGAAAAGCAGGGGTACAAACGATCGAATGCAAATCACTCCCTTTTTATACAGAAAACATCCATAGGTATGACTGCTATTATGGTGCATGTCTATAACATTCTTATTACAGGAGATGATATGCAGGAAATAAAGAGGTCGAAAGAATTTCTGGCCTTCTGGGTCGTGAATTTGTTACCAAGGATATAGGAGCTCTTAGATATTTTCTGGGATTGGAGTTTGCCAGAAATCAACAGGAGCTTGTACTGACTCAGAGAAAATATATTACTGACCTGGTAAGTGACACAGGTATGCTTGGATGTAGACTTGCAACTACACCCATGGATCCAAGCATGAAGCTCTATGATGGTGATATTGATGAGGTTGACAGGAGAAGATACCTGGAGCTGGTTGGAAAGCTTCTTTATATTACCATTACGAGATCCGATATTTCGTTTGCAGTCAGTCGGGTGAGCCAATTCATGGAACAACCTTATCAGGTTCATATGGATGCAATACAAATGATACTAAGGTATCTTAAATCATCTCTAGGTACAGGGCTGCTATTCAAAAAGGGTAGCTCTATTACTATTTCAGCATGCGCAGATGCAATCTATGCAAGGTGCCCCAAGGATAGGAAGTCCACGTCTGGATTTGCTATATTTGTTGTGGACTCACGAGTCTCATGGAACAATAAGAAGCAAATTGTTATTGCTAGATTTAGTGCTGAGTCTGAGTATTATAAAGCTATGACACAAGCATGTACAAACATGATGCGGGTTCGATCAATCCTAACTGATTTACATGTAGATGTACCTCTTCCCATGTCGTTGGAATGCGACAATCAAGATGTCTTATTTACTGCTAATAATCCTGCATTCCACGAGAGGACAAAGCACATTGAGGTTGATTGTCATTATATACGTGACATGATCCAAAAGGGCTTCATTGCTACATCTCATGTCAGCTCAATGGACCAAATGACAGACATTTTCACTAAAGCCCTACTTAGAGGGTTCATCCAGAAGTATTCGTCCAAGCTGAGCATGATAGATATCTATGCTCCATCTTGAGGTGGAGTGTAGAGATATATTTCATATTTATGTATCGTTTATGTATTCTCTGTCCACTTTATGTAATTTGCCTATAGGTCTCTCCCTATATGAGAGACCCTAGGACCCAAGGAATAAACAACTCTTTCTATTTTCCCAACAGAGTATGCATGTATAGATGGGTAATTGGATCTTTTTAGGATCCAATTAGCGCATCCACAGGTCTAGTCCCACATTGTCTATGAGTGAGACATGTTCTTCTAGTGGCTATATAAGAAGCCCCATACCACTTGTAACCTTTAAGAGAGAGAGTTCAATATAAAATCAACCCTTTGAGGAGGTTTCCTCGTGGTTTCATACCTCTCCTTATAAAGTAGGGTTTTACGTAAAATCCCGGTGTTCTTTAGTTCTTTATTCCTTATCTCTGGTTACACTTCTGCATTCTCGTTTTCTACATGGTTTTAGAGCATGTTTTGATTCTAGGATTTTTTCTTGAAATTTTATTTTGATTATATTCATCTTCAAGATCGGTTTGAGTTCTTATTGGTTCTATACCATGCCATTCAAAAGTTTTGGAGATCTCAAGTTTTAGAGATCATCGCCAAGTTCTATCGCCAAGTTCCAGGAAAATCGTGGGTTTCAGAAAACCCTAGAAAATTGCCAAGGGCACATGCTTTAACTCAGTTCTGTCCAAATCTGAACGCACATGTTCCGATGGTGCCAACATCTCCAGAAGGCTCTTCCATGGTGCACCTCCAAACAGGATGTTCTTCCCTCGATGGCACTATGCGCACATTAAGATGCACCATCTCCACCCATCTCCAATCCTCCGGTGATCATCCTCTCCTCGGAGATGGATTCAAGGCCATCCATCTATCACCTCTTTGGCGATGGGTTCAAGGCCATCCTCTACTCCATATGGCATAGAAGAAAAGCCCCCAGTATTTTCATTAATATCCCCTTACATGGATGCGACAACACCCATATAAACCAACGATGGCGATGATGAACCCAAGTCTAGAGCATCACCTTTTGATCTCCATATGGGCATCACATCACGAAATACCTGGCCAACCCCCATGGGATGCACCCGTCTGCATTTTACAAAAAGGGTGCAAGTTATTCGGGCCTAATGGACCAAAGTTAAAAGTGGGTGGAGAGGAAGGAAGATTATGTGCCCAATTGTGTGATGGCAATGGGTTCCCTTTGGGGAACCTTCAAGGTGTGTAAGAGATAGGGGTTTGATTCCCTACTTTTCCTTTATAAGGAGAAAGAGGGCCCCATTGCATTTTTAAAAAAGATGCAAGTTATTTAGGCCTAATGGGCCGAAGTTAAAAAAGGGGGAGAAGGAAGATTATGTGCCCAATTGGGCTTCAACTAGAAAACTGCAATGTTTTGGCCAATTGGGACTGTGAACTTTTTTTAAAAAGGAGGGAGCCGATTGAAAAAAAAAAGAAAAAAGAAACGGCTTAAAAGAAGAGAGAAAAGCTGAAAAGAGTTTGTTTCCCCCCACTTGTACTCTTCTACCAACTTGGTCGACACTATCTTTTTCCAACAAGTATGGGAGAAAGGGAGAGTTTTTTTGTAGATAATTCAAATTCAGACTCTACCAGTTCAGGGTACTTCATGTTCGAGTGACTCAGTTCTCCGACGAGCAGAATCCGTTTCACACTCCATTATTCAGTGATCGTAAACTCTAATATGAGATCCTTCCGAGGTTCCTATGAGAGAGAACCCCCTTCGAGGTCCCTATGAGAGGGACCCATCTTTGGAGATGTACGTAAGGAGATTCCCACAATGTTTTTTGTTTGGCCATTCAAAGAGATGAGTAGTCTTTAGTGAAGGAGACATGTTGGGGGTCATAGTTCTCCGACGAGGAGACTCATTCTGGTTTCAGTGATTATGCGCATTACAGAGCACAAGTTATCTAACAAGGAAACAATTCCATTCCGGTGACTTTTGATAGGCTCAATACAAATTACATGTTCTCGGGCAAGGAGATTCCCTTCAGTTCCTTCTCACCAGTATGACATGAGTTGTGTCCTCAGCAAGCAGTTAGTAGAGTATGCATTGAATTGATATTGTCCATAATGTCTTGTATTTTGTGAGTGAGTAATTTCTTTCTATTTGTCCAAGTTGAGCGTTGCATGCTCTATCTTGAGGGGGAGTATTAGAATATGTGTTTATCACATCCACATGTTTACTCTATATCATCTATGAGTGGGATTTGATCTTACTAGTTGGGCTAAAAAAGAAGCCACACACCACCTGTAACTTTTGAGAGAGAGAGAGAGAGAGTTCAATTTGAAATCAACCCGTTGAGATGATTCTCTGTGGTTTCATCCCGCTCCTTATGGAATAGGGTTCCACGTAAAACCCCGGTGTTCTTTTAGTCCATTTTTTTATCTCTGATTACACTTCTACATTATCGTTTTCTATAGTCACCAAAATAACTTAAAAGGTATTAATGTTGTGACTTGGAACCAAAGAGTACGTATTGAGTCGAATAGTATGGTCATCATGTATTTAGTGTGTGAATGAAAATTTTTAATTTGTTCAAGTTTAGTATTGCATTCTGCAACTTTAAAGGGAGCATTAAGAATAATGAAGGGGTAACTGAACCGAGGGATCTCAGTTTACAACAAGATCAAACTATCATATATTGTGATAGTCTTAGCATAGTATGCCTATCCAATGATTAGATGTTTCATGAGAGTAGCGAGCATATCGATATGAAGTTTCATTTCATCTGTTTAGAGAAGAGACCCAAGGTGAAGAAAGTTGGCACAATAAATAACCTAGCTGACATATTTCCAATGGCTATTTCTAAGAGCAAGTTCAAACATTACGTCGATTTTCTCAATGTTGAATGTTGCCAGTGGCCTTGTGGTGGGGAAGACGATGATGGAGTTTAGCAATTGTCATGTTAACTGGGGATTCAATTCATACCGGAGATTGTTGATATGTCGTGAATCCTATTTGATCAGAATCCATCCGGATCCGAATTGATGTGAAGATCTATGCAGATTCTTATTGATCAGAAGATCCATCCATAGTTTGATTGTGTGATTAGGGAATCCATTAAGATTCTAATTGGTTAGATATCCTCCTAATTTTGTTGTGATTATGTGATGCATCTCTATGTGGTTAATATATAAACTCCTACAAAGTTAGAGTTTTGAATCATCTTCTGTACAACAATATTTCCACTATATTGAGAGAGATCCACCGTTGTCGCCAATGACGTAGCCCGGTGACGAGTTAACCTTGTAAATCTTGTAATGTAGTTATTTTCGTACTTGCTTATCCGTGTGTTTGTTTCTACACCCACTTCCACTACGCAGATCACCTTGCACCTTAGTTTTCATTAAAAATAACACATATATACACATGTTTGTTAGGCCGTTTCTCCCACAGAAAAGAGTGGTCATTTTGACCATTTCGTTCCACATCAATCTCTGTTGATATTGTGTTTGCTGCGATTCTGTTCTATTTCAGTTCTCGATATATTACATTGATGGTTATCTAATATGCAATCTATTTTATTTCAAACAACAAAACTCACTGAGCGAAATTAAGTTTTATTATAATTTTTGCAGTCGTATCGATGGGACTGGCATATCTGGCAAGATTCCAAGCTTTATCGGAAACTGGTCACTTTTGAAGAGATTGTTAGTATTGCTATCTACAACTTGTTTTGACGTTTTTGCTTCATATGTTTTGATTAACTATCTTTATGGCATTGCATAAAGTTAAATTATGTGATATCTAGGGATATGCAAGGGACATCATTGGAAGGGTCCTTTCCTTCAACACTATCTAACATGAAAAACTTGCTGGAATTGTAAGTGATATATCTTTCTGCAAAAAAAAACTGTAAATGGTTTTCCTCAACATACCCCGTCCAATCAAATTTACCGCAAGGGTGCACTTTCAATGTTCTGTAGGAGGATATCTGATTTTAAAGGAGATGGGACGTTTCCACCTTTGCAGAATATGAATCTTCAAATCTTGTAAGCATACATCTTGTTTGATTTTGAGGAGTGTCTCTAAATGTCTGCTCCCCCCCTCAAAAAAAAAACACACACACCAAATCTAGCTTTTCTTTTACTGGAAAATTATAAATTAGAAAGACATGCAAGAACTTTTATTAAATTCAAAGTTACAGTACCAAAAATTATAAATTAGAAAGACATGCAAGAACTTTTATTAAATTCAAAGTTACAGTACCGAGCATGTAGGATATTTCAGAGGAAAAACTAGAAAGCAATGAAAGAAACCACAAGTTGTAATGTGACTCATGATAGTTAGACGGCCTTACACTAAGGGGCGTGCGTAGTAAGCCCAGACAATGTGGCATAGACTTTTTTGCAACTAAAGGAGATTACAACAACAAAACCTTTTCCCACTGTTGGAAGAATAGATTCGCTCATCTTTGAAGAGACCCTAGGGTTCTCTTATATAAGAGAAAAGCTCTGGGTTAATTACATAAGAGGTACTTGAAGGAAATAGAAATAAGAAATAAATATAGAGATACAAATATCTCCACACTCCCCCTCAAGATGGAGCATATATTTCTATCATGCTCTGTTTGGAACAACATCTCTGAAATGGACCTTTACCAAGGGCTTTTCTGAATATATCAGCAGTCCAGTAGAAACACGGGAGGTGGATATGAGACCCTTCTAGATCATGTCTCTGATATAGTGGCAATCCACCTCTATATGCTTGGTCCGTTCATGGAATGCATGATTATTGACAATAAACATAGCTGCTTGATTGTCATATAAAAGCTGCATGGGAAGAGGTAACTCAACAGCACGATCAGTCAAGACTGATTTAACCCACATCATCTCTGTGCTCCCATGAGCCATGGCTTTGTACTCAGACTCTGCACCGGATCTAGCAACCACTGTAAGCGTCTTGTTTTTCCATGACATGAGTGAGCTCCCAACAAAAATAACAAAGCCAGAAGTAGAGTTCCTGTCTCTAGGGCATCCTGCATAATCTGCATCTGCACAAGTTGTCACCTCAAGAGATGTACCTCTGCTGAATAGAAGACCAATACCTGGTGAAATATGAATCAAATATCTCAAAATCATATAAACAACAACCATATGAACCTTCCTGGACTGCTCCATAAATTGGCTCACCTTGCTTACATCAAAGGATATACCTGGCTTGGTGATAGTAGCATATAGGAGCATCCCAATAAGCTCCTTGTATCTCCTCTTGTCTACCTCCTCAGTGTCATCATCACATAATCTCATGCTCGGATCCATAGGGTTAGTAGCATGCTTGCACCCTGTCATCCCTGTCTCAAGTAGAAGATCAGTCATAAACTTCCTCTGGTCATCACAAGACCACTATGGTTCCTGGCAAACTCTAATCCAAGGAAGTAACGAAGACTACCAAGATCCTTAGTCACAAACTGTTGACCTGGGAGCTCCTTGATAGCCTGAACGCCCTGCTGATCATCACATGTAACAATAATATCATCAATATAAACCAGAATGGCAACTGTACCTCTCCGTCCTCTGAACAAAAAGCGAATGATCTGCAATGTACCATGCAAACCCCGGGTGCTCTATCAACTCTGATAGCTTATGGCACCAAGCTCTCGAACTCTGCTTCAGGCCGTAAATCATCTTGTGAACCCTACACACCTTCTGAGACTCCCCCTCTGCAACAAACCCTGGTGGTTGCTGCATATATATCTCATCCTGTAGATCTCCATATAGAAACACATTCTTCACATCAAGTTGGTAAAGAGGCCAGCCCCGAGTCACAACAACCGATAGAAAAAATACGCAATGTTGAATATCTGGCCATTGGTGAGAATGTATTCTGATAGTCCACCCCATAAGTTTAGGTGAACCCACGTGCTACAAGCCTTGCCTCGTAGCGATTAACACTGCCATCTGCATGTTGCTTGACCATAAAGATCCATTTGCACCCAACAATAGAGGCACCTGGAAGAGCAGAAACAACACTCCAGGTACCACGAGACTGTAAAGCGACCATCTCCTCCTCCATGGCAAGTCACTAGCTACTATCCTGTGCAGTCTCCTGGTATGTTCATGGGATAGTGACAACAGAAAGTCCCACGACAAACCTCTTGTACTCCTTGGAAATATGATCCAAGGAAACATGAGCATCTAGGGGATCGATGGCACAGTTACGACGTGGCTTCCTCAAGGCAATAAGTACATTAAGATCATCGATCTCTCTGTTCTTTGGTATGAATTCTTTCTGTAGAGTATCTTGTGATGCAAGCATGTCACCAATGCCATTCGTAGAAACAATGTGATCAGTACATACCTGAGCCATGCTGGATAATGGGGAAAACGCATGAGCAGAGGGGAGAGTATAGGACATACGAATGTAAAACTGGAGCAAGAACTGCGTCAAGGTAGACGGCGGTGGAGGGGGTGGTGGTGGAGATGAATGTGACACAATATGAGATGGAGATGATGGAGATAACGGAGGTGGTGGAACAAAGACATCCTCACCCGAGTCGGAGTTAGACAACCTGTCACCTATAGGAGAGAAATACATAATAATCTCAAAAAATGTGACATCAACACTCACATAATACTTTCTTCCTACAGGGTCAAAACACCTATACCCTTTTGGGTACGAGAATAGCCAACGAACACACATTTGACAGCTCTTTGAGAGAGCTTGTCACAACCAAGAGTAAAATTGTAAACGACCACAAAATCAAAGTCCTTGGGAGTATTAGAAAATATGTCCTCGAAAAACACAATCAAGAAAGGAACCTTTTCTCCAAAGACAGTGGAAGGCATGCAATTCACTAAGTAGCATGCAGCGAGGACCGCATCACCCTAGAACGGATGAGGAGCTTGACTCTAAATCAAAAGAGTCCTCGTGACATCAAGAAGATAATAATATTTGCGTTCAGTAACACCATTCTACTATGAAGTGTATGCACAAGAAGTGATAAACATTGCCAAGCATCTTGAGAAAGTCTGACAGCTGTAAAATGGAGAATTCCAAGGCATTGTCAGTGCGAATAAACTTCACATTAGCAGATATTCTTAATTTCAATAAGAAATGATTTGATAATAGGACCAGCTTCGGACTTATTCTTCAACAAAAAAGCCCAAGATATTCTAGAAAAATCATCCACAACGATCATATTGAACCGATGTCCCTGATGATCGGGAACACGACTCAGACCCCAATTATCAAATTGAAACAACTCAAACGACTGACTACTGTGATGACTCGGAAAAGAATGGTGGTGCTTCCCAAGCTGACATGCTTCACACTCCAAGGTGGTAAGAGTAGAGATCTGAGGTAGAACATGCAACAACTTGTGTAAAGGAGGGTGACCAAAGCGAAGATACCACATGAAGGAGAAACTGATCTAGATGGAATGGTAATGGCACCAACACAAGGAGTCTGGGCCAGTCTGTAAAGTCCTCTCTACTCACGACCACATCCAATCACCCTACACATGAGTATGTCCTAAAACACAAGAGAAAATGGGTCAAATATGGCACGACAATATAAATATTTTGTAATATGACTAATAGACAAAAGATTCATCTGAAATGCTGGAGCATGTAAGAGATTCTGCAGGCACATCAAGGGGGCTAGGACAATCTTCCCCTGACCAACAATGTGTAGATGAACCCCATTTGCAATCATCACTGATCTACCAGGTGGGATAGATCTGTAAAAACTAATCTGAGCTCGATCTCCACACATATGATGAGATGCTCCAGAGTCCATGATCCAATCAGTCAAATCTAAATTGCTACAACTGGTAAGTGCGTAAGCAATACCTAATGAACTTCTAGAAGCTCTGACAACAGCTGCAACATATGGAGATCCTGCAACTGGTGTGGACGGTGTAGTCATCATCTCTCAATCTAGAGACAATATCATCAAGCCTCACATCATGAGAAGGACCCAGAGTTGTTTTTGTCTGTTTAGCTAAATAGGCAGACGCTGGATACTCATGCTTCAGATAGTATATCTCCTCCGAATGACCTGGACGGTGGCGGTGTGAGCATGGGCCACGCTGATGTCCTCCTCCTCGACCAAGGGATCCTCGTCCGCGGAATTGTGAAGTACCCCCTCTGCCACGAGAGGTTGCCATCGCAGAGGGAGTTTAGACCATGGTAGGAGACGAAGTAGTGATTCTGCTCAGCCGCTTGTAGACCTCCTCCATTACTGGTATCGTCTCTCCACTAAGCAGTTGAATACATACTGCATCGTACTCAGAGTCAAGGAATGACAAAAAGACTCTTGTCGTTGTTACATTCTGGTATGCCTGCTACAGCTTGGTGCTGGTAGTAATGGGCATAAAGCTATGAAGACGCTCAAAATGCCTCGAAGATGCGAGAAGTGGGCATGAAGAGGCCGACCAATCTGCTTGGTCGAGAATATATCAAACTGCAATTGGAGGATCTTTCTCTCATTCTTGGCTTGCGCATGTGTCAGTTTGGATATCCCACATAACCTTGGTTGTGGGTTGGTTGACGATGTCATTGGCAATCTCTGTGGTGAGTATCCCGGAGAGCCAAATCCGTGCATAGACATCATCTTGCTTTTATGAACCATTTGACCCAGTCTTGTTTGTCGGCTTGGAATCAATCAAAATGTGCTCTTTGTGATGGCACTGCATAAGGGTGCGAAACTGCATGAACCACAGCTTGTAGTTGGTCCCGTCCATCTTCACGATGGGAGCCAGACCCTTGTAGGCACCAGACAACGAAAATACGTCACCCTTGTTCTTTGAAATGATGAAAAAATGCTAAAGATCCAAACCTAAACTGGGGCATAGACTGCTCTGAGCAAGTCTACACAATCATATGCATGAATGGTTATTTGTGTAGACTCATATAGCCATCCTCTTCAATTCTTGGTGTAGTCTAGAGTTGAAAAATGTGATTTATATATCCGAGATCACGGTTTCCGATCGAAATCGGACTGTATAAGCCTGCAACAGCTGCCGGACTGTGGCATGCCGACCACCTCCCCCTCCCCTTCTTCCTACTCCAGCTCCTCCCAACTCCACAGACCACCTCCCCATCCCCTTCTTCCTCCTCCAGCTCGCCCCACCCCCACCGACTACCTCCCCCTCCCCTTCTTCCTCCTTCAGCTTCCCCACCCCCATCAACCACCTCCCAATCTTCCTCCTCCAGCTCGCCCCACCTCGACCGACCACCCCCCTCCCCTTCTTCCTCCTCCAACTCGCCCCACCCTCGCAGACCACCTTCCCCTCTCCTTCTTCCTCCTCCAGCTCGCCACACCTACGTAGACTACATCCCCCCCTCCCTTTCTTCCTCTTCTAGCTCGCCCCACCCCCACCGACCACCTTCCCTTCCCCTTCTTCCTCCTCCAGCTCGCCCCACTCCGACCGACCACCTCCCCCTCCCCTTCTTCCTCCTCCAACTCGTCCCACCCTGATGCAGCATGATTCCACCTTTTAGTCAATATATTTTATTTTAAATTTTATCTAATTATGTAAAAGGCTCATTATACAAGGCCTTATCCCCTTTTCTTTTCTGCATGTTTTTTTATTTTTATTTTCAGAAAGTTGTTGCTATTTGGGGGGACCTAGCCTCTATAAAGGCACCCTAAATGCTAGGGTTGAAGCAAGTTGAATGAGATTTATTTTTCCCCTCACTTTTCTCTCTCTCTCTCGGCCCCACAGCCCTCTATCCCCTTTTCCCCTCCCGTGTTTTCTCTTCGTCCCCAACCCTAACCCCCCTACCATCACGCCACCGCCTCTCCCCTCTCCGAGCTCGCCTCCTCCGCCACCCTCTCGCCGCGCATCCCCCGCACCCGCAACCCCGCAGCGCGCCAATCACCTCGCCGCCGCCTCCTGCGCCACCGCCTCGTCCTCGACACCTCTCCCTCGCCGTCGCCCCTCTCCCCTCTCCAAACCCGCGCGCCTCCTTCCCCCCCGCCCCCCATAAACCCTAACTCCGAGCGTCGCCTTCGCCTTCTCCTCCAGGCGCGACCTCGACAACGCCCACGACACCCCCTATTCCCCCGCCTTTGCCCTGCCTACCCCGCAGCCCCATTCCCTCGCCGCACCCGATCCAATTCCCCCACCAACACGCCGATATTCTCCCCCCCACCCTGTACCGGCCCTTCCTCCCTCCTACCCCAACCGCGCAGCAAACGCCTCGACCCCGGTGTCCCAGCCTGCAACCCGCGCTGGCCAGTGATAGCTGTGGCCATCGATCAGCCCCAAATCACTGCTGTAGCTGTTCCCTTCCCCACAATCCGACCAGATCTGAAGCACGCGCTCTCCTCCTTGCCGGTTGTGGTATGAGCGTTTTCTCCACATATTATTCCACCCTATAAACTTAGCATTGTGGCCTGTGATATTGCTATTCGGTTTGGTGATTTATTGAGATTTTAAACGACAACATCGTTATTTATTTCCATTAGTCATTAACTAATTGATTTGCCCTAAAATTGTGGAAGAAACCGGTGCTAGAACTCGAGTCATTGCTTTCATTTGTTGCTGATTTTTACGCGTCGCATATCACCTTATTTGTGTTTGTCATTTAGTCCTTAGTTTCAATTGTTAGGAACACCATTTAGTTCATCACTCATTTAGGTTGCATCAATTTGGTATCGGAGTCTAACGACCCTGCATCTCGTCTGCATTCCATCTGTTTCATTGCATAAAAAAAACAACAAAAGAAAAAAAACAAAAAAAAAACAAATAGCAAAATCGCCAAAACAAAAGAGAGCGGAAACCTTAGGATTCCCATGGCCGAAAAATCATCTACCTCTACAACCGGCTATACCCCACACACTGAGCTGTCGTTAGAATCGTTATCTGCTCAAATGCAACACATGCAGCGGATGCACGAACAAATGAGCGGACAACTTGCCACCCTAAGTTGTCTAATGCTAGAGAAACATCATCGTAATGAGACGTCAAATGAAAGCCGGCGTACTTACCGGAGACCGCACTCACGAAGTAACACTTCCCCGGACTCTAGCTCATCTACTTCTGACGGACATGTTAGCGATTGGCAATCACAAGAAAGTGAAGAAGAAGGACCAAGAGATGACACCTCTTTCACTCCCAATATTCAAGATCCACACACCTTTGGGTATACTTCACAACCCACTGGAGAATATCAATTCCCACCACGAAATGGACCTAGGTCCGATGACGGATGGGATCGAGGCATCCGTCTCAATGTTTCGGAATTTGACGGAGGACAAAACCCTGATGTCTTTTTGGATTGGCTCCAAACCGTCGAACACTTCTTTGTGTGGAAGTCTATGCCTAGCGAACGAAAAGTTCAGTTCGTCACAATCAAATTAAAGGGATATGCTCTGCTATGGTTGTACCGTTTGCAGTCCCAACGCAAACGAAAAGGAAAAGGTAAGATCCGCAGTTGGAGCAAGATGAAAGCTAAACTGAAAACCAAATTCGTGTCGGAAGATTACAAACGAGATCTTTACGCACGACTGCAATCTTGGAAACAAGGTACCATGAGCGTGAAGGAATACACCGAAGGGTTCCAATCCCTCGTGCATCGCAACTGATTGCAGGAGACTCCTATCCAGGAAGTCACCCGCTACCTGCAAGGACTCTGCCAAGTTATCCAGGATGAACTCTACCTCCACAACTGCCGAAACGTTGACGAAGCCTACAAGCAGGCTGAACGGGCTGAGACCAAGCTTGCTAAGGCCCAGACAAGGAAGATGTCTTTTTCTGTGAACTCCGTCCCTCGCACCAGTACCCCGATGACGACCTCCAAACCGATAGCTTCCCCATCGATCGTTACGGGTAAACCCTCATACCCTGGTGTCGGCCGACCATCTACTGGGAACCCCGGACCAGGCATCTTGGGAAGTTGACCTGTTATAGGACCTGATACTTGTTTCCGATGTTACCAAAAGGGACATCGAGCAGCAGAGTGCCCAAACCCTAAGGCTAGACCCGCCCATTTATGCACCATCGACGACCCTGAAAACCCTGACCCTGACCAGCAGGAATCACCTGAAGAGGATCCGACCGCTTTGACTATTGACACCGTGGGAACCGATGACTATGAGCCTCTAGGAGTGGATGGAGACGTATCCGGACCCTTCTTGGTCATTGAACATGAGAACTTTATCGCTCCTTACAGCGCACCCACAAACATCCTGCTCACACCCGCTGTCAACGACGATGATAGTTGGCTGCGACACAGCAACTTCCAAACCACCTGCACCTCAGGAGGGCGATGTTGTTCGCTGATAATTGATGAAGCGTTGAGAACTTCGTTTCTCAAGAAATGGTCGATAAGTTGGGTCTGCCAACTCAACCACTCGAGAAACCTTACAGTGTGGCCTGGTTTCGAGGTAGTACCCAACTCCCGATCCACCGTCAAAGCCTCGTTAGCTTCTCAATTGGGCCTTCATATAAAGACGAGGTGTGGTGCCATGTAGCCCCTATGGACGTCTGTCACATACTACTTGGGAGACCTTGGCAATTCGATCGAGACACTGAGCACAGAGGAAAACTGAACACTTACTCCTTTCTCATAGACAAGGTGCGTGTGACCCTTAGACCACAACGTGACGCCCTTAGCCCTCGCCAGATGGCTACACTTCGAGCCGCGACCGCACAATCTGGTAAAAGTACTCCCTCGCCAAACCCTTCAACTACGGGTCCCGTATTGTTGATGGAAGCCCAGACATTCCAGTGTGAAATTCAGGAGAGCCCCACCATTTACGCATTAATGGGACGTGAAGTGAACCAACATGAGACGACTACACCCGAAGTCCCGCCAGAGGTAAAGCCCCTCATCCAGGAGTTTACTGACATTATGCCTGAAGAGTTGCCTGAAGGACTACCCCCGTTGCGAGACATTCAACATCACATTACCTAGCCCTGGAGCCAGTCTACCCCACTTACCACATTATCGGATGAGCCCCAGTGAGCACGAAGAAATGAACAAGCAGGTCACTGATCTTCTACGTCGAGGCTATGTTCGGGAGAGTATGAGCCCCGTGGCGGTCCCTGCCCTGCTCACCCCGAAGAAAGATGGCACATGGAGGACGTGCGTGGATAGTCGCGCTATCAACAAAGATAACGATCAAGTATCGTTTTCCCATTCCGCGTCTTGATGACATGCTTGATATGCTATCGGGTGCCAAATTGTTTTCCAAAATGGATCTTCGCAGTGGCTACCATCAGATTCGCCTCCGACCTGGAGACGGGTGGAAGACTGCCTTTAAGACCAAAGAGGGCCTCTATGAATGGACAGTAATGTCCTTCGGCCTGTCGAATGCCCCCAGCATCTTCATGCGAACCATGAATCATGTATTGCGACCATTCATCGGCAAGTTTGTGGTTGTGTACTTTGATGACATATTGATCTACAGCTTGACCAAAGACGACTACTTATCTCACTTACGTCAAGTCCTGGAAACCCTGAGAGCCCAAC
Organism: Ottelia alismoides; assembly: GCA_037367405.1. NCBI lineage: Eukaryota > Viridiplantae > Streptophyta > Magnoliopsida > Alismatales > Hydrocharitaceae > Ottelia > Ottelia alismoides. The sequence continues at coordinate 344,441 of JAZKJV010008355.1, read as the reverse complement.
AACTGTATGTCCACCTCAAGAAATGCTCCTTCATGTCTGACACGGTCCTCTTCCTGGGATACATTGTCACTGCCGATGGACTTAAGGTTGACCCCTCCAAGATTCAGACCATTTAGAGCTGGCCCGTGCCCAAAACCCTCACTAAGATTCGCAGCTTTCTAGGATTGGCTTCTTTCTACCGACGCTTCATCCGGAACTTTAGAACTTGTGCAGCTCTGTTGGTAGATTGCACGCGTAAAGGCGCACCTGTCTGGACTCTCGAAGCTGAAACCAGCTTTCAAAATCTAAAACATCAATTGACACATGCCCCTGTTTTGGCACTTCCTGACTTCACCAAGGTTTTTGTAGTCGATTGCGACGCCTCACATGTCAGAATTGGTGCCGTCCTAAGTCAAGAAGAACGACCTGTAGCATTCTACAGCGAGAAATTGAATGAAGCTCGATTACGGTACTCCACTTATGATGTCGAATTCTATGCCGTGGTGCAAGCCCTCAAGCATTGGAGGCATTACCTGATCCAAGGTGAATTTGTCCTTAACTCTGATCATGAAGCCTTAAGATATCTGAATTCGCAGAAAACTCTTAACAAGTGCCATGCCAAGTGGGTTAGTTTCCTCCAAGAATACACCTTCCATCTCAAGCACAAAGCTGGAACCCTGAATCGCGTGGCCGACGCATTGAGCAGGCGAGCCCACGCCCTGACCACAATGACAGTCAGCACAACAGGATTTGATGCACTCAAGGACCTCTACCCCACCGACCCTGACTTCGGACAAGTTTATGCCGAGTGTACCGAAACTGGACAGTATCCAACAACCACCTATGTCCTTCATGAGGGATTCTTGTTCAAGGCCCACCAACTGTGTATCCCTGCCACTTTACTTCGAGAGAACCTAATTTCAGAACTCCATAACGGTGGTTTAGCTAGACACTTTGGAAGGAATAAGACCTTGACCCTTCTCCAAGAGCGATTTTATTGGCCGCAATTGCGAAAGGATGTTACAAAGTTCGTACAAAAATGCCGGACATGTCAAAGATTCAAAGGCCATAGGCAGAATACTGCGATATATACACCTCTGTCGATTCCTCTGCGACCCTGGGAAGACATCACCATGGATTTTGTGCTAGGCTTACCCCTCACGGTACGAAAAGTTGACTTTATTTTTGTGGTTGTGGACAGATTTTCTAAAATGGCACATTTCATTGCATGTAGAAAAACCTCAGATGCATCTCATGTCGCTGATTTGTTTTTTCGTGATGTCATTCGATTGCATGGTGTTCCTCGTTCTTTTACTTCGGATCGCGATACCGATTTTTGAGTCATTTTTGGCGCACGCTTTGGTCACGTCTTGGTACTCGTTTGCAATACATCGCCGCTTATCATCCACAAACAGATGGGCCAACCGAAGTAGTTAATAGATCATTAGGAAATTTATTGCGATGTCTTGCAGGGGACTCTCCGTCCAAATGGGATCTAATTCTTCCCCAAGCTGAATTCGCGTATAACAGTTCCACTAATAGGTCCACCGGAAAATCACCATTTGAGAGTGTGTACGGCTTTCCACTTACCAAATTTTTAGACCTAACACCCACAACCATGCAAGGGAGAAGTAGTGCAGCTGCTGAGGATCTGGTCGAACGCCTAACCCACATCCATACTGAAATCCGAGCCAAACTCCAAACCATGACCCAGAAATACCAAGCCCAAGCCAACCTACACCGAAGAGAGAGCGAGTTCAGAGTTGGAGAATTAGTGATGGTCGTCCACCTAAAAAAAAGAGAGGTTTCCTTTGGGAGTCCACCAAAAATTGAGTGAACGAAAGATTGATCCATTCCGAATCCTCAAAAAGATTGGGCCCAATGCTTACTTACTTGATCTGTCACCAGACGTCCAAACATCGCCAGTCTTTAATGTATCAGATCTCTTCTTATATCATGGAGATGAACAGACATATGTCACTACGCCAGCAGTTCCCGTCGATGATACACGCCAACCACCAACTGCGACTGATGCCGATCAGATAGAAGATATTGCAGATATCCGAGATATGACGACTAGACGTGGTCTCTTCCGACGATATCTAGTCAAATGGAAGGGACAACCTCTTACACATTGCACCTGGATTGACGAGGATGAACTCCAACAACTCCGCCCCGAGATACTTCAGAACTTCCACGATGCCATCTCGACGGAGCGAGATTCTTTCCAGCAGGGGGGAGTTGATGCAGCATGATTCCACCTTTTAGTCAATATTTTTTTATTTTAAATTTTATCTAATTATGTAAAAGGCTCATTATACAAGGCCTTATCCCCTTTTCTTTTCTGCATGTTTTTTTTATTTTTATTTTCAGAAAGTTGTTGCTATTTGGGGGGGACCTCGCCTCTATAAAGGCACCCCAAATGCTAGGGTTGAACTAAGTTGAATGAGATTTATTTTTCCCCTCACTTCTCTCTCTCTCTCTCTCGGCCCCGCAACCCTCTATCCCTTTTTCCCCTCCCGTGTTTTCTCTTCGTCCCCAACCCTAACCCCCCTACCATCACGCCGCCGCCTCTCCCCTCTCCGAGCTCGCCTCCTCCGCCACCCTCTCGCCGCGCATCCCCCGCACCCGCAACCCCGCAGCGCGCCAGTCACCTCCCGCCTCTTGTGCCACCACCTCGTCCTCGACACCTCTCCCTCGTCGTCGTCCTTCTCCCCTCTCCAAACCCGCGTGCGTCCTCCCCCCCCATAAACCCTAACTCCGAGCGCCGCCTTCACCTTCTCCTCCAGGCGCAACCTCGACAGCTCCCACGACACCCCCTATTCCCCCACCTTTGCCCTGCCTACCCCGCAGCCCCATTCCCTCGCCGCACCCGATCCAATTCCCCCACCAGCACGCCGATATTCTCCCCCCCACCCTGTGCCGGCCCTTCCTCCCTCCTACCCCAACTGCGCAGCATACGCCTCGACCCCGATGTCCCAGCCTGCAACCCGCGCTGGCCAGTGATAGCTGTGGCCATCGATCAGCCCCAAATCGCTGCTGTAGCTATTCGCTTCCCCGCAGTCCGACCAGATCTGAAGCACGCGCTCTCCTCCTTACCGGTTGTGGTATGAGCGTTTTCTCCACATATTATTCCACCCTATAAACTTAGCATTGTGGCCTGTGATATTGCTATTCGGTTTGGTGATTTATTGAGATTCTAAACGGCAACATCGTTATTTATTTCCATTAGTCATTAACTAATTGATTTGCCCTAAAATTGTGGAAGAAACCGGTGCTAGAACTCGAGTCATTGCTTTCATTTGTTGCTGATTTTTGCGTGTCGCATATCACCTTATTTGTGTTTGTCATTTAGTCCTTAGTTTCAATTATTAGGAACGTCATTTAGTTCATCACTCATTTAGGTTGCATCACACCCTCTCAGACCACAACCCCCTCCCCTTCTTCCTCCTCTAGCTCGCCCCAGCCCTGCCGACCACCTCCCCCACCCCTTTCTCTCATCTGCCTTCCCCTCTCCTCGCGCGAGTAGCAGTTGTTGCTCTTCCCACCTATATGTCATGGCTAGGGCTAGCAACAACAACAACAACATTAAGCAACAGGAGCAATGGTTGCATCAATGGCGTTGGAGGCAAGACCTGTTGCGGTGCTGGAGGGCGACGACGTGGCGAAGGTCTTGCGCGTGCTCGACTCCGATGACACATCTCTCAAGGAGGTTGGGAGGATGATGGCATAGATGGACAATGATGGAGTCAGCTTTGTGGACCTCACGGAGTACATGACGTTCTTCTCGCGTCACGACAAGGACAGAGGTAACGTGCAACTGATGGACGTGTTCCAGCTGTATCCATTCCTTCACACAGTGGCAGATCTCGAAGGAGGAGAAGAACTCCTTGATTTCAAAATGGCATCATTTTATAATTGTGATACATTTTGAATGATAAAATTGTCAACATTTAACTTTTTCCGTCAAAGTTAACGGACAATCGAGACAGGACTTGACACAAGGTTATGTCATGTAAGGGTTAAGTATTATTCAGGATTCTGGGTGTAATTCGTGATTATCGAGGGTTCCTTGAGTAGGGTTATGGGGGTAAATATCCCTAAGATTTAGAACCATTTTTATCACTGTTAATATCTCTTTTCTTCTTTTTTTCACCTTCTCTTCCCCCCCCCCTTTTTTCCTAGCCCATCTCTTTTTTTCTTCGGCCCATCTTAGGGCTTACAATAGCAACATATTTTTTTAAATACATACAACCTGGCTTATTTAGGTTCCCAGTTGGGAACCCTTTTCCCAATTGAGTGCCTCGTCGGGAGCTCCAAGAGATGGAGATTGTCGCCTCTTATTGCTGGCTAGATTGGAGCCTATAGGGATTGGAGATCTGCCGCCTATAGGTCGCAAGGGAGGCTGCGACCTGAGAGGCCTTAAGGCATCCTGTAGGAGAAACCGTGGGATTATGGCTCGTGGCTGGAGGCCCATACCGCTTGCAGGAGAAGCTGCTTGAGATCTTCAGAAATTGAACTGAACTTGCAGCATGGGAGGAGGTGACGACAGAGATATTCCAGAAATTAGGGTTTCAATCGAAACCCTAGAACTTGGACATAACCTGAACAATAATAATAATATTCTTCAATTAATAAATCTTCAAGAACATAGATCCCCAAAAACGAATCTCGAATAAAAAATAAAGAATTTGAAATCCTCGAGAATCGACCCGCTCTGATACCATGTTGAAATCCAAGAAGTGGAAGCGAATCGATAAAGCAGAGCAAGAAATACAAAGAAAGATAAACATTGACACATGGATTTACATGAAACCCTACTCCCTAAGGAGTGGGATGAAATCACGGGAGAATGCCTCAAAGGACCGTATATGTCTATTCAATTTCTCAATAGAGTACATGGGGTGTGGAGCTTCTTATATAGCCCCACAGACAGATTGAAGCCCCACAATTAATAGATGTGGGACTAAACATCTGGAGCGATCCAATTACCACGCTATTACATTCTCCAACAATCACAATTTACATATTTATTAGATTCTTGAAAATAGCTTAATTTCCTCGAAGAGAATGCATGCCTATAAAAAAATACTCAGATCAAGTGCCATTAAGAATATGGTTATTATGTTAAACGTTAAGGTATACTTGCAATATTATATGGTTTGAATACATCTTAACATGAACTTTTGCTTACATTTACATTAACATCGTTACCAATGAAACCAAAATATTTAGTGTAATATATTTAAAAGGTAAAAGAACGTCTTAGGGAGATCAATGCCTTTGGAATCCGAGACATCGATGTCCATGAGGTCTCAAACAACCTCACTATTGATACCCGATTTGTGAAAAAATGACTGACTTAAAGAGTTGAACTGACTTAAAGAGTTGAACTTCCGGAATTGATCTTATTTAACTATTAGCCTTTCGTACGTGTGAACATCTCCCCTAACAATTTCTTACTATAAAAATTTAAGATTTATTGTTTTTTAAATGTTGCAGGATCTTAAGGAATTGCTCAATATCCGGTCGAATTCCGGATTATATTGGACTCATGACCAATCTGCTAACATTGTGAGTCTCTAATTTCTCTCATTTATGATCTTTTTTAGGAAGGCTGTTTTTACATTATCCGATTTTTGTAATTCTCAGTGCTATATCCCAACAATTATACAGAGGATCCTCTAGAAGAGGTAATCCGGTGACCTATTATTGACCATGAAGGATTTTGGACCCTGTTAAATATTATAATTTGTATAATTCTTTTTCCAATTTGACCTTTCCTTCTTTGGCTATGTGCAACTTGATCCTTCAACTTTTTAGTTGAAGTTAAATTGTGGATCGGAGGGAAGCTGGTGGGAGCTAAAATTTGGGAAAGCCAAATCGAATGATGGAGGAAAGATTACAATGTTGAAATTAATATTATAACCCATGCAGGACAAAAACGTAGTCACATATATTGGAATTGGAAGTTCTTGAAGGTGGTATACATATTGACATATGTTCAAGTATTTTTTGGCCTAGTATAAGAAACAAACACACGTGCTTGCATGCTCGCCTCAAGGCCGGATTCGGATTTGGATTCAGGAATTGTGAGCATCCTTTTTGCTTGTTAAACTTTGCTATTTCTAACAAATACTAAATATTGGAAGATTGTGGACATGCTATAACTGTGTGCGCGCCTATCCATACTTGAACATTTGAGTCATGAGCTGCATCTCCTATTTTTTCTCCCATATGTGGACGTTTTGTGCTCTCTATAAGGTTTTTTAATTCAATGAGAACCATGTTGGTTAGGACACTTATGTGCCTTATGCAAAACAATGTGACATTTGTTGTTTCAAACTATGTTAATGTTGCGAGCAGTATTGCAGAAGTCGGTATATTCTACTCTCAGTCTGAGGGGTCACTGAATAGAGAATAATCAATATTTGGACGACTGTTCGGAATTATTCAATTTTGTATTTTTTAATTATTTTTATTTAAAAATGATTTCTAATACATATACTCTTATATATTTATACATGTATTATCATCAATCAACAAGAATCCAAGATAAAAGTATCCATTAACAACATATATATATATACACAGAGCTTTAACATTTTTGGTAATATCAAGACACTTGATAACTCTTGAGAATTTTAAAAAATAAAAATAAAATAAAAACTCCAATAGTTAACTGCCAATAGTCGGCTGAATAATCAGACCGGCTATTCAGTTAGGCTGATTAAAGGTTATTCAGTCGGGGACCCCCCACACCTCATAGTTGGACCGAATAGTCGGTCTAACCGACCGACTATTGCAACACTAGTTGCGAGTAGCGGAAGCAAACACGCCCAAACACGACCAATCAAACAAAACGCAAATAGACAGATATGCAAGGTTCACCCATAATTAGGCTACATCCTTGGGCGGCGTCAATTGGTTTTCATGATTAGTGGAGAAGAAGAAAATACATAGGATACCGAGTGCTCTAGCCTTGCAGAGTTTATATACTACTCCCAATATAGATGGATCGCTGATGCAAACAAAACCATATGCAGCGAGACCCTCGTTTGATAAAGTATGGTGTGATGTGGGGGGGGGGGGTTGGGTGGGTTGCATACAACAGTTTTTCAAGTGAGTTTGGCCTAACGTTTGGTTAGGATTCGAGGCATATCAACCATTAAAAATTATTTGTAGTTTATTCTATTTTTTAATTACATTTGTTCTTGTTGTTTACTATTACTTTACGCTCTTCCCTCTACTCTTTTTTATAATGACAAAGGGGAGAAGTAAGTGCTTGCTTGATACTATTGAGAAAAGCAAAAGTTGTTAACTTGATTTAGTTGTTGTTTTCATGCTTAAAAACAAGTCTTTTGTTTGTAGAGGAAAGATCAATTTACAAAAGTACCCTAGCTTTATGATAGGGGGAACTACTGATGGTGAAACAAATATCATGGTGTCATAACTAAAATGGAGAGGGTGATAGTATAAGTAATATTATGTTTTCCTTTGATAATGACTCCTAGATATATTTTCTTTTCCCTGTGTTAATCTCTATTGCAAGAAAAAGTATGATAATTTAGCAAAAGTGATATTTATCATAAAGTCGCAATCTCTTATTTATATTCAAGAAGTTGTTATCGTAGATTTAAGTGCTATGTTATGCTCAAATAGAGAAGCTTATATTTAGTATATGCCAAGAAAGATACAACCTACAGTTTCTTTACAAGAAATATTCGGAGAAGATGCCTATAGATATATGTTGCATTTATACTGTTGAAGTACAACAACAACAAAGTATTTTCCCACGAGTAAGTAGGGTCGGCTACATGGATTTTTTTACCTCCATTCAGATCTATTTTGGGTCATTCTCGGGCTTAAATCCAAATAACTAAGTTCCCTTCGGATAGTCTCATTCCAACTTTTCTTGGGCCTTCCTCGCACTCTATTAACTGCTCATCATCTCAAATCTCTCATCTTCTAACTGGTGCATACTAACCTCCTTTACAGATGGCCAAATCATCTTAAGCGGTTTTATCTCATTTTATTCTCTATTAGAGCTACACTAACTTTCCTTATGACCGCATCATTCCGAATCCGACCTTTTCGATCACACATCTACCTTAGCATTTTCATTTATGTAACTATCATTCTCTTCACATGTCTATGGTTCACATGTCAATATTCTTATCCATAGAACATAACAGGTCTCACAATTGTTTTATAATACATTCCTTTGATTTTTAAATGGATTTTCTTATCACAAAGAACAATAGAGGCTCATCTCCACTTTAGCCAATTTGCATTTATTCTATGAGTAACATCTCCATCAATTTCCCTATCATGTTGAAAAATAGATCCAAACATTTAAAAGAATCTTTCTTCTAAATATTGTCGTCTCCTATCTTCACCTCGAGTCTTTCACTATTGCTTCTACCAAATGTGCACTCTATATGTTCAGTATTAACCCTACTTATACAAAATCCTATAGTCTCTAAGGCATGTCTCCAAACTTCCAGCTTCTCTTTTACTCCATCTCTCGTCTCATCAATCAACACAATATCATCCATGAACAATATACACCGAGGTATCTCATCTTGAATGTGACTAGTCAACTCGTCCATAATCAAAATAAAAAGAATGGACTCAAACTGAACCTTGATGCTGACCGATGTTGATGTTAAAATAGTTAGTCTTCCTAGATTGGATCCTTACACAAGATGAAGCCCCATCATACAAATCCTTTATAAGGTTAATGTATAGGACATGTAGTTGTCTCTTCTCCAAAACTCTCCACAATGTCTCCCTTGAAATTGAATTATAAGCCTTCTCCAAATCAATAAAAATTTGATAGAGATTCTTTTTTTAGATCTATAAATCTCCATTGTTGGGAGACATTTTTTATACCGAGAATGTAATTGAACATTGTAGGACGTTGTTTATATCCTGGAGAATATAATATGATGCGACTTATAACCATTTTAATATATACCATTTTGAGGTGGGTCCCAACTTGGGATATCACCCTTCTCATTTTCAAAAAAAATAATAAATCTCCATTGTTCTCCTCAACAAGTGGATAACTCCAATAGTTGAGTGACTTGACATGAACCTGAATTGGTTTTCAGTTACTTTGGAAACTTGCCTTAAATGTGGAAAAGCATGTTAGGCTGATTACATAATAGAGACGGAAAGAAAAGGAATATATAAAAGCAGGAAAGATAAAATATCTCTTAACACTCCACCTCAAGATGGAGCATAGATAACAATCTTGCTTAGCTTGGAATAACAACTCTGGGATGGCTCTCTGACTAGGGCCTTCGTGAACATATCTATTGTTCATTCTCCTAAGCTGACATGGGAAGTAGAGATAAATCCCTTCTGAATTATGTCACCAGTGTTGTGACAATCAACCTTAATATGCTTAGTCCTCTCATGGAAGGCATGGTTGTTGGCAATGAAAAAAGCAGCTTGGTTGTCACATTGTAGATGCAAGGGAAGAGACACATCAATAGCTAGGTCTGTTAGAACGGATCTGACCCACGCCATGTCAGTACTCTCCTGTGTCATGGTCATGTACTACGACTCTGCACTAGATCTGACAACACAATCTACTTCTTACTCTTCCATGACACCAAAGAGCTCCATATGAACACTGTAAAGCTTGAGTTAGACTTCCTGTTCTTGGGACATTCTGCATAATAAGCATTTGCCTATGCTATAATTGCAAGGGATGTTCCTTTACTAAAGAACACTGCAATACCAGTAGAGGACTTCAGGTACCTCAGAATCATATGGACCGTATCCATATATGCTTGTATAGAATGCTTCATAAATTGGTTGACTCTTCTCACTACAAAAGAGATGTTTGGCCTGGTGATGGTCACATATAGGAGCTTCCCAACGAGCTTCTTTTACCACCTCTGGCATCCTTTGTATCATCGTCATATAACTTCATGCTGAGGTTTGTGGGAGTAGCGGCATGACTGCAGTTCGTTGTGCCTATCTCAGAGAGAAGATCAGTGACATACTTCATCTGGGTCTTAACAAGATCCCACGATTTCTGACAAACTCAAGTCCAAGGAAGTAACATAAATCACTAAGGTCTTTGGTGACAAACTGTTGTCCAAGGAAATCCTTAGCCGCACAGATACCATGCACATCATCTCCTTTAACAATGATATCATCAACATAGGCTTGTATAGCAATTGTACCTCTTTGAGTCCTTCGAAGAAACAGTGAGTAATTTACCGTCGATCTCATAAATCCTTGGTGCTCCATCAAGTCTAAGAGATTCTGAAACCATGCTCCAATATTTCACTTAAGGCAATAGATAACCTCGTTAAGTCTGCAAACCATATGGTGCTTGCCCTCAGCAGCGGACTTAAGTGGTTGCTGCATGTAGACTTTCTCCAACAAGTCACCATAGAGAAATGCATTCTTCACATCAAGCTGAGATAAGGACCAACCCTGTATCACTACAACTGAGAGAAGGATCCCCAATGTAGAACGACAAGCCATGAGAGGGAAGGTATCCTGATAATCTACCCCATACATCTGGGTGAACCCACAAGCCTCGCCTCGTAGCGATTAACACTGTTTTTTGCACGATGCTCATCGTGAACACCCACTTGTATCCCACCACAGATGCTCATGTAGGAGCTATAACAAGGGTTCACATGCTACGTGACTGTAACTCGTCCATCTCCTCCTCCATGGCAAGACATTGATGACTGTCTCGTATGGCCTCCTGGTATGTTCATGGAGTCTCAATAGCTAACAGACCAACGACAAACCTCTTGAAATCCTCCAGTAGACATCTCAAAAGACATGGGTAGTAAGAGGGTACGTAGCACTTCCGCAGAGCAATAGGCACATCAAGGTCATCTGCATCCTCCCTCGTCTGTAAACTGGCCTCTTGTGAAGGCTCCTGCTCGTCCTCTATAGTAACCTGCTGCAGACAAATCACTAGTGCTATCTATAGAAACAACGTGTGCAGAACATAACTGGGGCGTGTTGGATGATGGGGAAGGTCCGTGAGAAAGGGGAACAATGGGAGGCATGCGAATGTAAAAATGTGGCCAAAATTGAGCCAATGTACTAGGTGGTGTGGACAGAGGATAAACCACAATAGGAGGTGACGACAGAAGTGAAGGAGTAGGGGGATCACTGGAGGAGGTGGCGGTAGAGTAAGAGGAACTACATGAGGAGGTGATGGTGGAGTAGGAGGATCTACTACAAGAGGTGGTGGTGGGGAAGGAGAAGGTGAGATGTGTACTTCCTTACCTGACTCGAAGGCAGTCATCCTATCACCTGTAGCAATGAAGTATATAACCGACTCAAAAATGTGATATTAACACTAACATAGTACTTCCGTCTGACATGATTGAAGTAGTGGTGCCCTTTCTAGGTCTAAGAGTATCCAAAAAATACACTTGACAGCTCTAGGAGAGAGCTTCTCACAACCTAGGTCATATGATGAAGAAATGCCACTGAACCAAAAACATAAGGTGTTAGCGAGAAAAGATCGTTATCAAGAAACATAATAGAAAAAGGAATCTTTTCACCTAACGTAGAAGACGACATCATGTTGACCAAGTAACAAGCCGTAAGAACAACATCCCCTAGAAGGAGTGGGGAGCACATCTATGAATGAGAGGAGTCCTGGTCACATCAAGAAGATGGCGATGTTTGCGTTCTGTAACACCATTCTGTTGAGAAGCGTAAAGGAAAGAAGTCTAATGAATAATGGCATGAGACCTGAAAAAAGAGATAATTGAGTTGTATAAAACTCTAAAGCATTATCAGAGCGAACATACTTGATCGTAGCAGAAAAATGTTCTTTACTCCATAAATATATTATTGAATGACAGACCCAGCCACATATTTGTTTTTCAATAGAAAAACCCATGACAATCTAAAGTAATCATCCACAACTGCAAGATAGAACATGTGCCCTTGATGGTTAGGGACACGATTGAGGCCCCGGATATCAAAATGTACTAAATCAGTAAAGAACTACTACGACTCTGATGAACATGATAACTAGAACACCGATGCTTCCCAAGCTGGCAAACCTCACGCTAAAAGGTAGATCTAGAAGAAATCTGAGGGAAGACTCTAGCAGAAGATGACTGCACGAAGGTGCCACATATAGGGGGAGAATGACCCAGTGGGAATGGAAAAGGCACCAGCATATGGAGACTGAATCAGTCTATAGGGCCCCCTTTGCTCATGGCCACATCCAATGACCTTGCCCGTGAGTATATCCTGAAACACAAAAGAAGACGAGTCAAAGATGGAACAACAATGTAAATCCTTGGTGATTTGACTAACATATAATAAATTCATTTAGAAATCTGGAGCATGAAGAACTTTTTGCTGGTACATGGAATCATGGACTTTGTCAATCTGATTTCCCCCTTTCCTGTAACAAGGGGAACGTCAATAACTCTTTATCAGGCTAAACAATTCTGTAATGAGTGAATTAAGCCTTGTCACCACACATGTGATGAGTAGCGCATGAATCCTTGATCCACTCGGAGTGGTCTGCTCTGCAACTAGTAAGTACATAGATTCTACCTGATGTATCAGCAAAAACAGAATTAATGGAGTCGAATGAGCTAGATGGAGCACTAGAAGATCCATAAGTGGGAGGCATGATCTTCCTCGAATGCGAGACTAACTGATCGAATCTCTAATCAGAAGTTGTGATAGGAGGCACATGCATCTCAACCTGCTTAGCAATACATGCAGATGTAGGAATTCCATGCTTAGAATAACAAGTGTCCTTAGAGTGACCGGAGCAGTGACAACAAGTGCATGAGGATGAGGATCATGAATGACCCACTCCTCTGCCATGTGGACCTTATCTTCTGAATTGTGAAGATCATCCTCTACTGCGGGATGTGACCATCACCGAGGATGGGGTCGAATGAGCTAGATGGAGCACTAGAAGATCCATAAGTGGGAGGCATGATCTTCCTCGAATGCGAGACTAACTGATCAAATCTCTAATCAGAAGTTGTGATAGGAGGCGCATGCATCTCAACCTGCTTAGCAATACATGCAGATGTAGGAATTCCATGCTTAGAATAACAAGTGTCCTTAGAGTGACCAGAGCAGTGACAACAAGTGCATGAGGATGAGGATCATGAATGACCCACTCCTCTGCCATGTGGACCTTATCTTCTGAATTGTGAAGATCATCCTCTACTGCGGGATGTGACCATCACCGAGGATGCTTGAGATGAGGCTGATGAAGGAACAATGATCATGATAAGTCTGCGGTATGCTTCCTCCATGGGAGATATGGTAGCATCCGCAAATAACTAGGTCCACACAACATCATACTCAAGATTGAGGGCCGCCAAAAGACACCAACCATGGTGGCATTCTCATACGCCTTCTATTGCTATGGTCTTGCTGCAAGAGGTGTGAAGATGTGTAAATTCTCATACATACTCCTGAGAGATGTGTATAGGTTATGAAGAGGACGACCATTCTGCTTGACTGTGAAGATATCATGCTGAAGCTGCAATATCTTTGTTTCATCCATTACCTGAGAGTATGTGGCTGCAAGGATGTCCCACATCATCTTGGCTATAGGATGATGCAAGATGTTATTGACTATCTCTACAATCAGGGTATAAGATAACCATACATGTACATACACGTCATCTGCCTCCCACGAGGCATTAAGCTAAGTCTTTTCAGATTGGCCCATCTTGTATCAAAATGTGCTTTTCATTGTACTGCATAAGGCTCATGAACTGCATGGCCCACAACTCGTAGTTAGTCCCATCCATCTTGACGATCGGTGCTGGACCTTTGAAGGTACCCGAGGATGGGATATCTACCTTGTGCTCTAACCTGATGCCGATAATAGACGAAGACTGAGATTGTAGACTGGAGCAAATATGTCTACAAAGACATGTGTATGCAGACTCATGCCACAACCGTTCTCATTGAGTGTAGACTCACTCTAGGGCACACGGAAGAATATCAAGGTCTGATTTTGCTGGAAACAACTCAAAATCAAGTTGTTGGAGACCTTTGAAGAGTCGATGACCAAGATCCTTTCCCCAGGCGATAATCGGGAGGTTGCTCAGGGCCTTGGGAACCTCATTGATGCGTTGTATGGGGCGACGATGGTAGATCAGGGGGGCCTGGGGTCTGGTGGTGCGGTGTGGTGTCGTGTGTGGGAGGCCTGGCGACGCCGGAGCCTCCTGCCATGCCCCCGACAGTGATATGGGCATAGTGATGGCCCAATCATCAGCCGATGGTAGCCTATTGTGGTAGCGACGGCCTGTGGGAGGCCGACATCAATGTGTGGGCACAAGCGGCGTCAACGCGAGGGTGACTAGTGGAAGTGGGATGGGAACTAGGGCACATGCTCCGGTCTAGGACCGTCGCTTGGATACCATGTGTAAAGAAAGTTAGTCGATTCATTCTTAGGTCCTAGGGTTCTTTTATATAAGAGGAGAACCTTGTTGGGAAAACTTACGTAATAGAGAGGGAAAGAAAATGAATATTTAAAAACATGAAATATTGTTTCAATAGGGTTTCCATAAAAGCATCAATGATTGAAAAATAACTCAAAACAAAAATCTCCACTAAAAATATCAACTCACTGATCAAGTTTATCAATATGTTATTCAAGTCAATAGGTCACTCATTTGATTGTTAAGCATAAATTACCATTTCAACTAAATAAAGTTCTTTTTTAGTCGATGAGTTTGCTTCAGTCGACTAAGTCATATTCTCAATCGACTAATTATGCTTGCAGATAATAGCCATTATTTACATATAAAGAGATTTAAATTATATTTTTATATATCTTTGGTTCCGAAACATTTTTTATGAAAATTGGTATATCCCTCCACCAAGTTCGCACTCTTTTGAGGACAAGAAACCTCCCCCTTACTAACTTAAAAGAAGGTCTCCTCTCATTCTAATACATGTGTATTTACTAGAGATCACTTGAATGCACTTGAAGTTTGATCTCTCTCAAGCACCGAAACTGTCTTCTACCGAAACTGTCTTCTACATTTTTCATTCTGAACTCTTACATGATCAATCTTGAGCTACGAAGCTGCTTTCATTTGCTTCCAACTTCAACTGTTACTTACAGGTTAGCATTTCTAAAAACAAATCTGTTAATTTGATTATACATTAATCTAAGGGTCTTCTAGATTTTTTTTGTAATTCAGGTAACCAAGGTATGGGTTTCTACCTTTATAGAAAGTGAAATACTTTATCGAGAGTTGTTCGAGAAAGTAGTATATTGTAAATGTGATTTCACTACTCCTGTTGAAAGTAGCGACGTAAAGTGGATAAATACTTTGACAGACGAGCACATAGAGGGAATCTAAGTACAAATATTCTGTCTGATTTCTTAATTTCTATATGTTGAGAAGTTATTTGAGAAATTTAGTTACTTCATTGCAAATATGTAAGTGACGATTCACTTGAGATTCTTCAGAGTAACAAGAGTGGAGAGCCTATTTCTTAGCTAATATGCTCATAGATTATAAGTTTATCGTATCTCGCGAACTGTATAATAATTAACATCTCATTTGCGGTCTCAAAGTTAATTAGATTTTACTAGTTGTACTGTTTCTATTCAATGGGAGACCTTAGACTGAGCACTCATGTACTTAATAAGGGCAACTCTTCCCTAAATTTGCATCATGAAAAGTTTCCTTCCGTGTTAGAAAATAGAGTGATGCAAGATAAATTAACCCGACATGGGTTGTCGGAGTATTGGTATTAAATGGTATGTATTTACTTGGCAGTTGCTTGGAGGTCTTCTAAGCAAACTATTTTGGCTTGTTCTACTTTTGATACCGAGTTGTACACTTTGGGCACTACATGAATTGTGGTCAAATGGCTTAAGGGACTACTCATAGAAATCCTTAACGTGGGAAATGTAATTTTTGCCCCTCTCCCGTCAAAGGACAAGAGAGCTTCTTCGCCCCTTATTAGTTCGACGTCAGCCAACCAACCCACTAGCACAAGACTGAGGTAGAAGAGCAGACACAGACTCGATTTTAGTCTAGATCTAGCAAAAATCAAGATGAAAGAGAACTTCTCTGACTCAAGAGATCATCTTTCTACAACTGATGAGGATGCCCCTCCCCTCAATGTCAGATAGAGGAATTGCTTCTAGTAAGGTAGTCGGTCTTCTAAGGGGGTGGGGAGGGAGCCGAGTGGTCAAAAAAAGAAGAAGCGTCAGGCTTCAAATCAATAGCTTCTTCTATTAAAGAGCTTGTTTCGATTGGCCGGTGAAAAACCACTTTGACTAATTTGATTACCCCTATGAGGATACTGTACACTTATCGCGTCTTGTTTTTTTGAACTAGGCTAACTAGGGCTCGTGCACGCGAAAAGAAGTCGGGCATGAACTCCCCGCACCAAGTGTTTGCAAACCACTTCAATTCGTAAGTGCCAATGGAATCGCTTAGAGTGGACGGTCGAAGGCCGCGCTGCCAGCCTCCCCGCTACATTTTTTTCACATTGTGATAATATGACCAAGGTTTGAAAAAACGAAATGCGGAACGAGGCATTTTCCTTGGAGACGAGGCAAGGTATAGCCCCGAGGTGTAAGCCTTAGTTGCGTAGGAAAATAATTACAAAAATATATTAAATATATTTACTGATAAAATAATCTAATCCGACAGACATAGTATATAACATTGCAATATATGATGGAGTTATGAAGATAAGAACATGAAAAAAGGATATGTCAATTCCATAAACCTTTCTACTAAATTTCTATCCAATAAAAAAGAAAACCATTGGCCACTAAAATATTTATCAAAAAGGGAGTCATTGGCTATAGTTGTCACTAAAGATATCCGAGATGTTGATATGAATCATATGATTTGAATCATAACAGTATGTTTTGCTGAACTCGGTTGAGGAACAATCCTATGTCCGTCAGTGCCACCATACCCTAGCAATACGTGTGTAATATTAAGAGTTCATCGAAATAATTGGACATGTTAATGGTAAATATGAATAAGAGAGAGGTCAAATGTAAGCATTCATCTTGTGTATATATATATATATATATCCTCAACAAATAGGCCTTAAAAACATTTGAAGCTACAAATAGAATCAATTATTTTTTTAAAAAATGCTTGGTAAATCCATAACGCCTCAGCGACTGCCTCGCCCTGCCTCGCCTCACCTCGACCGCCTCGATCATCTGAGGCGCTCACCTCAGCCAGGGGATCTAAGGCAGTCGCTTCGAGGCTCTTTTCCTCCACCTTGTTTCGCCTCGAGCGTTTTTGCGCCTCGAGACACGTTTTTTTTAAATAATGAATATGACCACAATCACAAAAGTAGAGTTCAAAGTTCAATCAGAATAATCGAAACATATCAAGTCAGACTTGATTTTTGTTAGTGTTTCGGGGAAAGACCGTTGTGAATTTAATTAAATCTAAGGATGACACAACCAATCCCTCCACAAACTGACTTGGAATATTTCTAGTTTTAAATTCGAAGATTGCGAGAGATTGAGACCCACAAAGATCGTGATAATATGCCTTCTTAATAGGGACCATGTAGCAGGTTCTTTCATATGCAAACCTTTAGAAAGGATCTTGACCTGTGGATCACAAGCAAAGGAGAATGGAGCTTGGATATCATAATTTCTACGGGGATGGATAGAAATGTTTATTTTAAGGGAACACAACTAGAGTCTAAAATCATACTCTCATTTTCTTGTGTTTGTCAGGTACAACCAGGCTGGGAGACAAAATAAATGAGATGATAGATAAAAGAAAACCACCACCACCACCACCACTATTTCTTCTTTTTCTTCATTTTAATAGTCCTTTTATTTTGTTTTAATTGGTTTGTTCTTTTTTAAACATACAATGAAAAAATATCAGTCTTTTTTGAAAAGTTAAAGTAAAAACTTATGGAAGCCCGATAGGGGCATTACCCCCTCTGTTTTCTTCATGAATGTTGCATGCACAAGGGAGACATGTCACATTGAATGAGTATGGGTAGAGAGAAGAACCCATCTTCTCATATCATTGTTGCCTTTGATGCTATTGCCTCTCACGCCTTTTGCACTTATGACTGATCACCATGTTTTATACAACCTCGATTTATCGGTCTTCCTTACAACACTTCCCCCCAGTTAACCTTCTCACGGCCTACTTTCACTGATAGTTTGTGTTTGGAGGTGTGTTTTTGGATTAGATCGTTGTTGTTGGGCTTCTTTTTTAGAACCATTTATGCATGATATAACAAACTTTACAAGTACATACTAGAAATGCAGATTTCATGACAATTGTACTATAAGTATGAAGCATAAAAGAGAAGATTCATGGAGAATGTAAGATAAAAGAAAAATCACGTAACTACTTAACCGCATGATTATACAAAAATGATAAAGCCAAATGATGTTGATAAACCTGAAAGCGATGGACAACTCAGAACATAAGGAAGAAGACTTTTTTTTATTAGTCAAGTTATAAAAAGTCTCAATGTATATGCATGTATAACATATAAACATATCGTATCCTTTCTCTAACATTATGTTATTTTTGGTTTAAGCCAAATTGATTGATCATTCCTTCAGATCCGACTGATCAATAGTCACTAATCGATCACCCTTGTATTTTGATCGATCTCCTTTATTGACCTGATTGATCATATTTCAAATTACTTCATCAATTATTACGTAACTGATCGATCAACAACCACTGGGTAATAGATCATTCTTCAATATGATTTATCAATAGGACTTAGTTGATAGATCAACCAACAATTATTTTGTTTAGTCTGAAATTTCTATCCATCGACTACTTGAGAAATATTTACTAAATAATACTCTTTGATAAACTAGCCGTTTTATTTTCCTATTGAGGAGATCTTGATTGATTTTCTAGACGTACTTGCCCTAAGAGCTAATGCCTTGTTGAGCTTGATGGCTCACTTACAAATGCACAAGGATAACTATTGCGTAAAACACAACTTATATACATCTTTACGCAAAAGGAAAACCATTCTAGCCTTTTTTTCAAAGCTCCTTTTGAGGCCTTCTTTCTCGCTCACTATTGAACGACTCATTATTGAGAGTCATTTGTCACCACACTTGATTTGCAGTTTCTATATACATTTACCTTGTGCATTTGCTAGCCTCATTACAAATTACATATTTATTTGAAGATTTATTGATTATTGTGATATTGTTTACATCATTGTCGTACGGATACTAGGTGTGTGATCCAAGTAGTGGAAATGCCTTCTTGATCCAAGATGTGCAAAAGACTATGGTATGTGATTTAAAGCACTTGTAAGCGGTTGAGTTATCCTCAAGGAAATAAGTAAGGATGGTGGATTAGTTGATTGAGTGATTCTCGAGGTACTTATGTCGTGGGTTTTATCCAATGGGGGTTTAACGTTCGATACTTGTCTCATGTGATTGCATTGTTCTTTAGATTACTTATTATTATTGTGGTGATTATTATCTGTGATAGTTCTTTTTTACCATAACATTTGTTTTAACGATCCGAAAGTTGCTCATATTCTTGCCATCATTGTCTTTGCTCTTATTGTCATACTAGCATGCGTGGTGTTATTATTCGTGCTTCTACCTTCGTGAAGGTCACAACTTTTCCATATGCCTCATGAACCTATTGCCCGTTAAGCAGTTGATACAATTTAGTGTTCCCTACTGCCATGGGCTTTATTCTCTAACATTATTCGATGGACTTCACCTCTTAGAAGCATCGTGGTTGTGATTGTCACCATAAAATCTTCTACAAAACCTGAATTTTGAATAAAATAAACAAGATAAAATAGGGAACATTGAGAATAAATGAACCTTGAAACTACTATCATGTTACAAATGATACAAAACTCAGTAATAATTATATAAAAATATCATTCACAGTTTGAGACGGTCAGGATGACTGAAATGCTCCATGTGAGAAGCAACCTAATAATTATGTCTGTATTGAACTTTTTATCAGAAACCTGTGGCCTAGGGCCCTATAAATAGGTCCTAGTCACCTAACTCTAGCAATTGGAGATATATGACCAAAGACATGGCCAATACTCTAATAGATAGATCTCAATTGGGGATGCAAACATCGGACACAAATACAATATTGATATTACCACATCATTATCCATTTAAGATATGATTAAGGATGCAGATATAGATATTGACTGATATGAAGAATTTGTTACCATGTCCTAAAAAATAGATATCAATATAAATGGATATGGATTGAGTAGGAATAATAACAGAACCACGTGACAATTGTATCAAATATGACAAACAAATGTGTAAAGTTTTATTTAATACAATTATAAATAAATCTACAATTACAGTCATGCATTAAAATAGGTATGCTGATTCTAATATCTTATCCATTTTAATTTGTTGCTTCTAGAGGAAATAAACGTTGATCAAACAAGCAAACACAACCACATGAAACAACCACAGACATAGGGTTTATGAGTTTTCACCATTGTCCATGCTACTCCTTGATGCTGGTGGTGTCTCTATTTTCTGTGGTGGTAAAACAGTGGTACATGAAGATGAAGAAAAGACCTAATATAACACTTGTATATATGGACCCCCCATGTAATAACAGAGGTTACATGATTTATTGGCTTGGGATATCACGCTAAATTGCATTAAATGCGTGAACAAGTGGTGCATGAAACATATATTTACATTTTCAATCCAAATGATATGTTTCCTACCTTATTTTAGCAAGATTTCACTATTGAATACTACATTTTTCTTGTGTTGTGGATGCTGCATGCACATTTAAAATGACTGCTATACAAGGTAGCTTGCTACTGACTATATCAGGGTAGAATTTCGATGGGTGTGGTTATAAAAGGTGAATGAAGGATGACGCTGTACATGGATTGACCTCTAAGAGATCCTTTGTTTTTAATATTGATATAGATCACAAGGATTTTTCTATTATAAATTGTTTCTATTGCAGAAGTAACTTTCTTTATGAAGGATAAAGTGATTTTTTCTCCCATTGTTGTGATGAATGACATTGCAGAGATTTAAGCTTTAATAAATTTAGTGGAGAGATACCACCAACTTTTCGGCTACAGATACAACCAATAAACTATATGTAAGTCTGCACCTTTCAATTGTAACCTTTTCTGTAAAACTGTTTCCATTTTCAGGACCTACAACATCTTCTGTCCCTGTTATTCTCACTACATTTTTTCAAGTAAAATAGGGTGGAAAGAGTATTTGAATCATTTCTTATCTAACTTGGAAGAAGGAACGTTTTCTTTTACAGGTACCTTACAGATAATATGTTGAATGGAACCATACCGGAGTGGATGTTTGGGAATAGACTAATGTATCTAGTTCTTCTATGAAATCCTTTTAAAATTTTTCTATTTTATTAATACATGTTAAGGGGTGAATACCATGTTTCTATTTTGCAGAGATTTGTCGTATAACTCTTTTACAGATCCTGATAAAGGCCGTTGCGAGAAAAATTATGTGTAAGATCCATCATTTTGAATTTTTCATTAATAAAAGCATGCTTTTATTAAAAGCTTAATTAAAATCCCTCTTCTTGAGTTCAGGAATTTGGTTTCCAGTCTTTCCTTCTCAGGAAATACCTCGTAAGCAGCATGCATCTTTCAAATAAAATGTTTTACCATCTTTTAAGTTGTGCAAGTTTAAAACATTTCCATGCTCAAAAGTATGATTGCATTCTTCATTTCGTCCTGCCATTTTCCAGGACAACATGGTGTCTAATGAAGAATCTTTCCTGCTCTGAGAAATCTACAAGTGAGATTTGGACTTTGCAATGCTTAATTACACAGCATCTGATTATATGCTTTAAGACTGAATTTGCGATCTTTTGTTATTTGATACCTGCAGATTTTGAGTTATTCATAAACTGCGGTGGCGGGAGCGTTACCATTGATGGAAATGAGTATGAAGAGGACATTAATGGTCTTGGTGAATCTACATTCTTCCTCTCTGATAATCAGAGATGGGCTTATAGCAGTACTGGAGATTTTGTTGGAAATCGAAATGCAAAATATGTTGTCACTAATGCATCTGCATTGAAAATGAATAATTCCCAATTATACTTGTCAGCACGTACTGCTGCTTCATCTCTCAGATATTATGGTCTTTGTTTACAGAGAGGGAATTACACAGTCAAACTACACTTTGCCGAAATAATATTTACAGATGATAAAACATTCTCTAGTGTTGGGAGGCGATTCTTCGATGTATTTATTCAGGTAATTTCAATACATCTCTGTCATAAATAGTATAAATACAACAACAACAAAGCTTTTTCCCACACTAAGTAGGGTCGGCTAATAAATAGTATAAATTTTGAACAGCTATTTATACTATTTATACTTTTAAATAGCATAAATAGCTGTTCAAAATTTCTTTTTGTGTCTCTCATTCCTTTTTGCCTATTTCAAAGATTGTAAAGATTTAGTGACACATGATTAGATACAGTCCGTGTCTGTGTTAATGATTTCTTAAATCAGGAGATCAACTACTGTGCACTAGGTTGAGATGAGTCCTGCATTTTAAGCTGTGAAAACCATGGTTTAAGCTGGTGCAGAAAATGAAGCTACCATTCTGGAAATTTAACAGAAGGACAAGTTTGATCAAATATAAAAGATCCTACATGATTGATATGTAGACTTCTCTAGAAAGGAGTTTAGATAGGGACACCCCACTGAAAACTAAGGTGTTAGTTTGGAGTTTCTTCTAGAGTTATAAAAGGATTTGCTATTATTCATCCAATGCATTAGACTTCCTCAGGAAAGAAATTATCATCTTCTTCAGAAATTAGTTAAAAGCATGCACCTACTAACTTTGCTATTTCACCTTTACAATGAAATTTATTTTTGAGATATTTACACCCATAACTCTGAGTAGCTAATTACCCCAGGGTTCCTTGATAATTCATAATTACATCCAGAACCCTGGATAATACTTAACTCTTACATGAAATAACCATGTGTTATGTTCCATTTGTTTCAACCGTTATATTTGATAATTCCCGTTTAAAAAGACCAAGTTGCCCCTAATGCTCAATCTTATTTGTGAATCACGTCATTCCATTATCTTCCTCATCACCACTACCACTATCAATGCTACATGGATAGGAGACGAAGGAGGGGGTGCTGGTGTTGCGGCCGGAGGATGGGGATGGTGGGAGAGGTGGCGGCCGAGGGTGGCTTCGACGTGGGAGACGGTCAGAGAGGGGGACCGGTCCCCGACATCTTGACCTCGATCTCCTTCTCCTTGTCCTCCTCGACGGCCCTGGCGATGGCGACCGGTATGGCGTCGACCTGCACATGGAGCACGTTCCGGTACCTGAGCTTGGCGCCCGGGTCGATGTCATCCGATCGATCCGGCTGGAGGAGGGCATAGTTGAGGTCGATCTTGCCGGGGTCGACCTTGTAGGCGAAGTAGGGGTATGCGTTGATGAGGAATGGGGAGCCGGTGGAATGGAGGAAATTGAGGAGAGGTGAGATAGGGTAGGAGCTTGGGGCCGAAGGAGGCAAAGGAGGGTGAAAGGAGGAGGAGAGGACGGCGAGGGAGTGGGGGGTGGTGACAGAGATGGGTTGGGAAATGTTGAGGTAGAGAGAGGAGTGGAGGGAGAGGATAGAGGGGAGGGAGCGGAGGAGATGGGGGAGTTGGAGTTGAGGACCTCGTTGCCGATGCAAAGGGTGGAGATGTTGGTGGAGGGAGGAAGGGGAGGAAGGAAGATGAGAGGAAGGTGGCGAAGGAGTTGGAGGTGAGGGATGGGAGGAGGTGGCCAGGGATGGTGAGGATAAGGCGGCGGAGGAGTTGGAGGTGAGGGAGGGGAGGAGGCGAGCTGTGGGTGGAGGAAGAGAGAGGGAGCTGGAGGAGGAAGATAGGGGAGGTGGTCGGGGCCTGGAGGCGAGTGGTGGTGGTGGGGGGTGGAGGAAGGGTTGGTTTTTTCCTTTTTTTCTTTTTGGTTTAATTTCAACCGTTGGATCGAGGATAGGTTAGATTAACTCAAAGGTATAGTTGAGTTAATGGACTAATGGAGGGTTATGAGTGTAGGATGGAACACTTATTCGGGGTTCTAGGTGTAATTATCAATTGTCTAGGGATCCTGGGATAATTACGAAACTACTCAACTCAGGGTTATGGGTGTACATATCCCTTTATTTTTTGGATGCATCATATTGCTAATATTCGACTCATTTTTTCACAGGGTCGAAAAGTTCTGGAAGATTTTAATATTGCAGAAGCAGCAAACGGAACTGCTCGAGAAGTTGTGAAGTCCTTCATTGCATCCGTTGATAACACTTTAGAGATACACTTTAGATGGAGTGGGAAGGGAACAAACGCTATTCCAGATAGAGGGGTATATGGTCCACTTGTATCAGCTATCTCAATTACACCAAGTAAGTTCATCATGATCCCTTTCCTTTGAGGGCTTCCTAGTTTATAGGTTATTGATCTGATTTAAAAGCTTCTCCACTAATGTCATTCTGGTAGACTTCGTGCCTATTCGGTTTACAAAGAAGGGCTTCCCTATTGGTAAAATGGTTGGCATTGTCCTCACTTCCTGTGTAGTCGTTTTTCTGGCTACTCTTGTACCTTGGTTACTTCTGTACAAGAAACGGAAGGAAAACAAAGGTAATATTATGAACTGAACTTTGTTTTTGTTTTCTTTTGGAAATTTCCTTAGTCTGACCATACGTTGATTATAGACTTTATTTTTTCTATCTCTTTCTCGACTTGTACTGAACCCATCTTTTTGTTTGTTTAACTATATGTATTGTAAACTGCATGTACATAGCTTTATTGCTTTTGCCTACCACAATATCTAAAAGGGAGTCAATATATTTATACAGAATTAAAACACTTTAAGTTGCAAGGAGCTCATTTCACTCTAAGTCAGATAAAGGTCGCAACCAGGAATTTTGATCATGCTAACAAAATTGGTGAAGGGGGCTTTGGCCCAGTCTACAAGGTAAGGCTTAGATAATTTGGATCTTTTCTTAGCATGTCATATTTGCATGCTTAAACTTGTTCTTTCAAGCTGACTTATCAGAACGTTAAATGTCATGATATCAGGGGATGCTTCCAGATGGCAGTGTAATTGCTGTCAAACAGCTTTCTTCCATGTCTAGGCAAGGAAACCGTGAATTCTTGAATGAGATAGGCATGATATCTGCTCTGCAGCATCCAAACCTTGTAAAGCTTCATGGGTGCTGCATCGAAGGAAATCAGCTATTGCTAGTATACGAATACTTGGAAAACAACTCCCTTGCTCGTGCTCTATTCGGTATGTTTTGTTGCTATTTTTTGTATGCGTATTTTCTTTAGATGCTCTTGTCAATCACTTCACTTCCAAATATGATGCTTATAACTTCAGGTCCTGAGGAAACAAGATTAGCATTGGACTGGCGGATAAGGTGGAAGATCACTCTGGATATAGCAAGGGGATTAGCCTACCTCCATGAGGAATCGAGGCTAAAGATTGTCCATAGAGACATCAAATCAAACAATGTCTTACTTGACAAGGATCTCAATGCAAAGATATCTGACTTTGGCCTCGCAAAACTTGATGATGAGAGACACACTCACATTTTTACTAAGGTTGCTGGAACCATGTAAGTAAATCACCACGGCTAGAAGTTTTACTTTATGGAGACACAGTTGTATAATTCAGCATTTCCTGCTATACTGCATAATAGAGATCTTTCTACAATTTTCTTGCAATATTTTCCCTGCATTCCCTGCAATCACTGCCTAATATTAACTGCTTTGTTTTAGAGGTTATATGGCTCCAGAATATGCAACACGCGGTTACCTAACAGAAAAAGCGGACGTTTACAGCTTTGGAATTGTAGTGTTAGAGATTGTTAGTGGAAAGAGCAACATGGGCTATAGATCCGAGGACTTTCTTTGCCTTCTTGATATTGTGAGTTGTGATTTTTTTTACATGTACAGCCACATTGTGGTTATGAAATTTTCATGTTTTTTGTTGTACTTCTGATTCTCTTTAAAATCTGAAACAGAGAAAATGTAGCCAAACACAATATCAAAACATGGATTTACATGGTTTTAAATGATTGCCCGCATGAAAAGCGGCTTAATAGTTGTATTTGTAGGTTGATTTTTCTCACTGAAGAACAAGGTCCTATATATAGATTACACAATGCTCACAAAGTCATTCTCTACTTTATCACATTAGGCGATATAGGATTAAACCCATGACCACATACTAAACAACTGGCATGTCTCCTCACAAGATATAATTATCTGGACACTTCAATAACCTCAACACTCTCCTATAAGCTGTACCATGGAATGCTAAGCTTAGTCAAACTAAACAAAATCAACTGACACATATGCTAGATACATGACTATACATACCACCTCTACTCAACGCATACTCTGATTGCTTATAACAATTATGTATCTTGATCATATTGGTGGGTAGGGGAAACTAAAGGGTTGGGGTCTAAAATGAGGATCCGTTGAGCAATTAGGTTGAAATAAGGTGTGTGTGCTCTGTTTCTGCATCAAGCATAGTTACCTTAGCACTAACAGACTCTCGCTCTGGAGAGATCTGGCCCACAACATATCTCCTTAGCAGAAGATGATTCGATCTCTCTCCAGGGTCAAAAATGTAATTGGAATGTCTATACATAGACCTATGAATCTCTCTCGTAGGGACCTCTTAAAGATACTCTCCTATATGGAATCTCGAAAGATGAGTTTCTCTCATGTAGGAACCTCGAAAAGTATATCCTCATTACTAGGGCATAATGCATTTGCTATTGAGTTAATAATTAATATGAAGTGACTTGGGTTGAATGGATAATGTTTCGTAAAAGTTTCAAGGGTAGCCCAAGATGAGAAGTTGCTTGACAAATGGCAAGAGTAGCCTTGAGCAAGAGTTGCCTGAGAATTTGCAGGAGCAGCCATAAAGGAGTAGCCCGACAATTTGCAAGAGTAGCCTTGAGTAAGGAGTTGGGATACTGACATGTGTGCTCCCTATAAGTTGAAAATTTCACGAGCTAAACTAAAGATGGAATTGGGTTCGCCTAGAGTGTGCCACTTTGCCAAATGTGTAAGCCATTACTTGGGATACTGACATGTGTGTTCCTTATAAGTTTACCCCCAGAGTGTTGGATCACAAAAAAAGGTTCTCTCGTAGAAAATCTTAAAGAAACCTCATAAAAAAGTACCATGATCAATGGGAAATGGAGCTTGAGTCTGGTCCCTCCACAGGGCAATCCCAAGTTTCTGGCGGACCAATTTTTGAGAAGAAAGAAACAAGGGTTCTTTGATTGGTAATAAATATAGTAGATGAACCCACATCAATGGTCTGTTGGTACTTCAGCGTGCCTACCATCCAAACGACCAGGGTTCGAATCTTGGGGCGGGAACTTGTGTGTGTTTCCCTCTCTTGTTTCGAAAAAAATAGTAGACTGGTAAATAAGCAGGTTTTAACAAAAAGATCATTAGATTGTTTATAACTTATAGTTAGGCGTGATTATCTACAGTGGGTCTCCATAAAATTAAACGGCGATCCTCTAAAAATTGACGGGACCTGATTGTTATACCTTTTTTTTAATGATGGGCCTAACATTTCTGTTTAAATTTGTATTGAATCATACTGACATGAAGAAAAACAATGACATTGAAAATCATTTAACTCTGCAGGCCAACTCTCTAAATGAACAAGGAAAGCTCCTCGACCTTGTTGATCCAAAGTTAGGTCTAAATTATTCCAAATCCGAGGCGGAGCAACTGCTGAGCCTGGCTCTTCTATGCACCAACTATTCCCCCAAACTCAGGCCCACAATGACTTCTGTGGTTAGGATAATGGGAGGAGAGCCTAGTACAGATGTGGAGTCTGTCAATGAAAATGGCCAAATAAGCTTGAAGTCATTTGGAAACTACTCCCAGGATGGCCAAGAAATTTCACTCAGAGAACCATGGATCGATTCGTCAATGACCATAAGTAGTTTTGGAGATGCTGTTCCGCCATCCATTTTCTCAATGGCAGTAAGTAGCATTGGAGATGCAACTACATCATCGATGGCCTCACAACACATTGATGATGACAGCATCTCTATGCATTCATGACAAGGTAGCGATGATTGATGATGAGAGTGCTCGGTGACCGGTATACGATGACTACAAGCTTCCGCTGCTGAGGTGACTTTCTGGGGGCATAGGACCCATATAGTAATGTGAATATTTATCTGCACAAATGGGCAGTTTGAGGTTGCCTTTGTAATTTTTTTTTGTATTTTGTAAAAACCATTTACGCTAATTTTTGTGGCTTCATGCTATAATTTTTCGGACAGATACAGAGATTATTTAATCAGCTTAGAATATCCATTCATTCTCAAAATTCGTATATGGTCTATATGTATTTTCCATTTGCTTCTCTTTCCAGTTAAAGTTTCTTGTCGTCCTGCAGTAGTGATGATTTAATATGTTTACAGATTTGCATTCCCAAGTGCGTGAAAAAATGGTAAGTGTTCTAATTGAGATATAAATGATGATGGTGGAAAGAAATGCCTCTGCATATTTGTTATCGATTCGACGGCAGGATGGATAGCAACTTAAACAGTGCATAATCTGATACAAATTTGTTTTTGAACTCAATCAACTTAAACTTGAACTGAATAAACAGGAGGTTGGGTTAAAGCATGAGGAAGATTGAGATCTAAAATGAGAAGTTTGCATCGAACTGCGGGGTTGAATGCTAAGATCTGAATTGATTTTGTGAAACCAAACGGCTCTTCGAACTATGTTAATTAATCATGAGTTGCAAGTTGAATACGGGGACTACTTACGATGCGAGAAATAAACCCGACTTAATTCATCTAGATTATTAGAAATAATGTAAGGATGAATAGTAATAATTCTATACATCAATATGCAAATTATATTTAAACTGAAACGATGCTTGTTGTAAGAGGGAATACAACAGGGTTGCTGCTATATGAATGGTGTATGTTGATTTTGGATATGATGGACTTCAATAATATCATTCTTTCGGGATGAAGTCTCACATCATCATGATTGCATCATCTATTATGTCTCTATCTTTAGTATCTATTCATTCTTTATCCTTCTTACCGCACAAACAAGAATGAAGAACAAACATCACGTATCCGTTATTATATCTTATTTCTTAGAATCTTTTCCCTCATCTGAATGATTGGCTTTAGCTTTTCATGGTTAAGTGAGGCCCGCGTTCGACGAAGATGACTAGGAAAGTCATGTACAACAATTTAAAAAAGAGATGTAGAACAGCGGGAGCGCATTTGTTTTGGGTACAAAATTTAACGAGTTCAAATCCAATCGTCCATATTTATTACTTCACCTGTGAACAATGACAAGGGATAATTGTGATGAATTAAAATTAACCGTAATTTCAACAAAATCAAATGTATGAACCCATGAGCATTCAATAGAAGCATTAGCTGTTGAAAGATGCTTTGAGGACCAAGAGAAAGAATTTCTGGTAATTAATGTCGATGTTAAGTTGTCATCAGATGGGCATGAAGTCAAACAACTGCAGCTGCATATATACTTGTTAAATAAAAATAACGTCAAAAGAAGATAACTATGCCAAATGGAATCCCACTCCACTTGGAGTTGCTGTCCGTGTTAATTAACGATGTCTATTGATTCGATAAATTTTTTAATTTCAAAGATGAGGATGATTCGGAAAAGTCAACTCAAGATATAGTATATCCGTACATGGACGTATCGCCATGGAAACTGATAACAAACCTGCACGAGGAACTGATCGGTTTTACATAATTAAGCGAGTTAATCCCCACTGAAGTATTAACTTTGCAAAATATGGAGAAGGCTTGATATCAGTTGTGCCTTGGACTTCCTTCGTCCAACTTTTGCTGCCCCGATCAGGACTGCCTGTGTTTGATCCAAAGGAACGCCCCCGAAATGCTCCCTCACTCTTTACTGAGCGCTGATGAACCGACTTCCCACTACTTACAGACTTTCCCGCTTCCGGATCTGCGATCGCGCCAATTGCTACCTTTGCAGGGGTGATCTTGAATCTCATGCCCATCTTTTCTTGGACTGCCCATTCTCTTCTGCAGTGTGGACTAGCACTTATGCTTCTCTCAACCTCCCTCTGGCACCCCCTCTCCCTCTCGATGATCTCATTCCCTGGATTAATGGCAACCCGGATTCCACAACAAGGAACCGGCTCTCTTGCAAGCTCGCGGTGGTAGTTTGGTTTATCTGGAAGGAAAGAAACAGGCTTTGGACGGACCCAAACCAGGGGCCGCCTCCCCTTGCAGACGCTCGGAGTACCGTGAACGATGTGGTGATAACGATCAACCTCCTGCGATGATTTTTTTGGGTGTGGTCTGGGCCGCTGCCTGGTCTGCACGGGTTTTTTTGTCTCCTTTGGATTGTTCTCCGTCCTGTTTAGAGTCTTTTCTGGTCTCCCCTTGGGGTTTTTTAGTTAACAGTGACCCAATTGTAATACCAATTTTTTGTGGAATACAAATGCTTATTTACCAAAAAAAAATTCACAATGGACATATATCGGTAAATCGTTTGCCGTATCGTATTTCGCGCACGGCAAACGGTTTGCCGTATCACATGGATGGCGAAAAATTGCAATAACGCTCAAAATCTTTATTCCCAACTCCCTCCCATCCATCCACGTGGCGCATCAAACCGTTTACCGCACGCGGAAGACGAAGCGACAAATTAGTTGCCGATATACACCTATTCTGATAAATATTATAGTGTTGTACCCATTTTGGATGAATTTTTTTCTCTCTCCCCCTTTTGGTAAACTCTCCAATGTTGGTCCTAAATATTCAATTTATAGATGGCCGGGATTGGAAATAAAGATTATTCACATGTGTATATATAATCATGGTTGGATAAGGGACAATGTGCGTATTTGATTATTAATATTTTTTTCACTTTTGAATATTGGAAATGTCGAATATGTATTATTTTTAGTGGTAGTGTCGTTAGGTATACTTAGTTGGGGATAACATAAGTGGCAAAAGTAAATCATTTGGATGGGAAACATTTTTTTTCAAAAAAGGTCATACTTACATTCATCTAAAATAAAGAGGTGTTATAGTGCCAACAAGTCCTTACTACCGGTAGGGATGATCATCGGGTCGGGCGGGCCAGGCTGTACCTTAGCTCGAACCCGAACCCGTTAATATAATCGGGTTTCAGGCCGAGTCTTAGCCCGTAAAATTTTGGATTGGCCAACCCGAACCCAAAGCCGGCCCGATGTTAAACGGGTCGGGTTCAGGTCGGGTCGGCCCGGTAAGGGGGTCGGGCTGGGCTGTGCGGTTGTGCCACTGTGGGAGGTGGGAAGGGGGAAAAGACGGAACGGGGTGGCGTCGGGGGCAGGGCAATGTCGGGGCGCAGCGGGAAGGGGGCAGGGCTGGGCTGTGCCGCTGTGGGAGGTGGGAAGGGGTGGTGGGAAGAGGGCAGGGCTGGGAAGGGGGAAAGCCGAAAAGCGGTGGCATCGGGCTTAGGTCACTACAAGAAAAATGAGTTGTGGCCACGGAATGTGGCTACAAGAACTTGTGGCCACGATAATTCCGTGGCCACTAATTTCTCGTAGCCACAATCCGTGGCCAAAGTCTTCATATAAGAGTTGTGGCCACGATAAGTTCGGTGACCATTTGTAGTGGCCACGGCATATTCATGGCTAGAGAACTCTAGCGACGAGACTTGTAGCTACGGCTACTGGCCACGACATGTCGTGGCCAGAGCTTAATTCTGTAGCCACAAATCAAATATCCGTGGTCATAATTTGTAGCCACAACTTGTTTTCCTTGTAGTGGGTCCCTAATCTGTTATCAAGGAAAACATACCCTGACAACTTATTGGGTTCGAGCTCAAATAGATCCATTTACAAACACTCTAAATGCTTAAGCTCAAGTTCTCAAGTAATAATCTGCACCACGTATAACCCACTCACACACTTTGTGAGTTTTAGATGTAGGATTATGTTTGGAGGTATGGATGTTACGTTGGCTCTCAAAGATTTTGCTTGTTGATGTTGTCATATGTATTTTTGATGAGTTACTTCAAAATGTTGATCCTTGCATTGATAAAAAAAATGTTAGATATGGATCGGAATACAAGGGGGTAGTGGTCTGTTTTTAAAACTTCAAGCAGAATTATAAGGCAGCATAGAATATCCAAACACGAAAATCAATCAACCCATTGCATAGTATTTTAAAGTTGAAACCCACTGGGACGAAGCCAAGATTTAATCTTTGGGGGACTAAGATAAATTACATGTATAAAAAATATAGAATAAAGAATAGTTTTAACTCAATATGATCAAAACATACATATTTCTACTAGCAAATAATAATATCACATTAAAGAAAATATCAAATTAAATCAAACTAAAAGAGGTTGTGTGTATCTGAATATGAAATTATTTAAATCGTACATATTATGACTTCAAATGAAATTCATCGATAATTGATTCCATCGAGAAGTTGTCTACAATATCTTTCTCAATATAAGTTACTAAAGAACTCCTCAAAAATCATCTTCCATTTTATTACGAAGTTTCGATTTTATAATCTTCATAACTGAAAATGCTCTTTCTGTTGTTGCAGTTGGGATAGGAAGTATCAACACAAGTCGAATCAATCTATCAACCAAATAATATATCTTTGCATTTCTTGTTTCTACTAATTTTTGAAAAAGTTCCACAAGATTTGATATGCTTTTAAGAACATGATGTTTAATGACATCTGATTTGTAATGTAGAAATTGTTTATCTAACAACATCAATTCTAGTCTTTAGTCGTAACTGATTTTCTCTTATCAGCATGTCGTCTTGTTTTTGAAATATGTTTTCAATGTGTTGCAATTTATTAACTAAATTCCTTAAACATTCTTTGACAATATTATGAGTTGATCCCTTTCCTCCAACATGCCTGTTAAAAAATAATTTTTTCCATCACTAATCTTCTTCCAATTACGAAATCCATCAATAACAAAGACATTTTTTCCATGCTTGAAATGTGCTTTACGAAAGAGAAGGGAGATATATATTACGTATTTGTCTAAATTACACATGGTATATCATTATTAATTAAAAACTTTAAATATCTATCGATTACAATTTTAGATACGATAGATGCCATTACCTAATTTAATCGAGTGTAATTGATTAGGGCATGGCTACTATGATTAACATTATGACATTAGAAATGTTAATATGAGTAATTTAATTTATTCATTTATTTGATATAAATGATATGAATTAATAATATTAAATGTTAAATTAGAATCATGACATAAGGATACGTGCATAGTAAAATAATTTTTTTATTATATTTGAAGTTCATGAATCCCTATGATACAATAGTTCTTGGTTGATTTTATCCCTAACATTTTTCACAAGGGATGAATGGTATTATTCCCTCCAACTTAGTTCTAACAGTATGTAAACAATTTTTAAATAGTTCTATCTGCGGTCCATTTGGAATCACAAAAAAGTTGGATAATTTGAAAATGTTGATTCAGTGATACATAATGAATTTTTTAAAATTAAAAATATTTGCAATATTGTTCTTTCTATGATTTTGGACTTTTAAAGCATTTTCGATAATGATAGATTAATGATAATATAAAAAAACCCCTACTAAAAATATTAAGATAGAGATTCTCTTACACTATTTGGAACATGTTACGTTTAAAAAATTAAATTAATTTTGTTCATACTTTCCTAACCATAAAAATCAGTGCTTAAGAACGTGGGATCATGTTATGTTTATAAATACATAAAGTTGATATATATACATTCTTATGGAATGAAAGATTACTGATATGAAGTGTATCCCAATTTGTAAGGTCGAGCATGACAAGAGCGCACCGCGCACAACAATAAGTAGCTGACGTAAATAGTGATGGGCCAAAGGGCATTGGAGATCAAGACTATGAGTCTGCGATGCCGACAACCTGCACTTGATTCCCGACTGGGTGGGAATTGCAAGTCTGCAAGTGCATGCGTCGAAGCGTGATTATAGACCACGGTGATAGTTAGGAGTCAACATAGTTAAACAGGTAGGGACGGACGGAGTTGTAAAATAATGATGATCAGTGATGCAAGATGAAAATGTGCTGACGAGCTTAAATGTAATGTGGAAGAGAGAACGAATATTATAGGTACATTAATATAAAAAATGAACAGATACAATAGCCCAATGATGTTGGAAAATCGAACATCATGCATGCATTAATATAAAGAATCAGTGCATGCATTAAAAATGCACAACTCATGCATGCATTAAAATTTCAAAAATGTACAACTCATACATTCATTAAAAACATGTACAACTCATGCATGTATTAAAAACTTTATATCATCTCCAATTGTTTTACTTCATAGTTTCATGCAGAGCTATTATTATAGACCAATTTTTGACCTTTCTTTGTCTTACCAAATATACATAATAAATGCAAATTTAATGGGGTTGGGGGGCTTAGCCCCCACCCGCCCCATCTATCTTCGTCCCTGCCCACATGATAAAAATCGTGACCTGAGTCGTCCTAATTCGGAATTTCCCGATTAGTTGAACTAACTAACAACTTTACTAAAAAAATCTGAGATATTTACGTGGATAACTCAACTATCTACAAAGATTAACACTTCAAAATCTTGGATGAGACACTAAGATCATGTATCACATACTATAGCACTTGCAGAAGAGCATGTGAATTTCAACTTTCTTCTGACTTCCACTTGATCAACAGAACATGCAGATCCAAGTGCTTCATGCAAACTTGAGGATAAAACACTCCCACAAAAGATGTTAATAGAGAAACATATATATTTTGTAATATTATTTTATAACAAAATAATCCTTCTACACATATATCAATAACAATATTTAAATCAAGAGCAGTCATATCAAAGGATAACTACCATAATATATTTGCACATATATTCACAAATGTAGCCACAACAATTATATCACAGATAATATATGTTTATAAATAATATAAGTCACAAAGCTGCAAGGTTATCTACAACCAAAATTCTCCTCTAAATTAATAATCGAATGGTTAGAAGAACTAGAGAGAGAGAGATATCGAGTGAATCACTCAGACAGAGATTCTTGCTTTTTCAGATAGAATATGAGTGAATAGTCGAATTACGTGTCTTCCAACAATGGGTATATGGTCCGTTATATAGAGGTCCAAAAAATATGACTATTGAAAATAAATTTAGCATTAAATTAGTGAAGATTTGCTAAAATGGTTGATCATCAAAGAAGCAATGATTAATCCCATCAAAATAATCGATCAGGTCAAAAGATATGGTCGATCATTTCTAATTGTTGAGCTGGAATTCAAAATATGATCAGTGAGGAAAAATGTTGTGATCCATCAACAGAAATTGATGACCGATTAGTAATGGGTGTTCACTAAGAAAGAATGGTCAAACAGAATTAATTGGTCCATATCTTGATTTGGAAATTGTTTGTAGAAGCATGATAAAGGTTACATCTTTCCAAAACAATACAAATAAATAATAAAATAACTTTTGAACAAAGTTAAACAACTTTTTATGCATTTGATGCTTTGAGGCAGACATCACTTTCACGAGAGTCTTGAGTTGAATCACACTTGTAGTCATGCAATAATAATACATAAGCGATTGATTACAATATATGTATGTTTGTCATCTTTAAAACACCGAAGAAACAAAGAACTAACATTGAACACCATGTCAAAAGATGATCCGAGGTGATCTTTGTAGGTTGGATTGTGTGCAGCTATTCCAAGTGGTCCTAACAAATAAATTTATTCAGCTATTCTTCAACATTAATTTGGGTACGAGAAGTTATGTAATAGTTTTTATAGATGTAATGTTATTAAGTTGTATAAAATATACATAATATATAATTTACGTAATATGTGAATTCTTTTTGTACCATAGAGATTATTTATGTAAGCTAAATAATGTTTATAGTTAATAAGATAAGATAAAGCATTGTAAATGATTGTGAAACTTGTAAAATATTTTGTGTTGTATTAATTATAAATGTAGAATTGAAACACTTATTACATTAGAAGGTACCTATTGATAGTTGTGTTGTATGATGTTGTTGTTGGGAACCAAAAATTACATATGTTTGTAAAAATGGATGATATGTTGTGTATTAGAAAGAATTAATATAATTAAAGAATGAGAATGAATAAAAACAATAAATATCATGAGCAATGGTCTTCACAAGGGAAATATGATTCCCATCAGAATTATAAATATGTATACCAAGCAAAGGTCTTCAAATATGAATAACAATTTGGTTGCAACATGTGAAGTTTTTAGATTGTGTGCATTATTGATTAGAAATGTAAAATTGAACCATTTATTACAATAGAAGGTATCTATTGATATCATTTGTTGTTTGAAGATGTTATTGGGGATAAAAATTGAATATTTTTGTAAAACAGTAAACTATTGTATGTTTTGGCGAAATATATGTATACTTTTATGATTAATATGGAATAAATGCATAATATATTATATACAATTTATGTAAACTGTGGAATTTTGTGGCATAAAGCTTATATACGTAAGCTAAATACATTGTAATCTTACAAGATACCCATTGTGTTAAATCCTACGGCAAAGCATTGTTATAAAGTCCTGAAAAATGTTAAATAATCCAATGTGTTGAATCTTGATACATAAAATCAATATACTAAAAAAATGGGGTATATGGTTAAATAATGGAACCTAGGGGCCAAAATCCGCATCACACGCTTCTAAGTCAATGGTTTGAACACTATAGACATGAAAAAATATAATAAAAACACCGATCGAAACATGGATTAAATCTCATAATGGTGATGATCCATATAACATGCAGATATTTCGAAAAGGATTTTGCCCTCCCTCGAAGCCTTGCTCGAAAGAAAAATCCTTTTTGTTGTCCCCTTGATGTTGCAAGGCTAGCTAGCTTTGAGAAATATCGATGAAAGTTGTGTGGTAATGGTTGTGGGTTGACGAAGACTATGCCGTGCAGATTTATGAGATTCGTTGCGCATCGTCTTCACAAAGTAAACACCTTCTTTGTCGTCGTCGTCGTCTCCGCCAACTTCCCCTCCAATTGGTACCTTCACCACAATTTTGTGACATTGACATGTAGGACGTGACATAATTGTTTGACATTCCGATGTTCTTGTTTTTTTGACTTGGAATTTTAACACTTATAATCTTGAGTAATTTTTCAATCACAATCATAATCGTGAATTACATCTAGAACTCTCAATAGTTTTAACTCTTACGTCCACAACCTCAAGTTAACTTCCATCTAATAATCCGTTAATTATGAGTGTATCCGTCAAACATTTTACATTTTCTATCCTTTAAGTTATATTATTTACAAATGAGTACACTCCTCCTCCCGTGTTGACGACCACCTCCTCCTGACCGACCTCCCCTATCGTCGACCTCCTCCAGTGAAGGCAACCCCCCCATCAAAAACACCCCCCCCCCGAACACCCACTTCCCCCACCAACCCTCCCCTCATCAAGCCCGCTTCACCATTCCTGACCCCCCTGCAAGCAGATGCACCGTTGCCTGCAACAAGTCTCCCCGCCCCTGCAAGACTCTCCACTCCTAGTCCCGCCACCTCTCCACCTCTGTCGCTCAAGCCGGTTGGGACCTTCACCGACCCCCCCTCGAGCCCGCTTCCCCTTCCCCAACCCCCTCCCCCGCTGAACACCCACCTAATTGGTGGGAGGTTGATAGGTCTTTTTCGGGAAAGATCCTAGACCCGGAATGGAATTTAGTAGCTTTGTCCCGCAACTGGAGGAGTCTCAAATTATGGGGAGTTGGACCCTGGAATAGAGGATGACGCGCCCTATAGCTAAGACCTATGACGAAAGAACAGAGGTTTCGGGTAGAATCTCCAGAGAAGTCAGGTCAAGGGAGAAGGAGAGGGAAGGATCAAGTTAAAGAGGGATTCGTCCTCTGCCGTCGAGGGATCTCTTTTCCTTTTGACCTCTGTCACCACCTTTCGGCGCACGTCTACTCTCGCTTCGTCAACTAGGCTCGCACTCTCTACCTCTTTGATATAATCTAAATAATTCAAGCCTAGAAGCCTTGTCCCTGTATTCCATTTCCAACTTTTTCTTTTGTGCGTTGAGATTTGAGAAAATAGATATATAAATAATGGGTAGGAGCCTTTTTCATTCATAGTAGATTCCTGGCTATGAGATAGGGAGTCAGTCTCGACCATGGTAGTCGCAGAAGCGGTTTGCAAGTAGTCAGGAGGGCTAGTCCCCCTAGTCGTGCCTCGGCTACTTAAACTACCTATGCCCTGAAGAAAGGCCCTATTCTATTATTCGACAGACCTAAATCATATTTGAGGTACATAATATACCAGTCTTCAAAATATCAAAAAGATACAAAAAGATATCAAATGAGACCTTATTGAATCAAATAAAAGCGGTTAAGTCTAGAGGGAAGTTGTGAGTGTTACGTTCATGCTCGAACCCCCTCTGCTTACGAGCCTCGCCATCTCCCTACCCCCTTATACCGCAACCCCCACCCCGGAAGCCTAAAACAAGCCTCCCTGCCCCGCCGCCACTCCAACTCCACCATCCAAGTTCCTTGATCCCCTGCCGCCAAACCCCCCCCCCCCCCTCCTACGACTCCCTGCCCTACCGCATGCATCCCCCATGCCGTCTCGCACTGCAACCCCAGCCCCGCCGCATCCCAACACCCCACCCGCGGGTGCTTCCTGCAAGACTCTCTATCCCGCCCCACCGCCTCTCCACCTCCGCCATCATCTCGTCCTACAAGCCTGCAAGCCCCAAATACAAGTGGTATTCTTTTTTGTTCCCTTTTTTAAATTTTTATTAATCCCAATCCTTAGATTAGGGACGACTTAGATTAACTCAACCTTCTCGTGATGTTAATGAACTAAACTAACGAAAGGTTGTAGGTAGCATTTATCCGGGATTTTGGATGTAATTCATAATTATGTAAGATTATGATTGTAATTGCAGGATTACTCAGAGTTATAGATGTAAAAATCCCTTTTGATTTTTGCGGCAAAATCACTTATCTAAGATGCCATGTCTTTCCATCACTACATATCCAATAAAGTACGACTCCTTACGAGTTTGAATGCATTACAATTCGTTTTGAAAATAATTAGGCAAGATTAATACGATAAATAGATCCGATGGTCTATCGAAGGTTCAATATTTATCCATGCAATGCAACATACTATGTAAATTAAGTATAACAAGTTCTTTATTAGATGACTTGCGAATTAAAATGCTACTCCATCCAATACTTAGCGGATGATCAACTTTAATAGGTTTGTTATTTAGTGCTTATATAATCGATTATATAGTTCTCATCAAAACATAGAAGTTTATTTGAGCGCAGCCATTTTCGATATTTTTTTATTTTTTTCAAAAATATCGCCATGTATATTCATCCCTATATCCCTCTTATATGTCATTCGATTTTCGTTAGAAACAAAGACTCCTACAGCCTCCATCCAGACAGTCATTTTTTAATGGTAACATGATTTTTTAAATCGACAGTCATCACGAAATCTGAATGGCGTATAGGAGGGATATATGAATAAATATACATAGTGGTATTTTTTTAAAAAAATAAAAAAACATCGAAATAGGGGGTGGGGCAGCCATTAAATCATATTATATATATATATAAATATATATAGGAAAAAATGGGGCTGCCCCCTGGGGGCAGCCAACATGGCTGCCCCCGCCCCATTTTTCGGCTTTTTTTTTATTTTTTTTTGAAAAATAAAACCATGTATATTCATCCATATATCCCTCCTACATGCCATTCGAATTTCGTCAGAAACAGAGACTCCTACGGCCTCCATCTCGATGGTATCGATTTAAAAAAATCCTGTTACCGTTAAAAAATTACTGTCCGGATGGAGGCCGTAGGAGTCTCTGTTTCTGACGAAATTCGAATGGTATATAGGAGGGATATAGGGATGAACGTAAATGGTGTTATTTTTCAAAAAAAATAAAAAAATTTGCCCAAATAAGGCGGGGGCAGCCATGTTGGCTGCCCCTAGGGGGCAGCCACATATGACCCATATATATATATATATATATATATATATATATTTAATGGCTGCCCCGCCCTCCTATTTCAGCATTTTTTTATTTTTTTTAAATATCACCATGTATATTCATCCATATATCCCTACTATATGTCATTCGAATTTCGTCAGAAACGGATATTCCTACGGCCTCCATCGAGATGGTGTCGATTTAAAAATATCATGTTACCGTTAAAAAATGATTGTCTGGATGGAGGCCATAGGAGTCTCTGTTTCTGACGAAATTCGAATGGCATATAGGAGGGATATATAAATGAATATACATGGAGATATTTTTTGAAAAAAAAATGCTAAAAGAGGGCAACCCCATTAATCTCTCATATATATAAGGTAAAATGGAGTTGCCCCCTTGAGAGGGAGCTAACTTGACTCCCCCGCCCCATTTCCTCCATTTTTTTATTTTCTTTTAAAAAATTTCTTCCGTGAATATTCATCATTATATCCCTATATTATGTCATTTAAATTTCGTGCGAAACAGAGACTCCTACAACCTCCATCCGAAGTCGTTTTTAGCAATTTTATTACAGTTAAAAAATGACTGTCTAGATGGAGGCAGTAGGAGTCTCTGTTTCGCACGAAATTTGAATAGCATAATATACGTATATAGTGATGAATATTCACGGAAGAAATTTTTGAAAAAAAATAAAAAAATGGGGAAAATGGGGCGGGGAAGCCAAGTTAGCTCCCCCTTGAGGGCAGCCCCATTAAACCCATATATATATGAATAAAATGGGATTGCCCCCTTGGGGTTGCTAACTTAGCTCCCCCGCGTTATTTCACGCGTTTTTTTATTTTTTTTGAAAATTTCTTTGTGGATTTTCATCAATATATCTCTATATTATGTCATTCAAATTTCGCGCGAAATAGAGACTCCTAGGCCTCCATCCAGAAAGGTCATTTTTAGCAATTTTGTACCCGTTAAAAAATGATTGTCTGGATGAAGGTCGTAGGAGTCTCTGTTTCTCATGAAATTTGAATAGTATAATATAGGAATAGTAATGAATATTCACGGAAAATTTTAAAAAAATAAAAAATGAGCCAAGTTAACTCCCCCAAGCGTCAACTCCATTGAAATATATATATATATATATATATATATATATATATATATATAGGGTCATATGTGGCTGCCCCCGTCTTATTTGGGCAAAAATTTTTATTTTTTTTTAAAAATAACACCATGTACATTCATCCCTATATCCCTCCTATATACCATTCGAATTTCGTCAGAAACAGAGACTCCAACGGCCTCCATCCGGACAGTAATTTTTTAACGGTAACAGGATTTTTTTAAATCGATACCATCGAGATGGAGGCCGTAGGAGTCTCTGTTTCTGACGAAATTCGAATGGCATATAGGAGGGATATAGAGATGAATATACATGATTTTATTTTTCAAAAAAAATAAAAAAAAACGCGGAAAAATGGGGCGGGGGCAGCCCCATTTTATCATATATATATATATATATGGAAAAAATGGGGCTGCCCCCGCCCCATTTTTCGGCCTCTTTTTTATTTTTTTGAAAAATAAAACCATGTATATTCATCCATATATCCCTCCTATATACCATTCGAATTTCATCAGAAACAGAGACTCCTACGGCCTCCATCTCGATGATATCGATTTAAAAAAATCCTGTTACCGTTAAAAAATTACTGTCCGGATGGAGGCCGTAGGAGTCTCTGTTTCTGACGAAATTCGAATGATATATAGGAGGGATATAGGGATGAATGTAAATGGTGTTATTTTTCAAAAAAAATAAAAAAATTTGCCCAAATAAGGCGGGGGCAGCCATGTTGGCTGCCCCTAGGGGGCAACCACATATGACCCTATATATATATATATAGGGCTTATCCAGAGAGCACAGGGCCCATTTGAGTTTTGGTGAGCACCAAACGTGG
The DNA here is from genome assembly GCA_037367405.1 of Ottelia alismoides. Classification (NCBI taxonomy): domain Eukaryota; kingdom Viridiplantae; phylum Streptophyta; class Magnoliopsida; order Alismatales; family Hydrocharitaceae; genus Ottelia; species Ottelia alismoides. Next base: position 302,390 of record JAZKJV010008355.1, on the reverse strand, counting down.
GCGCGCCACGTGTATTTCTATTTGAATGGTTGCCTATTTCGAAGGAGCACGGTTTTGGAAGGATATTAATATGTTTGAGCATTTATATTTCCAATTATACCGAGTCCTTAAAAAAAGGACGACTGTTTTAGAAAGATAAATTCAAATTATTAATTTCGTACCGAAGAAATAGTCATTGTATATTTGATTAGTAATGTATATATTGTACTCAAGTAATTATGTGTTACGAGATCAGTAATACTGAAACATTTGTCAGTATTTTATATCTGTAATATTACATTGTACAGAGATCAGTAATTGATTCATGTTACTCAAGTAACATATTCAGTTCTCAAGTAATTATTGTTGTCAGATCAGTAATGAAGTAGGAAAACTACTAATGTCCATACAATGATTACTGATTACAAATGTTCATTTTACTGAACTCATTTTGATTGTTACTAATGTTATATTTACTAAATCCTTTGAGTGTTACTGACGCACCTCTTATTTACTTGTATAATCTTTTTAGTCAATTATAATGTATATGAAAATTACTGATCATTTATTATGATTTTACTAATTTCATAACAACTACTTACTTGTCCAGTTATATATATATATATATATATATTACTGAATTTTAAACCATATAATAAAATGACGTAAATTACTGATCGTTGTTTGGGTATTACTAATCTCGTGATAAGCATTTACTGGACTATTGTATATATATTACTGATTCCATTTGTTTGTTTGTTGTTACTTAACTTTATATCATTTTGACTGAATCTGATTTGTAGACAACATTCTGAATATAATTGATTCAGTAAGAATGATAGGAGAACAAGTAACACTTAACAAAAGGCATGTAACATGGGCAAATGGCATAAGTAACTTGGTATAAATGAAAATACATGTATGCAAGTAACTTTCACGTTTGTCTCAGTAACTTTCAGGTTTGTCTCAGTAACTTTCACATTTGTCTCAGTAAAAATATACATATGTCTCATGATTCAAATCCAATTGCAGGTCATTCATCGTTGTTTCTTCTGATATGATGCTCTCACGATCCAATGTTTCATTTTTTATTTTTTTTATCCACGAATGATGTTGTGAGATGTAAAACATCAGAAGTATTCCAACATCTGACATACCTGAAATAAAAATGAATTAGTAAACCAATAGTTGAAGTTGTAAGAACTAAAGAGGGAGCAGTAACAATTATGTAGGTAATAGTAAATTAAAATATCATCTCAGTAAACAATGTAATAACATTAGTAACTCAGTACATTTTCAAAGTAAAGGCATGAAAAGTAACAATTGTGTTAACGATGGTAAGATAAAATATCTTATAAGTAAACTAATAAAATACATTAGTAATTCAGTATAAAAGATTTAGTAAGAATGACAAACTAACAAGTAATACGCAGTAGATACACAAGTAACTAGTGATTGATAATGAACCAGTAAGAATAATATATAGAAAAGTAATTCATGCCATGTTGTCAGTAACTTTGACGAATGCATTAAGTAACTTAATAAAATTGAACATGATCCTTCTGAAGAAGAGTTTTCATGATACAAATCCAATTGCAAATCATCCATCGTCGATCCTTCTCATATGATATTCTGACGATCAAAATCCAATAAAGAATCATTGTTTACCATTGCTTCTGAGATATCATGATTCAAATACAATCGCAAATAATCCATCACGTTAAAAACTGAAATCGAAACCTCAATATATTAGCAATGAAATTAAAACTTGAACATAAATATTAAATATTCCCAATACCTTTTATTCGAATACAGCTATCGCCGAAAGAATCAACAACAATTTTTTTTCCGTGAGATCGATCGATCGCAGAGCTCCAGAATATATGACAGATCGTTCAAATGAGGTTGCCATACAATATGTTACCAAAACGATACTATTACTAAATATGGAAATCATTAATTTATAAAATTAATCGATGCTAAAAACGTGGGATTGGAAGTTAATATCGGATTGAAAGTTAAGATCGGACGGTCAAAAAGATGGGCGCATGGAAACTCAAATGGGCCCTGTGCGCATTGGATAATTATCATATATATATATATATATAAGTTTGTTTTATTTGTCTAAATAAAGTCCATATGAGAAAGAAGAAGAAGAAACGGTGGAGTGACGAACCTGGACGAGACTATGGGGAAGGGACGACGAGAGAGAAGGTAGGTTTTGTGGTAGAAGAGAAGCACCATGGGATCTTGACATAAGGGTCATTTACTACCGAATTCATCTAGTGTAATATTAGGATATGTGTGTCGAATATTAATGGGAGGTTGTTGTTGTGTTCCTCTTCAATATATTCTATGGATGGATTTGTGTGTCCTCGTGAACTTATAAGGAAAATGATAATACCTTTTTTGTGTATGTATAAATCAAATGCAAGAAAATATCTTTTGAAGGATATCTTAAGCGAACAGATGAAGTTAATGGTTCAATCAATAATCCATCGGATTCTCTACACCATGCAAATGTTCATAAATAATAATTATAAATAAAATCGTTCTTGAGCTGAAGAGGAAATAGAAAATGGTACTACTTCTCTTTCATCCATTTAATATCTCTCTCCAAGTACAAGATCGCTCTGCATAGGTCCATTGGAATTTAGATATGGATATCGCATATCAGCCGAAAGGGTTTCCATGTAAATTTTCCTCTATCTTCTCTGGTTGAATATAATACACCAACCAATCTAGTTCACAGCTTATGATAAAATTGAGTTATAATAATGATTAATTTGATGTTGTTAAAATATTAATGAAATATCGTTCCTTGCAAAATTTTCTTTGATGTTTGAAATTCACAACAAATGACATATTCATTGTTGACGATTATTAGTTGACTTTTTTTATAAAATGTATATCAGCTGTTGCAGACTTAGCAAGATTTGAAGAAAAAGTTTTGAGAAAGTATCTTCTAATATTTTCATAAAATTGATAAGAGGTGGATGATTACATGAGTTGCCAAATCCTTAATAGGTCGACGATCGATGTGGATCATGTGAAGGGATTCTTTGGCTTCTTTTTCCAGGAAAGATAGAGGGTACCCCCACACAAGTTGTGATAATCTGTTATCTCCGTGTGGTGTGATGCCGTCATACACGACAATATAGCAACAAGTATGGTATTCATTAACATATTAAAAAATTACGAATAATTTTACAACAAGTAATATTCATTTTTATAATTTAACATCAGAAAAAATATCGTTGACTTATCAAATAGATGTAAATTGCAAAAAAGTCCTCAACTATGCATCAATGCTCAAATTGAGGCCCCACTTTCCAAATGAAACAAAGAGGGGTACTGACATTCGACTTTAGGATTTACCGTCCACAAAAACGGGTCGTGTAAGCTTAAGAAGGCATGTATTAGTAAGATCAGACCCATCTTCGTTACATTTGAAAAGTGGTCCCTAATTAGGAATCGACTTATATTCAGGACCCGTTGTCCTTCGAAAAATAGTTTATCCCCAGTTGGTGTTATTGATAACTAAATGGTTCTATAAAGATACGTATATTGTTCAATTGTTCGATTATTTATAGATATGTATATCACTGTGATATGCGTAAACATCCTTATTTTATCAGTATCCATATATCTATTTTCATATATAAATATAGTTGTCGATTTATTTATAACCATATATAACATAATTTTATACCTTCCTTCACCATATTTGGTATAATTATTATGATATAAGCATATTTATTATATTTATACCATGTGTATTCCATCCAATACATGCATGTTTAAGCCAATTTATAGAATATTTTTATTATCATCCATATGCGTTCAATATTTGTTTTATATAAATCTTTCTTCTTTAAGGACGGTAATGGAGTTTTCATATCCGTCAATATTCACATTTGTACTCGTATTTTAAAACAGATAAGCATATGATAACACCTATACCTGTATATATATGTATCCGTCCATTTGCATCTCTAGACGCAGTTCCACTAATTGGGATTTGATGGAGGGAGGGATCACAAGGATTTCGTTGGGAAGGTATTGGATCAAATCAAAATTAAAGTAAAGTTTGTGTAAATCTTGAAATTACCATGTTTTTTAAGGCTTAGATGCTTTAGCTGGATAATATAATATAGCAATTTATTCATGTTCTCATCATATGCCCATTTCCCATTTTCTTCCATTCAAAGCTCTTCTCCTTCCTCTTCCTCCTCTTTTCTTCCCACACTCTCACCTTCCCTCCACATCCCCATCTCTCCATCTCTTTCTCTCTCTAGAAAGATGGGCACACACCATCCTCCGGGAGCGGCATGGCTGGGGCTCGATCTCGCCGCCTTCCTCGCCCTGATGTGTCTCCTGTGCTGCTGCTTTGGAGATCTCAGATGTGCAGCTCTGACTGAACGCAAGCTTCCATCTTCTGAAAGTATGAGCATATTTTCTTTAAGAATATCGATCATGAGTATTATATATACGCATAGCAACACTCCAATTAATCTATCGATAATTACATGGTTTAAATGGTCTCACCCTTGTGATTAATTTCTCTTCCTTTCATATTTTCACAAGTAAATAAAATGTGCTCCATTTCTTTCTGTCGTCTTCCTGTTTCCTGAAAGCCAAATTTCAACAACTAATCTGCAGAAATTGCTCCATGCAAAGGCAATAACTCGTGAAAAACTGATTTAAGTACCACCTGTGATATTTTACTGCCATTTATTTAGCCATTTTTATTGTCACTTACCCAAAATCCATAATCACTCTATGCAAATTAATGCCAACTTTTGGAAGGCGATGTGTTGTCTAACTGCAAATATCATAAATTATAAATATGTTCTTTATAACTTCACTTGTGCTATTCTCCATTTTTTTTATCTGAACGTTCCCTGCATATCATTGAATTTCATGTAGATCGCTATTAATGCCATTCACTTTCAGGTACAAGAAAGGCTGTCTATATTATTATTTGTCTTTTTATAAATTTTATTGGTTTTATTGACATACATCAGTAATTTTCACGTGAAAAATGAAAATCGTTCATATTCAGAACAGTAAAGTTTTGTTTACCTTCAGGCCTTTGAAATTCAGATGATTATGCAAATTTAAAATAGATCAGATCCGCAACCATATGGTCATGACTGAAAGAACATAATTATATAGCTGATGCAATCATCCAATGGTTCTGGAGGGTTTCTCAAGCTCGAAATATCGTTGAAATCCAACTTTCAGAAAAGAAAAGAAAAGAAAATGACCATTAGTTATACGTAATTAGATAAGCATGATGTGGTGGTCATATGGTGCTGGTGGGGAATATCAAACAAACTTTAATCGGGAAAATGACAAGAAGCATGGCCTTTTAATATGTTCACAAAACCCCAAAATCTCGGTAGTCGAACTGGTTGATATTTTTCTTGATGATTATATATCTGTTTAATAAAGACAATAATATATATATACACACACACACATACATATGTATGTATGTGTGTGCAAGGCGACCAATAAAATATGGGGAGGTGATTTGACTCTAGTTTTTTCATACTTGGTCAAAAGGGGCAGGTGCAGAGGAAGGGTCCACTGCCATCTATATAACAATAAAGAGGAAACGGATTTTAAATGTAGCAACTTATCCCATTAGAGATTTTTTCCCATATGGAACATGGCCCTATCCGGAATGTCTGGTCAGGATAAAGCAGGGATCAATTTACCTGTTTGGGCATGACTCGGTGAACGGTTCGACGATCGGCGAACCATTTGTCGATCAATACAACTTCTGACAAGTTCCCGACATAGTTCACCGTTTGAATTTAATATATATTAAATTTAATATATAATATTATTTCATCCGTCATTTGAGTTTTCTATATATTAAAAATAATATATAATATTATTCCGGATTTTTTTGAATTTTATATTATTAAATATAATATATAAAATTATTTGGAAACGAGGACTGGCAAATGATTTACCGGTCCTCATTTCCAAATAATTTTATATATTATATTTAATAATATAAAATTCAAAAAGTTTTCCCCAATAATATTATATATTATTTTTATGTATTGATCGACAAACGGTTCGTCGATCGACGAACCGTTCGTCGATCATACGCTAACAAGGAAAATTGATATTCAGATGCCTTGACACGACATTTGGGTGATAAAGATGCTTGTCAGGGAATCCTCTCGTCCCATTCATGTAATAACTTGTCCTATTACTCAAAAAAGTTACCTGCCCCCACTAACTCTCGAAAGAGTCAAACAAAGGTTTCTCCAACCCAACCCACCTACCAAACGGGCAATGGATTATTACGAAGTATAACATCTTTGTAGGTAATAGGTGTTTGGATGACTGTGACCTGTGAGGTTTAAATGGTAAATGTGAGGTGATGTGATATAGCCATACACAATTACACATCCAAATTACCCCCTACAAATGTCTCCTTCTATGATGCCCTTATTAAAATGTTACATAAATAAAAAAGGTAGAAAAGGCTGCAGTCATCGTCCTTCACAGCTATCTTTTCTCCTCTATAAAATTCTTATGGAGCATTTTTATATATGAGCACACCTGGGAGAAACTGGAGCATGTTTTTCACATCGAGCACAAGGTTTTCTAAGGGTACGACTGAAATTAAGCCAGAAATTTGTATTTGGATGGTGCAGTAACGGCACTTCGCGCCATTTCTTCAAAGCTCAAAGTAGATTCCACCTTATGGAATTTCAGCATCAACCCATGCACGTGGATTACAATCAACAGTAGTCTTACCGCGGCGCCCGTAAGCGAACTCCTCTGTGATGACTGCGATACCACCACCAATATCTGCCATGTCACCAGCATGTGAGCGATATCCGTCTGCGATCACACGCATTCCAAGTTGTGCCCGTTTGATCTTGTTGGTTGTATTTGCAGACAGCTCAAAACCTGGAACCTGCAAGGGCAGCTGCCGGAGGAGCTCGGAAATCTCCCCAATCTCGTTCAAATGTGGGTTGCTCGTGTTCGGCAAGAGTTTGGTGCGAATTGGGCAAACTGCACAGCAGATGTTTGATTGAATGCTCCTTTGTGTATTTGCAGAGACCTGTCAAGAAACTACCTCAATGGGACTATTCCGGCCTCTTGGGGTAAACTCCCTCTTGTAAACATGTGAGTAGATGATCTTCTTGAACTTACTGTAACACCCATACTCTTAAAGATAGTACCACATCTAAAACTCACGAAGTGTGTGTAGTTTATAAGTGGAGGGGATTACTACTTGACAACTTGGGCTTAAGCATTTTGGGTGGTTGTCAACGGATCCAATTGAGCCCTAACTTAACAAGTTGTAAAGGTCAGTTTTCCTCGATAACTGTTAGAGTAACATTATTTTGTAGTGTTTATTTGTCCTCTTTATGTAAATTACCCATAGAGCGTTTCTCCTATATAAGAGAGCTCTAGGGTTAATGGTAATGCATCCGATTCATTCCTTCCAACATGGTATCAGAGCGACGGTCCTAGGCCGGAGTTTTGAAACCTAACCCTAACCCTACCCCACCCGCCGCCCGTTCTCTCTTCTTCTCTCTCTTGATCGACGCCGCCTCCTACGCCACCGCACGCGCGGCTGGCCGCTGCTCGCGCATCGTTCCTGTACGCGCGGCGCTCGGAGCCCCATCGCCTGGAGGGAGACCCATCGTCAGGAGGGAGCCCCATCGCTCATCGTGAAGCTCGCCGCCTTGGTCTATCGCCAGGAGTGCATCGTTCCTGCGCTTGGAGTATCGCCTGGCGCTATCGCCTAGCGCTATCGCCTGTAAGGCTCGTCTGGCGATATCGCCTGTAGGGCAAAAGTTTTCAGCATCTCCTGGCCTGTAGCACCCATCGTTCCTTTTATGCCCTGCTGCATCTGTATTAAATTCTGAAGCATCTGCGCACGCAAGTCAGCGTGTAGTCCACTCCTGTAGCGTGCCTTCCAGTACACGCAAGTCATGTGCGTGTGCACTATATGCCCTAGCCATACTCTCGTGAATGCACATGTTGTGTGCACGTGATCGCTTTGAGCCTATGTACAAGTAGACAGTTTTTTTTCTTTCTTCTTTGTGTAACCCCAGTTACAGGTTATTGTTGTCGTCATGTCAGACAACAAGGTAGATGTTCCATCTCTGGGTGCCTTCAAAGGTCCAGCACCCGTTGTGAAGATGGATGGCACAAACTATGAACTGTGGGCCATGCAGTTCATGAGTCTTATACAATGCAATGGCAAGAAGCATATCCTCACACAAGAAGAACCTGTTGACAAGACTGGGGTTAATGCCTCTTGGGAGGCTGACGATGCTTATGCACGTGTTTGGCTATCCGGTACTGTATCCATGGAAATAGCCAATGACATCCTGAGTCAACCCACTGCGAAGGCTATGTGGGATATCCTAGCAGTCACGTATTCTCCGGCGAAGAACGAGTCCAAGATCTTACAACTCCAGCATGATATCTTTACCTCAAAGCAGAACGGGCGCCCTCTCCATACCCTCTACACCTCTCTGAGTGGTATGTTTGAGAAGCTACACGGGTACATTCCATTAACGGCAACACCGGAGCAGCTCAAAGCATACAGGGACTCGGTGATGACTGGAGTGTTTCTAGCAGCCCTTGATCCGGAGTATGATTCCGCCCGAACACAGATTCTTACAGATGCCACCATCCCACCTATGGAGGAGGCATATCGCAGGCTGAGTAGACTCTCCATATCCCATGGTGGAGGTTCGACATCTTCAGCCATGGCATCTTCTCGTGGCAGAGGAGGCTATTCACATTTTCGAGGTAGAGGCGGTCGCGGTCGAGGAGGAGGAGGTAGTAGACCTCCTAGACAGCCGTGCACCTACTGTCGCCGGATTGGACATACTGAGGAAACATGCTACTCCAAGCATGGGTTTCCTACTACTACGGCACGTATGGCGGAGCAGGCTCAGCAGGAAGGAGGTCCTTCCCTTGTCCCTGATCAGAGGTTTGAGGAGTTAGTGGCGAGACTTCGGGAGATCATGCCTGGCCAGGGATCAGCTAGTACTTCAGGATCATCAGAGATAGCCGGCTCAGCATCCTATTCAGGTACAATGTATGCATTTACTAGTAGCTATAGTGCAGATCTATCAGAATGGATCATGGACTCAGGAGCTTCTCACCATTTATGTGGTAACAAGAAGCAGTTGGATGGTTTTATTACAACTCAGACATGCCGCTCCGTGGTGATAGCTGATGGGACACATTCTCCCATTACTGGACAGGGGGAGGTGCAATTGACCCCTGGGATACGGCTTCAGAATGTTCTTTATGCTCCTAATTTTTCCATGAATCTATTATCCATTAGTCAAATCACTAAAGACTTACATTGTCGTGCCATATTTGACCCATCTGCTCTTGTGTTTCAGGACATCCTAACGGGCAGAGTGATTGGAACTGGCTGTGAGCAAGGGGGTCTCTATAGACTGGTACAGTCTCCTTACGCTGGTGCCTCGTCTGTTCGTGCTGGATCTGTCTCACCTTACACATGGCATCTTCGCTTTGGTCATCTTCCGTTGCAAAAGATGGTCCATATCCTTCCCCAGATTTCTCCCAGGTCTACTTTTCAATGCGAGGCGTGCCAGCTTGGGAAACATCACCGGTCGTCGTTTCAGAGTCGTCCAGGTCCGAGTCATCATAGTCTGTTTGAGTTACTTCACTTTGATATTTGGGGTCCCAGTCGTGTCCCTGATCTTCAAGGGCACAGGTTCTATCTTGTTGCAGTCGATGATTTTTCTAGACTATCTTGGGTCTTTCTTCTTAAAAATAAATCTGATGCTGGTCATATTATTCAAACTTTTATTATTGAAATAAAAAATATTTTTTCTGCTAAAGTGAAGTATATACGGTCTGACAATGCTCTAGAATTGTGTAGTACCCAACTTTCCAAATTTCTTATGTCTCATGGGATTGTGCATCAGACGTCGTGTGCCTATACCTCCCAACAGAATGGGGTGGCTGAACAGAAGCATCGTCATTTGTTGGATATGACCAGAACCCTTTTGATTCAGAGCCGTGCCCCTCACTCCTATTGGGTGGATGCGGTTCTAACTGCTTGTTATCTTCTTAACCGTATGCCTTCGACAGTCTTAGGGGAGAAGATTCCGTTCTTGACTGCGTTTCCCGAGAAGGATCTTTTTTCCCTAACACTACGTGTTTTTGAGTCTGTTGCTTTTGTTCATTGTTTTTCTCCTGGTCTTGACAAGCTCTCTCCCAGAGCTGTTAAATGTGTGTTTGTGGGTTATTCCAAAACCCAGAAGGGATATCGGTGTTTTGATCCAGTTAAACGAAGGTACTACGTCAGTGCAGATGTCACCTTCTTTGAGTCCATTATGTATTTCTCTCCTACAGGTGACAGACTCACTCACTCACTCAGAGGAGGGAGACGACATCTATGTGCCGCCTCCACCTCCATCTGTTCCATGCTCTCATCTACCACCACAGCTTACTCCACCACCACCACAGCCTACACCACCACCACCATCAGCTATTGTTCATTATCCTAAGGTCTATCAGCGACGGCCCTCTGCTCATGTGCCTCCTCCATCATCCAGCACGCCCGAGGTATGTACTGATCATTTGAGTTCTAATGATGGCACAGGTGATTTGAATGTGCAGATGGATGTACAGGGTACTGATGTACAGGCTATTGATGATACTGTTATTCCTTCCGTCGATGACCTACATATACCTATTGCTTATAGACGGCCGAAGCGTGCTCGGACGGTGAATCCCAAATATGGGATGGATTTTTGCTCTCAGGCGTCATTGGAGCGTTTGTCCCCGGACTTTCGCAACTTTGTTGTTGGGTTATCGGCAGTACACATTCCACGGTCTTATCAGGAGGCCCTACAGAGCAGCCTGTGGCGTCTAGCTATGGAAGAGGAAATGGCGGCGTTGCAGTCACGTGGTACGTGGAGTGTTGTGCATCCTCCACCAGGTGCGTCCATTGTTGGGAGCAAATGGGTTTTTACTGTTAAGCATCGGGCAGATGGTACGGTTGATAGATACAAAGCCAGATTGGTTGCTCGTGGGTTCACCCAAACATATGGGGTGGACTATCAGGAGGCGTTTTCTCCAGTAGCCCGTCATACTACCTTACGGATTCTCATTGCAGTTGCTGTTGTCCGAGACTGGCCCTTATTTCAGCTTGATGTCACGAACGCCTTCTTGTATGGTGACTTGCAGGAAGAGGTCTATATGCAGCAGCCGCCAGGGTTTGCGGCTGAGGGGGAGTCTAGTATGGCGTGTCGTTGATGAATACCCATTCATCACTCTTTATTCTATTATTTTAGCTACAAAAACCTTTGCAAATACATGTAGATATGTGTAAATACCAATAATTACCAGAAGCATGCATTGTGTAAAAACCTATAATTAGCATGTTTTTGTGCACAAAATAAAAGAATAAAGAGCAAAAAGAAAAAGAGGGAAATATTTAGAATAAATATTGAGCAACCTAACCCAAGGGAGGGCTCAGCATGGGCCTGACCGCATAAAAGCCAAAGTAGAGGGAGATAGGAGCTCATGTGTGTATACTTCTGTAAATAAAACTATATATTTTCCTCACCCAAAAATATGTTGTAAATATTTTGTATATATTTTGTAAAAGCTATTAAAAACAAAATAAAAAGATGAAAAGCAAAAAAATCAAAAATACCAAAATACATTGTATAAATACCATGTATATAAATGTATTCAACCATTTATTTCACCCTTGTATATAAGTGATAAAAATAAAATAAAAATATTCTTTTATTCCTTATTTCATCTTGTAAATAAATAAAATACAAAATGAGCATAAAAATACATAAAAAGAACAAATAAAAAAAATCAAAAATAAAAATCCATATAGTGTACATATACCTATATATAGAGCTAACCTATTTTTATTTCCAAAAATTAATTAAAAATCACCAAAAAATAGAAAAAAAATAAAAGAAAAATATTTCATGTTTTGAGTTTTATTTAATTCGGCCTATTTCTACCCTAAAATAAATAATCAAAATTCGGGCACACGTGGCCGCTCCTAATTGGTCCACGGGGGAATGTTGACCCCGGTCAACTCCCCCGCGACCTCCTTCCTTTTCTGGACCACGCGTGCCGCGCCTCCTTCGCCGATTTTCCCACGCGACTCCAGGCTGTCCCCCGCTCAACCCCCGTGCCCGGATTCTTCGCCGTTCATCCCTCTCCCTCGCCGGATCCTCCGCCATCAAATCAACGCCTTCCTTAGCCGTCAGCCCTCAACCCTAATCGCCCCGGTCACTCTATATATTTTCACCTCCGCCGCCTCCGCGCCCCATCTTTGGCCCTTCTCTTCCTTCCCAGTGACCTCCATCGGCTCCGCAAGAGTGACAGCAAGCTGTGCCCTTGTTGCAGTGAGGCGAGGAAGCGTATCCATCGATCCGGCGATCTTCGCCGTTCTTGCTCCGCCGCCGGCGTTGAGCATCGAGCTTCAGGCCTTGACGCCCTTCGAAGCTACGACCCGGAGATAGCCACGCTCCAGCACAGTCTCCAGCATCCATCAGGTAACCTTAGCTCTTTCTAATTTCTTCCAATTTTCGATTACGCCCAAATCATAGCTCCGACGTACATCTCCGATTCCGATCACTTCGCGTATCATCTCGACCATCCGACCCTACCTTCACCTTCGCCATCTCCCCGCGCACCTTCTTCACCCATTCGCACAACCCAGATCGCACAGGATCTGGGAGTCGAGCTCCACCGCCGTCGCCTCGCCGGAGCTCTTCCGCCCCACCGCACCGATCACCTTCACGCCACCTAACCGGGTCGAGGCACTTTGCCCTCGACCCGCGAAGCTTCTTGATCACTTTGCAGGTCCAAAGGGGGTGTCTGAGCCTCCTTCACAGTTCAGCCAGGAGCTTCGAGCCACTAGGCCTCGCCGGAGCCCCTCCAGGGCTCGGTTGGGCCCTTGGCCACCCGCAGCAGCTGCGCAACCTCACGCCGGACCTTCTCCGACCTTCAGGCGCAGCTGAGGAGGATCGGAGTGCACGCAGGAGGCCGGCGAACTTCGCCGGCCATCAGTTCTTCCTCCACCTTCCAGAGCCGTCCGATGAAGCCCTCGCTCCAGTTCTAATCCCAGCCGTCGATCTGTAGAGGAGCAGCAGCCGTCGATCCATCTGAGGATCTCATCCGGACCGTCGCAGCCGAGGAGAGAGGCGCAGTAGCCCAGTACCGCTTGATCATCCACGTGGACCTCTCTCGACCATCCGATCTGAGCCTGGTTTCCTTCGAAGAGCCACGTTGCATCTGCACCGTCCGATCACCCACGTGGACGCACACCAGTCGTCGGATCAGGCCAGCGCTTCCAGAGTTAAAGACGCGTTTGTTCTCCACCGTCAGATCTGCCACGCGTCAACATCCGACCGTCGGCTAATAAAGGGGTAAATATCATAGGGCCCCCTCGTAGTTTGTCCATTTCTTTTTAGTCCTGTAATTTTTAATTCAGTTGTTTATTTTCTGGGATATTTGCATAGAGACCCTCGCGCTTAATTTTATTTGCAATTATACCCCTGCCAGTAGTGAACCACGTGCTTCGTCACGTGTTACTTTGGGATTTTTGCATCTTTAGCCTTGTAGTTCTGGAGTGTTAATGAATGCATGAATATTTTTAAATAATTGCAAATATGCCCCTGTGAGTGTTGTTTATTGTGCATGTGCGTTATTTCTTGGGCTTTTTGCAACCTTGCCCCTGGGGTTTTGATACGGGTTATCAAAAACCCCTAGGACTTGGTTTTTGTTACAAATCAGTCCCTGTGTGCCCCAGCCACGCGCGAAGCGCGTGACTTGCTGGGTATTTTGCACCAAGGCCCCCAGATCTTCGGGTATTTGCACTTAGGTCCCTGTGCACAGTGCCCCACCTTTATTTTTGAATAAAATATCAAACGACCTCCAAATCCAATGAAATTTTGACACATGGCTCCTGCCATGGTGTAGGAATTTCTATGATTTTTGGGGACATTTCTGATTTCATTTATTATTTTTAAAAATTCAAAAACCCATATTTTTGCCACTGTTTGACTTTAAAAATACCAAAAAAAATATAAAATCACCTTTAAAAATTCTAAAAAAATTAGGATTTGTTGTTTGCTGGTTGTTTGATTTTCCAGCCATTTTTGGTGACTTTCCACCTTTTAAAAACCTTAAAAATTGAAAAACCCCTAAAAACCCATAAAAATTGTAATAATTAAATTAAAAATCCAAAAAACAATAATTAGGGTGCCTAAATTCTCCTTATTCTTTCTAGATTATAGGAAAATTACCTTTAGGGCTTTTTGAGATCCAAAATTATTTTATTTTTGGGTCTTAAGCCTTGCTGGACAGTACCCATTGTTTTTCGCATTGTTTGATTTTTAATAAATAATTTCCCCAATAGAAAAATCCCAAAAATTCACCAAAAACAGTAAAAAACTTAAAAAACCTAAAAACCAATTTTCTGGAATTTTTGCTTCATTTTTGTGTGTTGTATAAATTGTTGAAGTTGCCTTGTATTTACTTTCTCTCATTTTCTCATCTTTTAAAAAATTCTAAAAAAATATAAAAACAAATAAAAACCATAAAAAAAACTTTCTTGGATTGCTGACTACATCGTAGGCCGTAAGGCCAATCTGTACTCCTTGAGTTCGACCCTGGGAGCTATACCAGGTTAATCCTATAGCTAAATCGCTCTATTGTGTGCTTGCTTGTTTTATCTTATTTGAGTGATTGATATTTTTCTTGTTGATCGATTTGCGAGGGATTGAGGTCGCAACGACCTGTTATTTATCTCCCTTGGTCTCTCGCGATCTCTCGGTCATCAGAATGGCGCCGTTGCCGGGGAGCACGGCTTTGTAGTCAGTTTTCATTCTTCTATTTTTGTCTCTCTACATTATTATTGTTTTCTGACCATCTCTCTTGATTTTTGTGCGAGATACTGCTTGGACTGCTTGGAGTTACTATTTAGAGGACCCGCGCAGGAGGAAGAGAGAGAGGAGAAGAGATTTTCTATTTAGAGAGAGAGAGAGAATAATTTTTTGTAATAATTTAGGATTTGAACTTTGGACATTTGTGGACACTTGTAAACTTAGCGGGTCTGTTTCGCCGAGCACCGGTGTGCTCGGGGGACCCATTCGGATTTTCGCGGCTTTTATCGTGGTTTTGATAGTTAGCTGCCTTTTCCGGTGTTTACGCGGTTTTCTCGAGCCCCTAGATTTAGGAATTTTTGGTTGATTGTGACGTAGATATCTAAGGCCCAACACTTAATAGAAATATCTGTTCCTATAGAACGTAATTGGACCTTGATAAAATTCACTGAAAAAGTTAGTTTAATTGGATTTGAGACCACGTGCCGTGAGGAGTCACATACAGCGCTGGCAGGACCCGTTGTGGCGGGCACCGAGTGACTCCCAAGATCGGACTCCGGACTCGATTCTGTTAGCTAACTATTGTTCTTCACGATCAATAGAAATTGCTCAGCTAGGACTCGGTTTTTCCTCGTTGCATCATTTAGGTAGTTTAATTCTGTATTTAAATTCTGCGCGGATCACTTGCATGTAGAGTGCTGGAGACAAGGTACGCATTTCTTTCTCTGCATGCATCATTGATTTCTTCGCGCATTGGCTTTTTCGTTCTCTCCCTCTGTTTTTGGCTTAATCATCAGGAGAATCGGAAAAACCGTTAGGCCGCTTGTATTTATTTTGAAAAAATTAAAAAGAAAAAAACAATAAAAATTGGGACTGGATAACACTATTGACCCTAAAAGACACTCACATTAAAAATTTGTCTTGGGGAGAGCAACCCCCTCATTGTTTGGTTTGATTGTGCGAGAGAGTGACCCGAACACTAGGTAAAGCCCTCCGGTGCTCATCTCGACTGATTACCGACTCTTCTGTGCGGGACAGTCGGTTGAGAGAGTATCGGGTATCCCAACAGGTCACGTAATCGCTCTGATATCTTGTGTGTTCACCAAATAAAATTGACAAGATAAATTGACCGAGCTTTCACGGTCTTCAGATTGTGTTGAGTTGGTGAACAAGGGGTTTGCTTGCGATCATATTTTCTCCAGATCCCATCCGCCCAACTCGCCAAGATCAAGATGATGGGTAGACGATCTCTTAGGCAGCCTCTGGCTGCACCGCTTTCAGGCGCAGCTACTCCATCATCTAGGTTGGCCCGTGAGAGTCGAGACCCGCTCTCCGGTCCCGAGTTCGATTCCACCCTGTTCCCCCTCGACCCCCTTTCTTTTCCTACTGAGAGACATGAGCCCGAGGAAAGACGAATTGATTTAACTGAACCTGAGTTGGGCTCATCTGATTTTGCAGACATCCCTATGGCTGGAGCAGGCAGTTCAGATGATCGCCAGCCCGAACATTTTGTCTTAGACCAGGGAGCGATCAACTCCACCCTGATCGCATCATTAGAGACAGTTCAGCAACAGTTACGCGATCAGGGGGCTTTTATGATTGAGATGAGAAGAGAGATGGAGCGACTCCGAAGAGAGCGAGAAGAGCCGAGCGAGCCTGAGGACATTCCTGATGCTGATGCAGAGGCAGCAGCCGCAGCAGCAGCTGCCGCAGCGGCAGCCGCCGCCGGAGGAGGACCACCGAGAACGATGCGGGAGCTACACAACCCCGGATCTACACTGATGCATCATTGGGTGGTGGTACCTGCTATCGTGGGGGATTTCAAGTTCCCTCCGAACACCCTGCAGATGCTCCCTCATTTTCACGGGCTTGCCACTGAGGAACCCCATCTCCATCTCCAGGAGTTTTTGATGATCTGCAGTACTGTCCACGACCGTCATGTGGACCAAGATACGATTCGAATGATGGCCTTCCCTTTTTCACTGGCAGATAGAGCAGCCGCCTGGCTGAAACATCTAGGGAAGTTTGTTTACACCTGGGATCAGCTCCGCACCGAGTACTTGAACAAGTACTATCCACTCGGGCGGACGAATGCAGCGAGGGCCCTGATCAACAACTTCTCCATGCTCCCTAATGAGCAATTTCACGAAGCATGGGAGAGGTTCAGAGAGCTTCTGGATAGATGCCCACACCACGACATCTCGAAGCCGAACCTAGTTCAGAGCTTCTTTAGTGGGATGACACCAGAGCTTCAGGGTCTGGTGAATGCTTCTTGCGGCGGGTCCTACTTTGCCAAGGACCACAACCAAGTCTGGGCCATCTACGAGGAGATGGCAGAAAATTACATGGTGATGTCCCAGACTCGGTTGTACACTCAGAGATCTCAGCAGCCGCCAGGACCCGTGCAGTATCAGCGGATAGCACGGGTGGATGCAGGTCCATCCAGTTCGTCCACAGTTGCAGCCGCACAGGCAGAGTCGGCCACTGCGGACATGGGAATCATCAGCGAGAAGTTGGACCGCATGGAAATAATAGAGAAGAAGCAGTGCCAGGGCATAACTCAGATGGAGCAAATGGCACAAACTCTGAGCGACATGAAGACCCAGCTCTTGTGTCTTCAGGAGGCACAGACGGCTCCTCAGCCCCGTCTTCTGTCGCGAGGCGATTCCGGCGGCAGCCGCAGCTCGTCCCAGCGCTCCAGCTCCTTGCAGCAGCCTAGACAAGTTCACCTTGTACAGGCGGAGCCGTACCAGCAGCAGCAGCCCTCTTACCAGTCACCACCATCTCCAGACTTACAGATGGTGGTATATCAGCCGGATCAGCCTCTGGCAGCACTGCCACCAGACCCCTTTGATGCTGAGCCGTTGATGGACGTCAACGGGATTTGGTATGACCGTCCTCAGCCTGGAATCCGACGAGACCATCCCGGATTCAGGTGGGGGAATGGGGGTAACCAGTCCCAACAGCAGCCAGCCGGTCAGGGAGGGCAGTACTCCCAGCAGAGAGATCACCAGCAGCCTCCTGCATATCAGCCACATCAGCCATCATCCTTCGTACCTCGTCCCTATCAGCAGCAGGGACAGAATTGGAGACGTGAGCAGCAGGCTCACCCGCAGCAGCATCATTCCTCTTACCCCTCTCAGCCACAGCAGCAGCAGGTCCAGCAGCCTCATTACCAGAGAGGCAACCCGTCGGGCTCCCATGAGAGCCCCGCCATGGATGATTTAGCCCGTCTCTTCACAGAGCAGCAGGCTACATTTAGACGGGAGATGGACGAGTTCCGCCAGGAGATGCGGGACCTGATGAGAGGGAAGGCCGCCATCCCTGCACAGATCGAGCCGAATCCGAATAACTTGAAGAGGAAATCTGAGCAGGTAGTTCACACAGAGCCTACCACTTCTAGTGAGTCATTTGATGTTATCTCGTCGGATTTATTTGATGCTGATTTTGTCACACTTAGGAGCGGTAGAAGACCAGCAGGAGGCGCCTCATCTGAGCGACCACACGAGGATCGATCTAGAGCGCCAGATGAGGAAGAGGAGAGCGGTACTGAAGCCGCACATCATGATGACGGTGGTATTGAGGCCACCCGAGATGCTGATTCCACAGGCGGTACTGAGGCCGCCATTTCACCACATAGAGGAGGTGGTACTGATGCCACCAGCAGAGCCGAGCCAGCCAGCGGTACTGAAGCCGCAAGACGTCTAGTTGTAGAGCCGACTAGAGGTGGTACTGATGCCACCAACATTTATTCTGATAGAAATGTTGTCTTTCCTCGCATGAATGTATCTCAGAACTCTGATTTGAATAAAGGAAAAGGTTTAGTTTCTTCTGATCCCACTGTGGTGAATGATGTTTGTGAGGATCCAGTCATCGAATCATCTAGGCCTATTCCTAGTCCTTCATCTGAGAAGGACCCTGTGATCCCCTTCCCTAGAGCCCTTGAGTTGGGGAAGGGGAAGAAAAAAGAAAAAGATCCAAAAAAATTAGAGCAGGAGGAGTTCAGCCAGAGCATAATAGACCGATTTCACATCAAGCTGACCCTCAATGAGGCTTTGCAACACATCCCTCTTCTTCAGCGATCCTTGAGAGATAAGACCACAGTCAGAAGGACGAAGAGGAACAAGACCGCAGAAATTCATGTGTTGACCAGAGCCACGTGTTACGCGATCCAGAACCATCTGCCGACTAAGAGGCCAGATTTAGGGGCCCCGTATGTCAGATGTCAGATTAGTGAGCAGAGGTTCAACCGTACTCTATTAGATAGCGGATCGTCGATCAACCTTCTTCCGGCAGCCCTTCTCGACCACTTAGAGTTGGGCACTCTTAGACAGAGCAGGACGTACCTTCAGTTTGCTGATCGGTCTGTCAAGAGGCCAAAGGGGTTGTTGCGAGACGTTGTCGTCACGATTCAGGGTTTGCAATTCCCCGTGGACTTCGTAGTGCTGGACATGGAGACCCCTGACTCGTTGACCGATTCCCCCATTATCCTCGGTCGCCCGTTCTTGGCCACAGCCAAAGCGGTGACTGACCATGACAGTGGGAAGGTATTCTTTCGCGTCCAGGGCGAGAGTATACAAATAGAGACGGTTAAGGACCATAGAGCCAGAGCTAGATCCCGCTCACATGGCAGTACGGATTCAGAGCAGCTGACAGACGCAGAGCCAGACATCCACCAGGACTGTGATTTTGTGATCACAGATGATGAGGCAGTTTGGGCAGATCCTGCAGCACAGACCATCCTCTCATATTCAGATACAGCTGATGCAGAAATGATAGCAGAGGATAGTCTGGAGAGCACGGCCTGGTTCAGGATACTATTGAGTCAGCAGAGTCGGACCTTGATCGCGACACGATTTCCAGTGATGGTGGTACTGAGGACACCCTGCTATATGGTGGTGCTGATGCCACCTTGTTCTCCGGTGGTACTGATACCACCGAGTCTGATATAGATCCCTCGGATTCAGAATCTGATTGGGCAGATTGTGATGATCAGATGCCAGATCTGGATCCACCTGAGCCTATAGATGAGGAGGAGGTAGAGGCAGAACAGATCAGAGACAATGCAGAGGACCCGCCTTCTCCAGATCCAGTTTGTGAGAGTTCGTTATCATTTTCCCAGGCAAATTTGGCAGAATTGTCCGCATACACACATCTTCTTCAGAAGCCAGATTTGCCAGCACCCAGTTGTCCAGAGCTAAAGCCGCTCCCTACTTCGCTGAAGTATAGATTCCTTGCGGGAGAGTCTGAGATGTACCCAGTCATTATCTCTGCCGATCTGACTGGAGAACAAGAATCCCGTCTGATGGAGGTTCTTGAAAAGAACCGCAAGGCAATTGGATGGAGCGTAGCAGATCTCCATGGGATTAGTCCCTCATTGTGCTCCCACCATATCTATCTCGAGGAAGGGGCGAAGCCGTCGCGTGAGTTCCAGCGGCGACTGAACCCAATCTAAGAGAGGTTGTCATGAAGGAAATATCAAAATGGTGGAGTGCAGATTTTATTTATCCCATTTCCGACTCCCAAGTGGGTCAGCCCCTTGCATGTGGTGCCCAAGAAGACGGGCATCACTACTGTGATCAGTGAGTCGGGAGAGGGAGATCGCTACACGAGTACCCACCTCTTGGCGGGTCTGCGTTGACTACAGGAGACTCAACCAGGCCACCAAGAAGGACCATTTCCCCCTGCCCTTTATAGATCAGATCATTGAGAGACTGGCAGGGAAAAGCCATTACTGCTTCCTGGATGGGTACTCGGGCTACAATCAGGTGGCCATCGCTCCTGAGGATCAGGAGAAGACCACCTTTACCTGTCCCTTCGGTACCTACGCCTTTCGACGCATGCCATTCGGCTATGTAACGCCCCTGCGACTTTTCAGAGATGCATGCTGTCAATCTTTTCGGACATGGTAGGGAGTGTTTAGAGGTCTTCATGGACGACTTCTCGGTTTACGGCGACGGATTCGATTCCTGTCTTGACTGCCTAGACCGAGTGCTCCAGCGATGTATTGACACCCGCTTGGTTCTGTCGTGGGAGAAGAGTCACTTCATGGTGACTCAAGGGACGGTGCTTGGCCACATCATCTCCAACAGAGGCATGGAGGTTGATCCAGCCAAGGTCGATGTCATTAGGAAACTCACCACCGCCGTCCAATCTGAAGCAGTTACGGTCATTCCTAGGGCACGTTGGTTTTTATAGGAGATTCATTCATGATTTCAGCAAGATTGCCCGACCGTTGACTGATCTCTTGACGAAAGACACCGAGTTCCTTGTTGATGACAAGTGTCTTTCGTCCTTTGAGACTCTCCAGCAGTGTGTTATTGAGGCTCCTGTCCTTCAGCCACCCGATTGGTCTCTCCCATTCGAGATCATGACGGACGCCTCTGATTTTGCCGTAGGGGCCGTGCTAGGACAGAGGAGGGATGGAGTGCCATTTGCCATACACTATGCTAGCCGCACATTGGATTCCGCCCAGCGGAATTACACGGTCACAGAGAAGGAGATGCTAGCAGTAGTGTTTTCCCTAGATAAATTTAGATCATATATCATTGGATCTAGAGTGACTTTGTATACTGACCACACCGCCATCAGGTACCTCATGTCAAAGAAGGATGCCAAGGCCAGACTTACTAGATGGGATCCTTCTACTCCAGGAGTTCGACATTGAGATCAAGGATAAGCCTGGAGTCAAGAATGTTGTGGCGGACCATTTATCCCGATTAGAGCAGCCTGAGGAGACAGAGCAGATTGATCCCATTTGTGATACCTTCCCAGATGAGGCGATCCTTGCTATCGCCTCACTCCCGTGGTATGCCGATATTGTGAACATTCTCGTTGCTGGGAAAGTCCCACAAGATTGGCCCAGGCAGAAGCTTGAGACCTTCTTCGCGAAGGCCAAGGTCCTACCACTGGGAGGATCCCATCCTTTACCACGAAGGAGGGGATAGCATCTGGCGTCGGGTGTATTCCTCAGGAAGAGCATCATAGTGTCCTCACTTACTGCCACAAGCTTGAGGCAGGAGGACATCATTCTGGGAGGAGAACGGCACAGAAAGTGCTCCAATCCGGCTTGTGGTGGCCTACACTCTTCAAGGACTCTGATGAGTTCGTGAAGAGGTGTACTGACTGTCAGAGGATGGGCACTTGTGGACAGCGTGATATGATGCCGATGCAGCCCATTCACTTCTGTGAGGTTTTTGACGCATGGGGCATCGATTTCATGGGTCCATTCCCTAAGAGTCAGGGATTTGAGTACATTCTGTTAGCCGTAGATATGTTAGTCGTTGGGTTGAGGCTATCCCCGCCCGAGCCGCAGATGCAAAGACAGTTTGCAAAATTTTTGAAGAAGCACATCATCATGCGGTTCGGGGTTCCACGAGTTCTGATTTCAGATGGGGGATCTCACTTCATCAACGACCAGGTGAAGGCACTTGCTAGAGAGTTCAGTATAGACCATCGTGTTGCCACTCCATACCATCCGCAGACAAATGGTCTAGCTGAGGTGTCGAATAGGGAGATCAAGAATATTTTGCAGAAAGTCGTCCGCCCTGACCGAAAGAATTGGTCACAGCTTTTGGACTCGGTCTTGTGGGCATATCGGACATCTTTCAAGACTCCATTGGGTACATCTCCCTTTCGCCTCGTTTATGGCAAACCTTGTCACCTACCAGTTGAGCTGAGCACAAGTCACTCTGGGCAGTTACAGACATATTGATGGATCCAAATGGTATAGGACACCAGAGGAGGGCAGAGTTAGCCGCCTTGGAAGAGCTTAGAGATGCAGCATTCTCAAGCAGCCTACATTATAAGGAGAAAGTCAAAGAGTGGCATGATTCTCATATCAGCCACAAGCATTTTGAGATTGGACAGAAAAGTATGGCTGTTTGATGCGAGGCTTAGATTATTTCCAGGGAAGCTACAGAGCAAATGGAAAGGACCCTACTTGGTCAGAAAGGTACACGATAACGGTAGCATTGATATATCTGAGTTATCTTCTGAGAGTACCTTTCGAGTGAACGGCCAGCGGCTCAAACCATTTCTAGATCATGAGCCGCGGGACGTTATTATTGCCGCTATTCATTTTGCGTGAGATGTAGTCTTTTGACTCACATCTTTTACATCTCACGCCTGATTTTCACTGTTCCTCCGCCCTGTATAGATCCAGTTGTCCATATCATTCTATTCCTTAGTCCCACATCCTGTCTTTCATCTTATGATTATGCTATACTTAGGGTTTACTTTACCCTAAGTATAGGGGGATGTCGGACCTGTGAGTATTCTTTTCATTCTTTCTGCTCTTGTTTTTGCTGCCTATACTTAGGGATATTTTACCCTAAGTATAGGGGGGCAGACTCTGTATATTCTTCACTCGGCTTTCCCTTCATGTACAGCTTTCTATACTTAGGATTAGTTAATCCTAAGTATAGGGGGAGACCACCGAGTTCCTCACATTCTATTCATTTATTCGTTCCTGTACTTAGCCATTCCTTTTCACTTCCCTTTTACTAAGCACGAGTTATGTCTTCTTCATCGCTCTTGATCACTCTGAGGACATCGTTCAAGCTAAGTATAGGGGGGGTGTGTATATATTTCATATATACTTTAGCCATAACTCGTACTTTGTGTGAGTGTGTTAATAAATAAAATGGCTAAAAATCACAAAAATTAAAAATTTTTCATGAACATAAACCTCTTTTATATGCACATACATAGCTAGTGTACAAAGTATTTTTGTAAAAAATGATTTCAAAAATCTTTTGTGTAAAGCTTGTGTAAATATTTTGTATCAAAATTATGTATATAGTACAAAATTTTTCAAAATGTTTTGAAAATCAAAAGTTTGCAAAAATCTTGTGTGTAAATATCATTTTGCAAAACTTGCACTTCATGCATCATTCATTCATGATTTCAAAACATTTTGCAAAAATTTTTGCATGATTGTAAAATATTTGTAAATAGCATCTTGTGTACATATATGTATATAGTTTTTCCTGGATGAGAGTTGACATTTAAATTAAGCCTGGAATTAAATTGAGAAATGGAGCTTGAATAAGATCTTAATCCACTTAACTTCAAGAGGAACCTTATAGGACTTAGGGTTAAGGCTTTTCAGGTCCATAAGGACTTAATTCTTTGAGTCCACTAGGCTATGAGCATATGTCATCTTGATGAGCCTAAGTAGAGCACTTAACAACACACGCATGACTCTCAGAGACAATGGCTTCACTTGCACCTGCACTTTACACATGGCTCTCCATGGATGAGGTAGTGAGGAGGCAGTTTCCTTTGGCTTGGGGTAGCATATGAGGGTAGTACTTCTAGGCGGAACCTCTCTTCTTCTTATAGTGAAGGAAGTGCACCTCAACTTGGTCTAGTGGTGTTGAAAGCTAAAGACAGAAGCTGTGGGTTGCAATAAAGCTTCAAAAGAGGGATAGTCTACTGGCTCAAGGAGAAATTTCTTATATGCTGCACCATGTAGATATGTGTACAGAAGTCTTGAAAAAAAAAAAATGCAAAAAGAACTCCAAAAAAGTGGTGGGTCGGATTGAAAATTTAATAACCCCACCGGAGTGAAAAGCAAAAGCTTATGGTATCATGTTACATCTCATGAAGCTTGCAGCGGGAGACTTAGCTACACTGGCTAAGCTTCCAAAACTCTATACTTCTACCTCCTCTTCTTGAGCCGGTTGCACTTGAACTTAGAAGGGAATACCCCGCTTCTCGAGGAAAGAGTTGCTAGACTGAGGCATTAGAGTTACCAGGTTGAGAGAGGTTGTTTCTTTGTTACTTCTGAGGTGGGGAGCCACATATCACTTACACTGCATGGAAAGATTCATGGTCATTAGAGTTTGTGTATGTAGACTTGTTCTGATCTGGTTTATTGAGGAGTCTTGTCCATAGACTGGTGGAACTTGGAGGCTGTTGAGTTTTAGGCTTAAGTCCAAATAAGGTTCCGACACATTAATAATCCAAAGATCTGATCAAGCTCCATACTTCAATTTAATGAAGGAAAATTTAATAAGTCAACCTTGATCCATGTACATCCTCTTTTTCTTTTTCTTTTTCTTTCTTTTTCACTTCTTTTTCAAATAAGTGTTTGCTAAGGGACTAGCAAAGTTAAAGCATAGGGGGTGATGAATACCCATTCATCACTCTTTATTCTATTATTTTAGCTACAAAAACCTTTGCAAATACATGTAGATATGTGTAAATACCAATAATTACCAGAAGCATGCATTGTGTAAAAACCTATAATTAGCATGTTTTTGTGCACAAAATAAAAGAATAAAGAGCAAAAAGAAAAAGAGGGAAATATTTAGAATAAATATTGAGCAACCTAACCCAAGGGAGGGCTCAGCATGGGCCTGACCGCATAAAAGCCAAAGTAGAGGGAGATAGGAGCTCATGTGTGTATACTTCTGTAAATAAAACTATATATTTTCCTCACCCAAAAATATGTTGTAAATATTTTGTATATATTTTGTAAAAGCTATTAAAAACAAAATAAAAAGATGAAAAGCAAAAAAATCAAAAATACCAAAATACATTGTATAAATACCATGTATATAAATGTATTCAACCATTTATTTCACCCTTGTATATAAGTGATAAAAATAAAATAAAAATATTCTTTTATTCCTTATTTCATCTTGTAAATAAATAAAATACAAAATGAGCATAAAAATACATAAAAAGAACAAATAAAAAAAATCAAAAATAAAAATCCATATAGTGTACATATACCTATATATAGAGCTAACCTATTTTTATTTCCAAAAATTAATTAAAAATCACCAAAAAATAGAAAAAAAATAAAAGAAAAATATTTCATGTTTTGAGTTTTATTTAATTCGGCCTATTTCTACCCTAAAATAAATAATCAAAATTCGGGCACACGTGGCCGCTCCTAATTGGTCCACGGGGGAATGTTGACCCCGGTCAACTCCCCCGCGACCTCCTTCCTTTTCTGGACCACGCGTGCCGCGCCTCCTTCGCCGATTTTCCCACGCGACTCCAGGCTGTCCCCCGCTCAACCCCCGTGCCCGGATTCTTCGCCGTTCATCCCTCTCCCTCGCCGGATCCTCCGCCATCAAATCAACGCCTTCCTTAGCCGTCAGCCCTCAACCCTAATCGCCCCGGTCACTCTATATATTTTCACCTCCGCCGCCTCCGCGCCCCATCTTTGGCCCTTCTCTTCCTTCCCAGTGACCTCCATCGGCTCCGCAAGAGTGACAGCAAGCTGTGCCCTTGTTGCAGTGAGGCGAGGAAGCGTATCCATCGATCCGGCGATCTTCGCCGTTCTTGCTCCGCCGCCGGCGTTGAGCATCGAGCTTCAGGCCTTGACGCCCTTCGAAGCTACGACCCGGAGATAGCCACGCTCCAGCACAGTCTCCAGCATCCATCAGGTAACCTTAGCTCTTTCTAATTTCTTCCAATTTTCGATTACGCCCAAATCATAGCTCCGACGTACATCTCCGATTCCGATCACTTCGCGTATCATCTCGACCATCCGACCCTACCTTCACCTTCGCCATCTCCCCGCGCACCTTCTTCACCCATTCGCACAACCCAGATCGCACAGGATCTGGGAGTCGAGCTCCACCGCCGTCGCCTCGCCGGAGCTCTTCCGCCCCACCGCACCGATCACCTTCACGCCACCTAACCGGGTCGAGGCACTTTGCCCTCGACCCGCGAAGCTTCTTGATCACTTTGCAGGTCCAAAGGGGGTGTCTGAGCCTCCTTCACAGTTCAGCCAGGAGCTTCGAGCCACTAGGCCTCGCCGGAGCCCCTCCAGGGCTCGGTTGGGCCCTTGGCCACCCGCAGCAGCTGCGCAACCTCACGCCGGACCTTCTCCGACCTTCAGGCGCAGCTGAGGAGGATCGGAGTGCACGCAGGAGGCCGGCGAACTTCGCCGGCCATCAGTTCTTCCTCCACCTTCCAGAGCCGTCCGATGAAGCCCTCGCTCCAGTTCTAATCCCAGCCGTCGATCTGTAGAGGAGCAGCAGCCGTCGATCCATCTGAGGATCTCATCCGGACCGTCGCAGCCGAGGAGAGAGGCGCAGTAGCCCAGTACCGCTTGATCATCCACGTGGACCTCTCTCGACCATCCGATCTGAGCCTGGTTTCCTTCGAAGAGCCACGTTGCATCTGCACCGTCCGATCACCCACGTGGACGCACACCAGTCGTCGGATCAGGCCAGCGCTTCCAGAGTTAAAGACGCGTTTGTTCTCCACCGTCAGATCTGCCACGCGTCAACATCCGACCGTCGGCTAATAAAGGGGTAAATATCATAGGGCCCCCTCGTAGTTTGTCCATTTCTTTTTAGTCCTGTAATTTTTAATTCAGTTGTTTATTTTCTGGGATATTTGCATAGAGACCCTCGCGCTTAATTTTATTTGCAATTATACCCCTGCCAGTAGTGAACCACGTGCTTCGTCACGTGTTACTTTGGGATTTTTGCATCTTTAGCCTTGTAGTTCTGGAGTGTTAATGAATGCATGAATATTTTTAAATAATTGCAAATATGCCCCTGTGAGTGTTGTTTATTGTGCATGTGCGTTATTTCTTGGGCTTTTTGCAACCTTGCCCCTGGGGTTTTGATACGGGTTATCAAAAACCCCTAGGACTTGGTTTTTGTTACAAATCAGTCCCTGTGTGCCCCAGCCACGCGCGAAGCGCGTGACTTGCTGGGTATTTTGCACCAAGGCCCCCAGATCTTCGGGTATTTGCACTTAGGTCCCTGTGCACAGTGCCCCACCTTTATTTTTGAATAAAATATCAAACGACCTCCAAATCCAATGAAATTTTGACACATGGCTCCTGCCATGGTGTAGGAATTTCTATGATTTTTGGGGACATTTCTGATTTCATTTATTATTTTTAAAAATTCAAAAACCCATATTTTTGCCACTGTTTGACTTTAAAAATACCAAAAAAAATATAAAATCACCTTTAAAAATTCTAAAAAAATTAGGATTTGTTGTTTGCTGGTTGTTTGATTTTCCAGCCATTTTTGGTGACTTTCCACCTTTTAAAAACCTTAAAAATTGAAAAACCCCTAAAAACCCATAAAAATTGTAATAATTAAATTAAAAATCCAAAAAACAATAATTAGGGTGCCTAAATTCTCCTTATTCTTTCTAGATTATAGGAAAATTACCTTTAGGGCTTTTTGAGATCCAAAATTATTTTATTTTTGGGTCTTAAGCCTTGCTGGACAGTACCCATTGTTTTTCGCATTGTTTGATTTTTAATAAATAATTTCCCCAATAGAAAAATCCCAAAAATTCACCAAAAACAGTAAAAAACTTAAAAAACCTAAAAACCAATTTTCTGGAATTTTTGCTTCATTTTTGTGTGTTGTATAAATTGTTGAAGTTGCCTTGTATTTACTTTCTCTCATTTTCTCATCTTTTAAAAAATTCTAAAAAAATATAAAAACAAATAAAAACCATAAAAAAAACTTTCTTGGATTGCTGACTACATCGTAGGCCGTAAGGCCAATCTGTGCTCCTTGAGTTCGACCCTGGGAGCTATACCAGGTTAATCCTATAGCTAAATCGCTCTATTGTGTGCTTGCTTGTTTTATCTTATTTGAGTGATTGATATTTTTCTTGTTGATCGATTTGCGAGGGATTGAGGTCGCAACGACCTGTTATTTATCTCCCTTGGTCTCTCGCGATCTCTCGGTCATCAGTCGTCTCCATAAGGCCATATATGGCCTGAAGCAGAGTCCACGGGCTTGGTTTCAGAAGCTCTCGGAGTTGATTGAACAAAAGGGCTTCGTCAGATCCACAGCAGATCATACTCTCTTTGTAAAGAGAGATCAGCGAGGTACTGTGATCATCTTAGTATATGTTGATGATATTGTTATTACAGGCAGTAATGAGCAGGGCATTCAAGCAGCCAAGAAGTTTCTTGGCGAGCAGTTTGTTATGAAGGATTTAGGTACACTTCGTTATTTTTTGGGGCTGGAGTTTGCACGGAACAAGCAAGGAATGGTAATGACACAAAAGAAGTATGTTACGGATCTCTTATCTGAGACAGGTATGGCAGGGTGTAGACCAGCTGCTACACCTATGGATTCTAATGTCAAACTTTATGATGATGACTCTGAGGAGGTAGACAAGAGACGATATAGAGAGCTAGTGGGAAAGCTCTTGTATGTCACTATTACCCGACCGGATATAGCATTTGCGGTTAATAGGGTAAGTCAATTCATGAAGCAACCCAGGCAGGCTCACATGAATGCTGTTTTTATGATCTTGAGATATCTGAAGTCGTCTCCAGGTACTGGTCTTCTGTATAGAAGAGATACCTCTATATCCATCACAGGTTATGCTGATGCAGACTATGCTGGGTGTCCTAATGATAGAAAGTCAACTTCAAGCTTTATTGTATTTGTTGGCACCTCACAAGTAGCTTGGAAGAGTAAGAAGCAAACTGTGGTGGCTCGATCGAGTGCAGAGTCAGAATATAGGGCAATGGCCCAAGGTAGTGCTGAGATGATGTGGGTTAAATCCGTTTTGACTGATTTAACCATTGATGTTCCTCTTCCCATGCATCTAAAATGTGATAATCAAGCAGCCCTGTTCATAGCCAATAATCCAGCCTTCCATGAGAGGACGAAGCACATTGAAGTGGATTGCCATTTTACATGAGACTTAATTAAAAAAGGACTTATTTCAACTTCTCATGTATCATCAGGAGAACAGGTTGCAGACATGTTCACCAAGGCCCTTGCTAGGGGTCCTTGTCATCTTTGTTGTTCCAAGCTGAGCATGTTGGATATATATGCTCCAGCTTGAGGGGGAGTGTTAGAGTAACATTATTTTGTAGTGTTTATTTGTCCTCTTTATGTAAATTACCCATAGAGCGTTTCTCCTATATAAGAGAGCTCTAGGGTTAATGGTAATGCATCCGATTCATTCCTTCCAACAATAACGGATCGGGGATCTAAGTTTGAGACGTTACAAATGGTATCAGAGCCAATTTCTCTGTGATAGTGGAAATAGCGACCCAAGAGGTGGAGCCGCCCCTACAAAAAGATATGAGAAAATGGCTACCCGAAGCGTACAACTGCCACTGTTATTGAGAATAAGTGATGTGTCATATCGAATGAGGACGTTGCGAATATAAGTGGGGGAGGTTGTAACACTGATACCCCCAAAGATAGTACCGCATCTAAAACTCACGAAATGTGGGTGTGGTTTATAAGTGGTGGAAATTACTACTTGACAACTTGGGCTTAAGCATTTTGGGTGGTTGTCAATGGATCCAATTGAGTCCGAACCCAACAAGTTGTTAAGGCTAATTTTATTCGATAACGGACATGAGATCTAAACCCGGGACGTTACACTTACCAAATGGAAAAGAATGAATGGTGCCTCAAGTTCTTCCTTTTGGTTCTGCAGAGCACTGCTCGGGAATCGAATCTCGGGGAAAATACCAGATGCAATTGGAGACATCAGCACGCTAAAAACCCTGTAAGTGTTCTATCCATGTGTTTCTCTCCCTTCATGAGGCAATGGACAAGTTGTTATTATCTTTTTATTGTCGAAACTAAGGGTATTGGAAAACAATTTGATGGAAGGGCGCCTTCCCGAATCTCTTGGCAAGTTGAAAATTTTAAACAGAGTGTAAGATCCTGACTGGTTGGAGCGTGCATTATCCCTTATATTCTATTCACTCATGTTTGTTTAACAGGTATTTTAATTAAATTGCAGTTTATTATCTGCCAACAACTTCATAGGAGAACTGCCGGCGTCGTTGGCCAATCTCTCTAACCTGACGGACGTGTATGCCACTTGTATATCTCTTAAATTGGTTTTTAAAGAAGTTTTCAATGAATGTGCGGTGCATAGACAGAAAGTGAAGTTTTCGGTCTGACACAACAACATGCTAACAGCATTGTATTTTGAGTTTAACTTCCTCAAGCTAGTTTGACATCTTGCATTGTATGGATAGAAGATGATCTTATAGAAGTTTCTTTAATATATGAAACCTATAGCACTGAAATGCTGTTTTGTCTCAAATAAAACACTGACAAAACTTGTCTTTGACATGTTTGCAGTAGGATTGATGGTACCGGCATATCAGGGAAGATTCCATCCTTCATAGGAAACTGGACCCTTCTCACTAGATTGTTAGTATTGTTTACTTAGTGTTACTTCTTGTTTGGTTTTCTAGAACGTTAATGCACAAGGAAGTAAACTAAGACATGAATTGTCAGGGATATGCAGGGTACATCCTTATCAGGGCCATTTCCTCCCGAATTTGCAAATCTGAAAAATTTAGAGCAGCTGTGAGTAACTTTTCATTGAAACTTTCTTGTTCTAATCAAAATCATTAGATTGTCTTTATCATTGGAATCTCATACATGTTTTAATAGGAGGATATCCGATTTTGATGGAGATGGGGGTTTTCCTCCCATTGAAGGAATGAACTTAAAACATCTGTGAGTATGAAACTTATTTTCTTTATATGAATAATGCTTGTGTTCGTGTATCAACTACATAGATTTTGTATCTGAGTCTAACTTAGCATTGCACCTTTTTCCTTTAATGTCACAGGATACTAAGGAATTGCTCAATATCTGGTGTAATTCCGGAATATCTTGGGTCTATCAGTGTCCTCAAAAGCTTGTAAGTTTCTGCACTTGCTTTCTCACTAATAATCTTTTCAGTAGCTCCCCCCCCCCCCAGTCCAACTTGGAGCATGTAAGTAGAAATATCACCTACTAGTTACTAGTAGCAAGAAGAGGTGGCTCAACTAGTTATGACCTCAAGAGTTGTTATTATATCCTCAGTGCCACTGTTACAGAGAGTGTAAACATGTCTTGAATAACGACCCGTCAGTTCTTTAGATATTCTATTTTTCCAAAACATGCTTCTCATTTTCTGTCCTTGGGGGAGCAGCTCTCCCCCCGCCGAATCTCGGAGGCAATGCCTCCGAAACACAATTCAGAAATGTGAATTTTGTTTGGATCAGATTTACATGCAATGGATGGGATACTGAAACAGTTCAGCTCAAATCCTTGCTGATGCAATCACTAATGACATTTGGTCTTTCATCACTCCACTTTTTCGTCAATTCTCATTCTATCCCCACAATGTATCCTATGTACCAATGCTTTATACCATTATTGTAGGCCTTTTTTGAAAACGCATGCTTACTGTTGAAGGGAATAAGCAAGATAAAAATTCATCTAACCCTAGAGCTCTCTTATATAGGAGAAAAGCTTTATGGGTAAATTATAGAAACAGGACAATTAAAAACAAATAACATATAATTATTCTAACACTCCCCCTCAAGATGGAGCATATATATCTAACATACTCAGCTTGGAACAACATAGATGAAAAGGACCTCTAGCAAGAGCCTTGGTGAACATGTCTGCAATCTGCTCTCCTGATGATACATAAGAAGTCGAAATAAGCCCCTTCTGAATCAAGTCCTGTGTATAATGACAATCCACTTCAATGTGCTTTGTCCTTTCATGGAAGGCTGGATTATTGGCTATGAACAAGGCTGCCTGATTATCACATTTAAGATGCATAGGAAGAGGTACTTCAATAGTTAAATCATTCAAAACAGATTTGACCCACATCATCTCAACACTACCTTGGGCCATTGCCCTATATTCTGACTCTGCACTGGATCGAGCCACCACAGTTTGTTTCTTACTTTTCCAAGCTACTGGTGAGCTGCCAACAAATACAATAAAGCCTGAAGTAGACTTTCTATCATTAGGACACCCAGCATAGTCTGCATCAGCACAACCTGTGACAGATATAGAGGTATCTCTTCTAAACAGAAGACCGGCACCTGGAGACGACTTCAGATATCTCAAGATCATAAAAACCGCATTCATGTGAGCCTGCCTGGGTTGCTCCATGAACTGACTTACCCTGCTAACTGCAAAGGATATATCAGGTCGGGTAATAGTAACATACAACAACTTCCCCGCGAGCTCTCTATATCGTCGCTTGTCCACCTCCTCAGAGTCATCATCATAAAGTTTAACATTAGGATCCATAGGAGTAGTAGCTGGTCTACATCCTACCATACCTGTCTCAGATAACAGATCAGTAACATACTTTCTTTGTGTCATTACCATGCCTTGCTCATTTCGTGCAAACTCCAATCCCAAAAAGTAACGAAGTGTACCCAGATCCTTCGTAACAAACTGCTCGCTAAGAAACTCCTTGGCTGCTTGAATGCCCTGCTTATTACTGCCAGTGATAACAATATCATCAACATATACTAAGATGATCACAATACCTCGCTGGTCTCTCTTCACAAAGAGAGTATGATCTGCTGTAGATCTAACGAAGCCCTTCTGCTCAATCAACTCCGAGAGCTTCTGAAACCAAGCCCGTGGACTCTGCTTCAGGCCATATATGGCCTTATGAAGACGGCACACCATACTGGACTCCCCCTCAGCAGCAAACCCTGGTGGCTGCTGCATATAGACCTCTTCCTGCAAGTCACCATACAAGAAAGCGTTCTTGACATCAAGCTGAAATAGAGGCCAGTCGCGGACAACAGCTACTGCAATAAGAATTCGTAAGGTAGAGTGACGTGCTACTGGAGAAAATGTCTCTTGATAGTCCACCCCATATGTTTGGGTGAACCCACGAGCAACCAACCTTGCTTTGTATCTATCCACCGTACCATCAGCATTATGCTTAACAGTAAAGACCCATTTGCTGCCCATTATTGACGCACCAGATGGAGGATGCACAATACTCCACGTACCACGCGACTGCAATGCCGCCATCTCCTCCTCCATAGCTAAACGCCAGTGACTGCTCTGTAGTGCCTCCTGGTATGACCGTGGGATCTGTACTGCCGATAACCCAACAACAAACTGGCAAAAGTCTGTGGATAGACGCTCCAATAAGACCTGAGATCCAAACTCCATCCCATACTTGGGATTCATCGTCCGCGCACGCTTCTGTCGTCGATGTGCAATAGGAATATCTAAGTCATCAACTGGAGGAGTGGGAGTACCATCAGTACCCTGTACATCCGGCTGCACATGCAAATTACCTGTGCCATCAGAAGAACTCAAAGGATCAGTACATACCTCGGGCGCGCTGGATGATGGAGGAGGCACATGAGTAGAGGGTCGACGCTGATAGACCTGAGGATAAAAAGGTGGTGGCGGCGGCGGCGGTGGTGGTGGTGGTGGTTGTGGTGGAGTAGTTGGTGTAGTCGGAGTAAAGCATGGAACTGACGGAGGAGGAGGAGGCACATAGATATTGCCCCCTTCTTCTGAGTGAGTGAGCATGTCACCTGTAGGAGAAAAATACATAATGGACTCAAAGAAGGTGACATCTGCACTAACATAATACCGTCGTCTAACTGGATCAAAACACCGATAACCTTTTTGGGTTTTGGAGTAACCCACAAACATGCATTTGACAGCTCTAGGAGAGAGCTTGTCAAGACCAGGAGAGAAGCAATGAACAAATACAACTGATCCAAAGACACGAGGCGTAAGGGAGAAAAGATCCTTCTCGGGAAACGCAATCGAGAACAGGACCTTTTCCCCTAACGCAGAAGAAGGCATACGATTCACTAAGTAGCAAGCAGTTAGAACCGCATCTCCCCAATAGGAATGAGGAGCACGGCTCTGAATCAAGAGAGTCCTGGTGATATCCAATAAATGACGGTGTTTCCTCTCAGCCACCCCATTCTGTTGGGAGGTATAAGGACACGATGTCTGATGCACAATACCCTGAGTTTGAAGAAATCGAGAGAGCTGAAAAGTACAAAATTCTAGAGCATTGTCTGAGCGTATGTACTTAATTCTGGCAGAGAAAATGTTCTTAACTTCATTAATAAACGACTGAATAACAGGACCAACATCAGACTTATTCTTGAGAAGAAAAACCCAACATAATCTAGAAAACTCATCAACCGCAACAAGATAAAATCTGTGTCCCTGATGATCAGAGACACGACTAGGATCCCAAATGTCAAAATGGAACAACTCAAACAGACTATAACTACTCGAACTTTGGCGACTCTGGAAAGAAGACCGGTGGTGCTTCCCAAGCTGACAGGCCTCGCACTGGAAAGTAGAGCGAGGAGAAATCTGAGGGAGAACATGAATCAGCTTTTGTAGAGGAAGATGACCAAATCTCAGATGCCACATATACAGAGAAACAGACCCAGTGCATAGAGAGGATGAGACACCAGCATATGAAGACTGCACTAGTCTGTAAAGGCCCCCTTGCTCACGGCCAGTTCCAATCATGCTGCCCGTAAGTATATCCTGAAACACAAGAGCAGATGGATCAAATATAGCACGGCAATGTAAATCTTTGGTGATTTGACTAATAGACAGCAAATTCATCGAAAATTTAGGTGCATAGAGAACAT
The DNA here is from genome assembly GCA_037367405.1 of Ottelia alismoides. Lineage (NCBI taxonomy): Eukaryota > Viridiplantae > Streptophyta > Magnoliopsida > Alismatales > Hydrocharitaceae > Ottelia > Ottelia alismoides. The sequence goes on along the minus strand of JAZKJV010008355.1, from coordinate 267,116 downwards.
TAGACAGTCTCAAGGTAGGAGTCAATTGCACCTCCCCCTGACCAGTGATAGGGGAATATGTACCATCAGCTATCACCACCGATCGTTCAGATCGAACAGGATGAAAGACACTAAACTGACCTCTGTCACCACAGAGATGGTGTGATGCACCTGAATCCACGATCCATTCTGATAGATCCGCCTTGTAACACGTAGTAAAGGCAAATGCCGTACCTGTCTTGGATGCTGAAGCAGAAGCAGCCACCTCCGAAGATCCTGAAGGAGAACTGGTAGACCCAGATGTGCCAGGCATAATCTCTCTCAGTCTTGCTACAAACTCATCAAACCTCTGATCAGGTAAACTCCCAGTCTGCTGTGTCTGCTCTGCAACCCTGGCTGACACTGGAAACCCATGCTTTGAGTAGCAGGTCTCCTCAGAATGACCCGTCCTGTGAAAAAAAGTGCATGATCGACCTCGACCACCACCTCCTCTACCACGTTTTGAGCTTCCTCGACCACGATATGTTGTATGACTGCCTCTATATGAGGCTGCCATTGTTGAAGATGTCTGTTGCTGTATGGTACTACAAGAGGATATAGATAGTCTGCTCAATCTCCAATATGCTTCCTCCATCGGAGGTATTGTACCATCAGTGAGAATCTGTGCACGAGCTGCATCATACTCTGGATCCAGGGCTGCAAGAAATACCCCAGTCATCACAGAGTCTCTATATGCTTTAAGTTGTTCTGGTGTAGCGGTCAAAGGTATGTACCCATGCAGCCTCTCGAACATACCCCTCAAAGAGGTATAGAGGGTGTGAAGCGGACGACCATTCTGCTTCGATGTGAAGATATCATGCTGTAGCTGGAGGATCTTGGACTCATTCTTTGCTTGAGAGTACGTCGCGGCAAGAATGTTCCACATAGCCTTTGCAGTAGGCTGGCTTAGTATGTCATTGGTTATCTCCGTGGAAACAGTCCCGGATAGCCATACTCGAGCATACGCATCATCTGCCTCCCATGAGGCGTGTATCCCAGTCTTGTCACTTGGCTCCTCTGTAGTGAGGATGTGCTTCTTGCCATTACACTGCATAAAACTCATGAACTGCATGGCCCACAGTTCATAATTGGTTCCATCCATCTTGGCAATGGGTGCGGAACCTTTGAAGGCACCCGAGGATGGAACATCCACTTTGTTGTCAGACATGATGACAACACTTTTCTATAGACTGGGACTACAAGAGGCTTAGACAAGAGTGTCTACTTGGACATAAAAGAAGGTGGTTATGGATGTAGACTTATTCCACAACCCCTTCCATGCCTTGAAGTCCTTCTTTTCTTTGAGAGGAGGCAAAATATGTTGCTCACAGGTGGATCACGTGAACAACCAAGGGTTACTGTTCACAGGAGAAGACCGCGTGCACAGGGGGGTATATTGTTCACGTTACAGCCCTCGCGTGGAACCGCTGGGATGCGCGCAGGAGGGCGCCGTAGGGCGCAAGAGGCTCGCGCGTAGGAGAAACTCGCGCTCAGGAGGGTGCGCAGGAGGGCGCTATCGCGCACACGCGCGCAGGGGGGGCTTGAGAGGCGGCGCCCTTTCTCGAGCGGGGGTGGAAAGCCTCACGCACCCTGAGAGGCACGCGCAAGCAGGGATGGAAGCACGCGCAGGGATGCCACCAGGGCGCGAGACGCCGAGGCACGCCGCCGCCGCTACCTCGGAACACGCAGTGGAAGAGGCGGTGGCGCTGATCGGAGGGGAGAGAGGAGAGGCCGGCGGGTGGGGTCGGGTAGGGTTAGGGTTTCGAGAACTCCGGTCTAGGACCGTCGCTCTGATACCATGTTGAAGGGAATAAGCAAGATAAAAATTCATCTAACCCTAGAGCTCTCTTATACATGAGAAAAGCTCTATGGGTAAATTACAGAAACAGGACAATTAAAAACAAATAACATATAATTATTCTAACACTTACCTTACAAAAATAGGTAATTTTTTGAAGTTTGTAGGATCATCTAACTTTATAGAGGATGATGGGATAGATATCTAAGGACGCTCTCCATCAGCTGTAGTAGTGTTGGTTAGAGGTGATAGTCTCTAAAGTTGACAGAGGTGGGTAGATAAAATCAGCGCTCCACCATTTTGATATCTCTTTCATGACCACATCTCGAAGGTTCGGGTTCAGCCGTCGCTGGAACTCATGTGATGGCTTAACATCCTCTTCGAGATAAATATGGTGGGAGCACAAGTCCGGACTTATCCCCTGAAGATTAGATACGCTCCATCCAATCGCCTTGCGGTTCCTTTCAAGAACCTCCATCAAATGAGATTTTTGCTCTCTAGTCAAATCTGATGAGATAATGATTGGGTACATCTCAGGCTCACCCGCAAGGTATCTATACTTCATCGACTGTGGCAAGGTCTTCAACTCTGGGCAAATGGGAGCTGGCAAATATGGATTCTGGAATGTCTGAGTGAAGGCAACCAAAACTACATGGGAGAACTGTCGTTGTATGTCCGGCGAAGAGGGACCTGCTGGTGTGTCTGTAATCTGTGTTGGCTCAATCTCCATCCTAGCTGTCGGATATGTGGGAATCAGACATGGCAAATAATCATCATACTCACCAGCCCAATCACTGTCTGAATCCGAGGGATCTGAATCATAAGAACACGAAATATACTCTATCTCGCTATCCTGCATGTGTTCGTCAGCCTCAAATGTATCATCTGCCAAGAGTGTGCTATTCTAACTCTCATCAGCAAGAATATGAAATCCGTAGTGTCTGAAGGTGCAACAAGAGCTCGTGAAACAGGGTCGGACCAAACTGTTTCATCATATGTGAACATAAAGTCACACTCTGAGGGAAAAACTGGAAAACTAGTTTACATTGGTGAAGAAACGGACTTTTATTATATGTTTGAGTCTATTGCGAATCTCGGAAGCACACAAACATGATCAATCACGCAAGCACGAAGACACATGGATTTACAAGATTCAACCGTAGCTGGGATATGTCCTTGGCGGCGGCGATCTATTTTCACTATACCTAAGTCTTCAAGTTTATATGGAGCATGAGTAAAAGTTTATATGGAGCATGTTCATAAGAGGTAACGTTAAGACGAATACCTAAGTCTTCAAGTAAAACATTGGTACCCATTTGGGTTGTGGGCAACCTATAAATGCTCATTATCCTATGTTGTCATTCCGAAAATGATTTTCAAGAACATGTGTATGTAGACTTTCAGGGCCTACAGAAAGGATCATTGTAACTCCGTTTTTACTCTTTTTTCTGAGAAATAAAGAGGCAACCCTTTTTCAAACATTAGTTCTTCCTTTCCACGTTGAAAGAGTTTTCCGCATACAATCTATCTCATGGCGATTGTTTTTGGTTGGTTCTTTGCACATATCACTTTTCCACAAATAGAATTACAAGGCTCTTTAAATGATATGATTTCCAAATCATGTTGCTTAAAGAGATTTTTTTATTTTTAAATCTTGCAGAGATTTGAGCTTTAATAATTTCACTGGAGCTATTCCATCCTTTCAGCGCGACACAATGAAATCAATAGACAACTTGTGAGTAAACACTATCTATGCATGTTTTTTTGCACTATTGTTTTCCTAGATATCAGGTTTGTAGAGGTAGTTTAGTCCTAATCGGTGACTACTTCCAATTTCTTTATGGCACAACTACAAATATAAAATATTCTTTTATAATTATTATTTCTTCTGCAACGTCTAAGGAGTTGTTTTGTGCAGGTATTTTACAAATAATAGGTTGAATGGATCAATACCAGATTGGATATTATCTAAAAGTGGTAAAAATAACATGTACGTAGTTTTCTTTGAGATCCGTATATAAGAAAATTTCAAGAAGATGATGTGGAACCCATGCTTTCTTTTTGTAGAGATTTGTCATACAACTATTTTACTGCACCAAATAGACAAAATTGTCTGCAACCTGTGTAAGTATTACAATCTTGGCTTAGTTTCCAGATCACTTGCTTGCATTATGTTAGGCTATGCATGAAAAAAGGCTCTTATTACATCCAGGAATTTGGTTTCAAGCTCTTCATCCTCACAGGACAACACGTAAGCAATTCACATCAGCAAAATTGTCAACAGAATATGTACATCTTACTATGAACATCTAGTTTATGAACAGTCATAGATATTATTTGTCTTGCTTTTTTCAGGGTACCGTGGTGTCTAAGAAAAGATCTTCCCTGTACTGAGACGCCAAAAAGTAAGACATGTTCTTATACAAGGGAATCTGCAAATACTTATCTACATTTCAATTTAATTTGACATATATGCATATCCACCTTTATGTCTTCATGTCTGATGCATATACTGTCTTACATGTCTATTAGTGACATCTCTGAATCCTAACACTCAAAACCATAAAGAACGGCTGATCCCACTGTGCCAATATATTTGGCATTGAATTATATAATGTCTTTTTTGTCAAAAAGCACAACAAAGAGCCCTTTCATTTTGTTGAAATAAAAAATGTGGTAGCAGAATCAGTAATCATGAACAAGAATAATAAATATAAAACAAGAACACTCCGATTTACATGGAATAATATTCCGTAAGAAGTGGGATGGAACCACAAGAAAATATCTCTGTTAGAATAATTATTCTATTTAGTCATTTTAATTGTCCTGTTTATGTAAATTACCCATAGAGCTTTTCTCCTATACAAGAGAGCTCTAGGGTTTGACAATAATCTATCTTGCTTATTCCCTTCAACATGGTATCAGAGCGGCGGTCCTAGACCGGAGTTCTCAAAATCCTAACCCTAGACCTACCCCACCCGCCGGCCTCCCTCTTCCTTTCTCCGATCGGCGCCGCCTTCTCTCTTCCTCTCTCCGATCGGCGCCGCCCTCCCTCCGCCGCCGTGTGCGCGGCTGCGTTCCTCGCGCGCCTCCTGCGCGGGTAGCCTCGCGCACGCCGTGTGCGTGAAGCCTCCCGAAGTCCTTGCTCTTGCGCGTGAAGCCCTGCTACGTTCTGGAGTGCGTTCTTGAGCCCTGTTGGAACCCTCGCGCTCGCGTGTAGCGTGTGACTGCTGGAGAAAAAAATCCCTGTGCGCGTGTAGCGTGTAGCGTGTAGCGCGTTCTGGAGCCCTCGCGTGAAGACAGCCCTGTACGAGATACATCCACATCCGTTCGCGTGAAGATATCCCTGTGCTGAAGCCCTTGCACACGAGTGACTGAGGGTGTGCGGGTGAATCTCTGTTTCCGCTAGCCCTACCGAAACAGAGGGCTCGTCCAAAGTATGGAGGGCATTGTGATTTGAGTCTACGGTCACAACGACCTTCCCTTATGTTCACGTAGACATTATTGTCTAGTTGTGTAACCCCAGTTGTAGAATATTGTTGTCATCATGTCAGACAACAAAGTAGATCTCCCGTCTCTGGGTGCCTTTAAAGGTCCAGCACCCGTTGTGAAAATGGACGGCACTAACTATGAACTGTGGGCCATGCAGTTCATGAGTTTCATGCAGTGCAATGGCAAGAAGCATATCCTCACACAAGAGGAACCTGTTGAGAAGACTGGGGTTAACGCCTCATGGGAGGCTGACGATGCATATGCACGTGTATGGCTATCAGGTACCGTGTCCATGGAGATAGCCAACGACATTCTAAATCAACCCACTGCGAAGGCTATGTGGGATATTCTCGCTGCCACATATTCTCCGGCCAAGAACGAGTCCAAGATCTTGCAACTCCAGCATGACTTCTTTACTATGAAACAGAACGGCCGTCCTCTCCATACCCTATATACCTCTCTGAGGGGTATGTTTGAGAAGCTTCACGGGTACATTCCGCTGATGGCCACACCAGAGCAGCTGAAGGCATATAGGGACTCAGTAATGACAGGGGTATTTCTAGCCGCCCTTGATCAGGAGTATGACGCCGCCAGAGTACAGATTCTTACAGACGCTACCATACCTCCTATGGAGGAGGCCTTTCGCAGGTTGAGCAGACTCTCCATATCTCATGGTGGCTCTCAGACGTCCTCAGCCATGGCAGCATCTCGTGGCAGGGGAGGACCTCCACAGTTTCGAGGTAGAGGTGGTCGTGGCAGAGGAGGGGGTTACAGACCTCCTCGACAGCCGTGCACTTACTGTCGCAGATCTGGTCATACTGAGGAAACATGCTATTCTAAGCATGGGTTTCCTCCTACTACAGCACGTGTGGCGGAGCAGATTCAGCAGGATGGGGGCCCTTCCCATGTCCCGGATCAGCAGTTCGAGGAGTTAGTAGCGCGGCTTAGAGACATCATGCCAGGTCAGGGGTAAGCAAGTGCATCAGGATCTTCGGAGATAGCAGGTTCTGCAGTAGGTTCTGCATCAACATCCACGTCAGGTACATCATATGCCCCTACTCATTGTTACAGAGCAGATCTATCAGAATGGATCATGGATTCAGGAGCATCTCATCATCTATGTGGTGATAAAAGGCAATTGGACATTTTTAATGCAACTCAGACTAGACGATCTGTGGTGATAGCTGATGGGACACACTCTCCCATTACTGGTCACAGGGAGGTGCAATTGACCCCTGCGATACGGCTTCAGAATGTTCTTTATGCTCCAGATTTCTCAATGAATTTACTGTCGATTAGTCAAATCACTAAAGATTTAAATTGTCGTGCCATATTTGACCTATCTGCTCTTGTATTTCAGGACATCCTAACGGGCAGAGTGATTGGAACTGGCCGTGAGCAAGGGGGTCTCTATAGACTGGTGCAGTCTCCTTATGTTGGTGTCTCTTCTGTTATTGCTGGATCTGTCTCTCCTTACACATGGCATCTCCGCTTTGGTCATCTTCTGTTGCAAAAGATGGTCCATATCCTACCACAGATTTCTCCCAGATCTACTTTTCAATGCGAGGCGTGCCAGCTTGGGAAACATCACCGGTCGTCGTTTCAGAGTCGTCCAGGTCCAAGTCGTCATGGTCTGTTTGAGTTACTTCATTTTGATATTTGGGGTCCCAGTCGTGTCCCTGATCTTCAAGGGCACAGGCTTTATCTTGTCGTTGTCGACGATTTTTCTAGGTTATCTTGGGTCTTTCTTCTTAAAAATAAATCTGATGCTGGACATGTTATTCAGTCTTTTATCATTGAAATAAAAAATATTTTCTCTGCTAAAGTGAAGTACATACGGTCTGATAATGCTCTAGAGTTGTGTAGTACCCAACTTTCTAAATTTCTTATGTCTCATGGGATTGTGCATCAGACGTCTTGTGCATATACCTCCCAACAGAATGGGGTGGCTGAACGGAAACATCGTCATTTGTTGGATATGACCAGAACCCTTTTGATTCAGAGCCGTGCCCCTCACTCCTATTGGGGGGATGCGGTTCTAACTGCTTGCTATCTGGTTAATCGTATGCCTTCGACGGTGTTAGGGGAGAAGATCCCGTTCTAGACTGCGTTTCCCGAGACAGATCTTTTCTCCCTAACACCACGTGTTTCTGGGTCTGTTGCGTTTGTTCATTGCTTTTCTCCTGGTCTTGACAAGCTCTCTCCTAGAGCTGTCAAATGTGTGTTTGTGGGTTATTCCAAAACCCAAAAAGGTTATCGATGTTTTGATCCAGTGAAACGACGGTACTATGTCAGTGCAGATGTCACCTTCTTTGAGTCCATTATGTATTTTTCTCCTACAGGTGACAGACTCACCTACTCAGAGGAAGGGGACGACATCTATGTGCCTCCTCCTCCATCTGTTCTGTGCGTTACTCCACCACCACAGCCTACTCCACCACCACCGCCGCCGCCACCAGCTACTATTTTTTATCCTCAGGTCTATCAGCGTCAGCCCTCTGCTCATGTGCCTCCTCCATCATCCAGCACGCCCGAGGTATGTACTGATCATTTGAGTTCTTCTGATGGCACGGGTGATTTGCATGCGCAGATGGATGTATAGGGTACAGATGGTTCTTCTACTCCTCCAATTGATGACCTCGATATCCCTATTGCCCATCGAAGGCAGAAGCGTGCGCGGACGATGAATACCAAATATGGGATGTTGCATCTCCGGCTTCCTTAGAGCGTTTATCCCCCGACTTTCGTCAATTTATTGTTGGGTTATCGGCAGTGGAGATCCCCCGGTCATATCAAGAGGCACTACAATGCAGTCAGTGGCGTTTAGCTATGGAGGAAGAGATGACGGCATTGCAGTCGCGTGGTACGTGGAGTGTTGTGCACCCTCCACCAGGTGCGTCAATAGTGGGCAGCAAATGGGTCTTTACTGTTAAGCATCGGGCTGATGGTACGGTTGATAGATATAAAGCCAGGTTGGTTGCTCGTGGGTTCACCTAAACATATGGGGTGGACTATCAGGAGACGTTCTCTCTAGTAGCACGTCATTCTACCTTGCGGATTCTTGTTGCAGTTGCTGTTGTCCATGACTGGCCCCTATTTCAGTTGGATGTCAAGAACGCTTTCTTGTATGGTGACTTGCAGGAAGAAGTCTATATGCAGCAGCCGCCAGGGTTTGCTGCTGAGGGGGAGTCAAGTATGGTGTGCCGCCTACATAAGGCCATATATGGCCTGAAGCAGAGTCCACGGGCGTGGTTTCAGAAGCTCTCGGAGTTGATTGAACAAAAGGGCTTCGTCAGATCTACAACAGATCATACTCTCTTTGTAAAGAGAGACCAGCGAGGTAGTGTGATCATCTTAGTGTATGTTGATGATATTGTTGTCACTGGCAGTAATGAGCAGGGCATTCAAGCAGCCAAGGAGTTTCTTAGCGAGCAGTTTGTTACGAAGGATTTGGGTACACTTCGTTACTTTTTGGGATTGGAGTTTGCTCGAAATAGGCAAGGCATGGTAATGACACAAAGAAAGTATGTTACTGACCTATTATCCGAGACAGGTATGGCAGGATGTAGACCAGCTACTACTCCTATGGATCCTAATGTTAAACTTTATGAGGATGACTCTGAGGAGGTAGACCAGAGACGATATAGAGAGCTAGTGGGGAAGTTGTTATATGTTACTATTACCTGACCTGATATAGCCTTTGCGGTTAGTAGGGTAAGTCAATTCATGAAGCAGCCCAGGCAGGCTCACATGAATGCTGTTTTTATGATCTTGAGATATTTGAAGTCATCTCCAGGTGCTGGTCTTCTGTTTAGAAGAGATACCTCTATATCCGTTACAGGTTGTGCTGATGCAGACTATGTTGGGTGCCCTAATGATAGAAAGTCTACTTCAGGCTTTATTGTATTTGTTGGTAGCTCACCAGTGGCTTGGAAGAGTAAGAAACAAACTGTCGTGGCTCGATCCAGTGCAGAGTCAGAATATAGGGCAATGGTCCAGGGAGTGCTGAGATGATGTGGGTTAAATCTGTTTTGACTGATTTAACTCTTGATGTACCTCTTCCTATGCATCTTATGTGTGATAATCAGGCAGCCTTGTTTATAGCCAATAATCCAGCCTTCCATGAAAGGACAAAGCACATTGAAGTAGATTGTCATTATACACGGGACTTGATTCAAAAAGGGCTTATTTCGACTTCTTATGTACCATCAGGAGGGCAGATTGCAGATATGTTCACTAAGGCCCTTGCTAGGGGTCCATTTCATCTTTGTTGTTCCAAGCTGAGCATGATAGATATATATGCTCCAGCTTGAGGGGGAGTGTTAGAATAATTATTCTATTTAGTCATTTTAATTGTCCTGTTTATGTAAATTACCCATAGAGCTTTTCTCCTATATAAGAGAGCTCTAGGGTTTGACAATAATCTATCTTGCTTATTCCCTTCAACAATCTCTAAGGGTCAGATTATATGTTGTAACTCTCCCAATGAATACAGGGGCATGGAGCTTCATATATAGCCTCATAGACAGAGCAGAGTCCCAATTATAGATGATATGAGATATGAGACAAACATGAGAACAAGGTAACTGGATCTTGGAGAGATCCAACTACCTACATTTTATTTATTTTTTCCCTTCTCCTTAAGATGGAACTGAGAAAGCTGCAGTTTGTAACAGAAAAAAATATACACAACTTATCTTCACTCGATACATCCAAGAGAAACGGGAGGAGACCCGCTTGGAATAGTCACTACTGGGAGAAGACCTCACACGAGGATTGGTATGCGATGATCAAGATATGCATGTAGTAGAGTTGATGCGACAACTAGGACATGTCTGGAGTGGATCGCTAGAAGAAGACCATTGCAGAGAGTACTCACTCTAGGATGAGACTTGTGCAGAAGTTGTCAATGCTTGGGAAGATGGATGGTATGCAGTAGTAGTCTGGAATGTCGATCTTCATGTCATGGATGGGCAATAGAAGTCTCATATGATCCTAGGTAGAGAATTCCATCTGAGGTAGTTGATGTCAAAGTCTAACACTAAAAGTAAAGTGGTCTTCTCTCATATGCAGTCTAGAGTTGATTGTTTATATGCCTTGAATCGTAACCATCATGCCTAGGTTGAAGAACCATCATATGCACCCTCTCCTACAGTACCATACCCCAACAAGATGGGGTCTTGTTAGGATTAGGGATATCAGTATCCTCCGAATTTTATTTTTTTGAGATGAAAGAGGATGCAGTCCCAAGATTGGAACTCACCACAATTTATTCAATCAAAAGCAATAACGATTACAACAGATGGTTCAACAGAACCAAAGCCATTTAAAGAAACCAGATAACAGAATTACAAGTATTGCCACAGATGCACCAAAGCCCTATAGTGTCCCAATACGTTGTCACACATGAACGGACGGTTATGAAAGATTTTCTTGTTTCTCACACACCAGATGGAGCAAAGTAAGGCAAAAGGAATAGTCGTGTTCTCATGAGAGTTACCACAAGCCGCTCTCACCGAACTCCAGTAAGACCCGTTGTCTCCCAGCCTAATCCAAGATATGTCTGCATGTTCCCAAACCGCGCCTGATGAATTGCATCCAAAGAAGAAATGCTTTGAATTCTCCTGCTCGATGTCACATCTGTCACAGATGATGTCCTCGGTACCAAGTATCCTCGCTGCGCATCTTTGAAAGCAGACACCCATGTCATGCCAACCACATGAAGACCTTGATCTTCATTGGAATATTGCTGGCCCATATAAGCCTATAGATCCGATCTTCTTGCCCCTGTTGCGGCCCCTGCAACCTGCAGAAAAAGTGTACACCTTCTTAACTGTAAAGTTCCCCTCTGTCCACACAAAATGGTCTCTGCACCCTCCAGGCCCCTGCAACCTGCAGAATAAGTGCACACCTTCAGGAGTCATTCCCCATATTTCTTCTCTACCTCGAAATCATCAATTTCGAGGTACCTCACATGAAATGTACACAAGTAACATGATGGCCTCAACGTCCTCTTCGATTTGGTACCCTTGGATCTCTAATCGGACATCTTTGACGGTGGCGACAGTGCTCCTGCAGTGCTCCAACAAGGTGGTGGTTGGAATGTGTCTAAGTGGCTCGACCACTTGGCTTCAATAGGCTCGAATTCGAGCCCAAAAAGTCGTAAACCATTGTATTCCACGCGTGACTTTCGCATACGATGTTTGTTTTCGATGTTCTTAGGCTCGTTGGAAAGGTGTTGAAAAGTACTACAAGATAGAGTACTTATTTTTCGATTTGGATATTGGATCAAGTCGGAATTTGATTTTTAGTGAAATTGGTACTTCTGGGTTTCACATTAGGGCCTCGCCTCGCCTCGGCGTCTAGGCGAGTGCCTGGAGCATTTTTGAGTTTCGACATCACTGCATGAAACCCTTGCAATGGGTCTCTCCAACGAGAATGTATAAGTGAATACACTAGCTAAGAGAATGAGATCTCTTCTCTTGAGTCCATATAGATCTCTCGGTACCATCAATAATTGATCTCAGCATACGTGGTTCACATTCAAACTCAAAGCCCATTCATGAGTATGGGGACACTTTCAACCAAGGATCACGTATGTACAGCTTATAAGGAAATTGTGGTGTTCTCTGATACTCTCCCTATCTCTCATATCTATTTGAGAGATACAAACAAAAAAATTGCCCTTTTTCGTCAACCATCTTTCTTTTTTCCCCTGTCTGTTTCTTCACTATAGATATTTTCCACAAGCTTTTTCCACATTTTGTTGTTTCCGTTTTTCCACATCACAAGTTTTGTTATAATATATGAGGAATGCGGAAGCGATTGATAAACATAGCATAAACAAGAAAGATAGAACATGGAACACCATGATTTAACGTGGAACCCTACTCCGTGAGGAGCGGGATGAAACCACAGGAGAAGTCCTCAAAGGGGCATGCTATGCATTCCTTTTTCTCATCTGATACAGGAGGTCTGGGGCTCCTTATATAGCCTCTCCAGAGCCTCCAAGTCCCACCACTGGACGATGTGGGACCAAACACCGGATGGGCTGCTACAACTCATGACACATACAACCAAGTACTCCAACAACTTTCTCCTTTTTTGTGCCTTTTTTTAAAAACAAGAGCCCTCTGCCCCTTCATAAATAATGGGTCCACCTCACTCTACTCCATTTTATGGCTGGTTGTATGCTTCTCAGCTCATCATTTTTTTGTCTGTCTTTTTCTCCCGTTCTTTTTTTTCTCTTCTTTCTTTTTAAAAACAAAGGTGGCACATTGGCCTTCAAAACATGGCTTCCCTTGTTTCTGTCCTCTGGGTGACAGGAATAAAATTTTGACCAGTACAAGTCTCCCATTTTTTGGGACTTCAAAAATGTTGCGAATCGCGGAAGCAAATAAACACAAACATGATCAAACAAGCAAGACACAAACACAAGGATTTACAAGGTTCACTCGTAAATGGGCTACGTTCTTAGACGGCGGCGATCGGTTTCATTATTTGGAGAAAAATGTAATACAGAGGGTACTGTGAAGGTACAGATATGGGATGAGAAACAGGATCAGAAATGAGGATACAGTATCTGGTGGCCCTGGGGCCCTTTTTATACTGCAACAGAAGAATACCATTTGTATTCAGCAATCCATCCCAACAGCTCCCAACCAATCAGAAGGCAGGACACAGATCAGACATGTCAGCAATCCTAGCCCAACAGCTCTCAGCCAATCAGAAGGCATGACACAGATCAGACATGTCAGCAATCTTAGCCCAACAGCTCTCAGCCAATCAGAAGTCAGGACACGGATCAGCCACATCAGCAACCCAACAAGTGGTTAGGATTCAAGTCAAATTAACAATCTCCACCTTGAATTGAATCCTCATATAGTAGAATAAACCACTACTATTACTCCACCATGATTTGAACTCTCCAGTAGCAGAATTAACCACTGCTAGACTCCACCGGGGTTGCATTCTCATATAGTAGAATTACCCACTACTATACTCCTCCATGGGTTGAATTCTCCACTAGCAGAATTAACCACTGCTAGACTCCACCGGGGTTGAATTCTCATATAGCAGAATTGACCACTAGTATAATTCACCACTTTAAATTCATTTAACAGGAATCAAGGAATTATAAACAATATTCACCTTGAAATTTGTCCTCAGAGAAGCTTTCTCAAGCTTCACCGTGCCGCCGCCAGCCCCTCCTTGGGGCTACTGCCAACTGCTGATATTGAGCAAGTCCAAACGACGCTTGAACTTACTCCCAGGAACTGTAGACCCTTGCAAGACATATAAGATCTTCTGCTTGTTGCCCTTGATGACAACAACTCCAGCTTTGACAACCTGCATAACTCCACCTTCAGCGTTGTACCTGTATCCTTTAGAGTCCAAGACTCCAAGTGATATTAGGTTCTTCTTCAGATCAGGAACATGTCGTACTTCTGTCACAGTCCTCACGACTCCATCATGCATCTTGATTTTCACAGAGCCGATCCCTACAATCTTGCACGTTGTATTACTCCATGTGATGACGTTTCCACCATCTATCTTCTTGTAGGTGCAAAACCAATCTTCATTAGGAGTCATATGGTAGGAACAACCTGAATCAAGAATCCATGTGTTATCCGTCGTCTTCTGATCCGTGACGGTGAGAATGAAATCATCTTCGGATTCTCTGCCACTTTGAGCCACTGCAGCAATTGTGGCCTTCTTTGGGCAGTCTTTCTTCCAATGTCTGGGTTCCTTGCAGTAATTGCAGATGTCCCTAGCATTGTAATTCTTGGATCTCTGCTTTCCATTCTTTGTTTAGTCAGAACCGGTGTGACTCTTCTCATGAGTCATAACCAAACCTACAGCATTAGAGTCTTGCATCCCAATAGCCATATGTCAAAGTTCACGTATATGTAGACTCGCACGAACTTCCTCTAAGGTTATGGATTCTTTTTCTCACAATGAATGATTGAACAAAATTCTCAAATGATAATGGAAGAGAAACCAATAAAATCAAGGCAGCATCCTCATCTTCAATCTTAACATCTACGTTTCTTAAATCTATCAATAATGTATTTAAGCGATCTAGATGTTCTTTAAGAGATGTACCTTCATACATGCGGAGAGAGAACAGACGTTGCTTCAAGAGCAATTTGTTAGTCAGAGACTTCGTCATATATAGACTTTCCAATCTCAACCACAGACCGGCTGCGGAATCCTCATCAGCAACCTCCGCGATAATCTCGTCCGCCAAACATAGCATGATCGTCGAGTGCGCCTTCTCTTCCTGCACCATCAACTCCGACGGCTCGAGTGCCTTCGCCCGCTCTTGATCTAATGGTGCACAGATGCCCTGCTGCTTCAGAAGGACACGCATCTTGATCTGCCATAGACTGAATCCATTCTTCCCCGTGAACTTCTCGATCTTCAGATTGTGTGATGACATCTTGCTGGATGATCTTGACGGAAACTAAAGCTCTGATACAAGTTTGTTGCGAATCGCGGAAGCAAATAAACACAAACACGATCAAACAAGCAAGACACAAACACAAGGATTTACAAGGTTCACTCGTAAATGGGCTACATCCTTAGACGGCGGCGATCGGTTTCACTATTTGGAGAAAAATGTAATACAGAGGGTACTGTGAAGGTACAGATATGGGATGAGAAACAGAATCAGAAATGAGGATACTGTATCTGGTGGCCCTGGGGCCCTTTTTATGCTGCAACAGAAGAATACCATTTGTATTCAACAATCCATCCCAACAGCTCCCAACCAATCAGAAGGCAGGACACAGATCAGACATGTCAGCAATCCTAGCCCAACAACTCTCAGTCAATCAGAAGGCAGGACACAGATCAGACATGCCAGCAATCTTAGCCCAACAGCTCTCAGCCAATCAGAAGCCAGGACACGGATCAACCACATCAGCAGCCCAACAAGTGGTTAGGATTCAAGTCAAATTAACAAAAAATATGAATAAAAACCAAATCTTTTAAACCCTTCCAGTGGATTGACCCTCGGTCCTCCTCCTGCTTGTTTCCAAGTCTCGCCTTTCAAGCTGTTAACACTTCATGTAACAATCTGCAACTTGTTTTTTTTTGGACAAGCTTCCTCGGCCTCCAAATCCTTAATCAAGATGGGAAAACTAGTCTAACTACGCTTATGTCCCATTTAATACCCTGTCTAACTCCACCGTGCCTTGACATGCTGCCATGCATGCCCATGTACTCAAATTTCCCGCACCTCACCCTAATTGTGGTCGTATGATCCCTGTTAGTTCCCTTACTGAAACTCCAAGTCCTCCACGGTGCCGACATCCCCTCTTGGTCCATCCAACAAGAGAAGAAATCATATTGTTTTTATTTATCTGAAGTGTAGACAATTATTCTACCCATTTCTTTCTCTTTTCATAATGAATTCATGCATTCTTGTTGACACTACTTCCTTATTGAATCTTTTTTTCAATGTTGTGATAATCTGCAGACTATGAATTGTACATAAACTGTGGTGGTCCATCTATCACTCTCAACAAAACCACCTATGAAGCGGATGATAATCAATTGGGTGGATCAGCGTTCTTCCTTTCAAGGGCTCAAAACTGGGGCGTATAGTAGTACTGGAGATTTTGTTGGGAACAGTGATGGACGGTACCTTTTTACTAATAACTCTGCACTGAAGACTGCTGATCCCCTGTACTTGAATGCACGCGGTAGTGCTTCTTCTCTCAAATACTACGGACTTTGCTTACAACGAGGAAATTATACGGTCAATCTACATTTCGCCGAAATAATATTTAAAGATGATCAGACATATTTTAGTGTAGGGAGGCGGTTCTTTGATGTGGCAATTCAGGTAACTGGATGGGTTTATATATTTATTGCGCTATTTTTCAAGTAAAAAATGTTATATTTGACTATATCCTAATTTAAAAGAAATGGTGCATTATCACATTGTGCTGTTTTATTTAGGATATGAAGAGGATTTTCTTGCCAATTAATTTACTATACTATCGCTCCCTAATTTTCGTGGAATGAATAAATTAAAGCATTCTTGTCAATATATGGATGAAAGCGAGATTTAATATAACCGCATCATCATAGAAAAGTGGCCTTTGCAGTGCAAAATTGTTATATATCTCTTTTTCGTAATACTGTGGAGGGTGGTGTATACGTGTATCTTTGCATAGCTCCTAACAATTTGCATTATAGTTTATAAATTTTCTGTAGGTGAAAGCCCATTCTTCCCAATTTTGAACACTTCCGGTAAAGGGTTCTAGATAGATACCATAAACGAAAATCTGTCTTTATTATCGGCAAGACTCTTGGCTACTCCTGCTTTTTCTAGGACCTGAAATGTCGTCAGATTTTTGTACAGGGGAATGCATAAGTATGAATCCACGAACGCGCACACACATGCACTAGCCCAACAACATCTCGTTTGCTTTTTTAAGTGAACCCTGAATAAGAATGACACTTCTATTTGAAATACGCAGGGTGTAAAAGTTTTGGAAGATTTTAACATTGCAGCTGCAGCAAATGGAACCGGCAAAGGAATTGTTAAGTCCTTCACTGCAACTGTAAATAGCACTTTGGAGATAGACTTTAGATGGAGTGGAAAGGGAACAAATGCTATTCCAGATAGAGGGATTTATGGACCACTTATATCTGCTATCTCAGTTACGCCGAGTAAGTTCTGGAATATTCTATTTTTTTTGGTAAGTAAGTATTTGTATATATTTCAATCAAAAAAGGTATACAAGTTTGGGTGACAACCACATTGAAGACCAAACATCAAAAAAGCCAAAAATTGAGAACTCTAGATCACCAGAATTTGCATGGGCCAAAACCCGAAGGGAAGGCCAGCTCCAATGCACGAGAATTACTCCAGGATGATTCTACCAGTCTGGATGACGAAGTGAATGATGGAGGAGGGCGGAGAAGGAAGCATCCCAGTCCACCTCCTGTTCCTTTCAAACCAAATGCGCCACAGGACAGTTGCGAGCAGGGGCCCGAGGCGCAAGCGGGTAACCTTGTTCGGGTGGCGAGCAATCCATTCAAGAGCATCCATGAGAGAAGTCATTGGGGGTAAAGGAAGGTCCAACTGAGCACAGGATGAAGTCATAACAGAGGCCACAAACTCACAGGAGAAGAACAAATGGCCATGGGATTCCAGGTCCAATCCGCAGAGGTAACAGAGACCTTGGGGGCAAACACCCCAAGATGCAAGCCGATCCAAAGTTGGCAGGCACTCCAAAACCCCCCTGTAGAGAGCAAAGGAGAAGCTAGGCGGGGAGGCCTTCGACCAGACAATAGGAGCCCAGCAGAGAGGATCAGCACGAGGGCGCAAGAGCTCGATGGCAGCTGCAAATGAGAAGCAATTAGGCTGGGGAATCCAGCCATACGGAGGAGCAGTACCCGAGATGGCAGAGCGGAGCCGGGGTTTTAAGAGAAGGATAGCCTTCCAAACCCGCGAAGCCGAGGCGGAGGAAGAGGCACTCCAGAAGGGCCTGTTGAGCAAGTACTTGGCGTGCATGTACGTAGCCCAGATAGAGGAGTTGGAGGAAAGAATTCTCCAAGTCCAGCCAGCAACCATAGCATTACGCAGAAGGAGAGCCGAGAGGAGCCCAGCTCCACCCTCCGCTTTAGGGAGGCACAATGTATTCCAGGCAATAGCATGTCGATGGCGACCCCAAAAGAAATTAGCACACAGCTGGTCAAGCTTGCGAGCAGTGGAGGCCGGCAGGAAGATGCTAGCAGTCCAGTAGAGCACAATTCCTTTGATCACGGACATAAGTAGTTGAGCACGGCCGGAGTAAGATAGGGCCTTGGCTTTCCAGCCATCAAGCAAGGCCCGTACACGGTCCAGGAGCTCTCTATAAACGGAGCAGCGCCCATTCACGGCGCAGAGAGGTAGGCCCAAGTAAACAGTAGGCAAAGACTTCCGAAGGATGCCCAACCAAAAGTGTCCGCAAAGCTGTCAATGTAGGAGGAGGGACGGATGATTCGGCTCTTCCTAGCATTGAGAGCCAATCCAGAGAAAGCATGGAAAGAGCGAAGGACGTCCTTGATTGCCAGAAGCGAGCTGATGGAGCCATTAGAAAAGAAGAGGAGATCATCTGCATAGATGAGGTGGGAGGGGGCAGCCGAACGACCTCTCCCAAGAGGCTTTAACATACCGGAAGAAGAGGCCGCATCTGCCAAGCAAGTTAAGTACTCCATGGGAATGGTGAATAGGAGAGGGCTAAGAGGATCACCTTGACGCAGCCCGTGGGTCCCACGGAATAGCCCCCAAGGGGAACCATTGACAAGGACCGAGAAAGAGGTCGAAGAGATGCAGTTTTCAATCCATTTGATCCATGTTTCGCAGAAGCCCATCCCTCTAAGGGCCGACAGAATAAAAGGATGCTCAATAGAGTCGAAAGCTTTGGATATATCCACCTTGAAGCAGGCTTTGTTGGAGTTAGAGCGGCGGTTGAAGCCAAGCAGAACTTCTTGTGCCAACTTGAAGTTGTCACTAATTGATCTCCCTTTTATGAATGCCGATTGGTTCGGGGATATAAGGTGCGGAAGGATCTCAACAAGTCTAGAGGCGAGGAGGCGAGCAAAAATCTTGTACGAAACATTGCAGCATGAGATAGGGCGAAAATCCCCCATGGAGGAAGGAGATTGCGTCTTCGGCACCAAGGTGAGGAACGTATGGTTCATTTGCCGAAGCATAGCACCACCTTTATGAAGGAAGTTGATGGCCGAGAAGATATCATCTTTAATCGTAGACCAATGACGCTTATAAAAGGCCGCATTGAAGCCATCAGGACCGGGAGCGCTAGACGAAGGAATGGAACAGATGGCCTTCCAAATTTCGTCTTTATCAAACGGCCGAACAAGCCACTCCCTAGATTCAGCAGAGAGGATGCGTGAGGGTTGAGGAGGCTCAGCAAGGACAAGGGCCGGCCTATTAGGGGCCAGAATGGATTGGAAATGCTCAAGGGCCTTGCTGCCCACCGCTCCAGTTGTATCAACCAAGGCACCTTGAGAATCCAGCAAAGAGGAAATGTGGTTACTGGCCACTCTCGCATTGGCTGAAAGGTGGAAGAACGAGGTGTTGCGGTCACCCAACTTTAACCACTTGATTCTGCTCTTTTGCTTCCAAGCCCACTCATTGTCCAGGTCCAAGAGGTCAAGGTGATCCCTGACGTCCAAATCAAGTTGTGCAAGGGAGGGATCCAGCGGATCAAGCGCCAAGGCATTGGTGACAGAGGAGAGAAAAGATTCCGCCAGCTTACGGTCAGCACGAACATCGCCCTCCCGGACAACCCAAGATTTGAGAGAGCTCTTGACAGCCTTGAGCTTGGAGGCGAGCCGAAAGAGAGGGTTGCCAGGAGCAGAGGTGGCCCAGGTCGATTCAATAAGACTGTGGTAGCCAGGACGAGTAGACCAGTAGTCAAAGATTCTGAAGGGCTTGGGGCGGGGACAACCATGCGCAAGAGCAATATGGAGCAAGTGGTGATCACTGGACGGGAGAGGAATGTAATCAAGCTTCGCCGAAGGACAGCAGGAGAGCCAAGCGTCGTTACCCAAGGCACGGTCAAGCCTTGCCACAATACGAGTCGGACCCACAGAGGAATTACTCCAAGACCAAGAATTACCTGTGGAGTGGAGGTCCATGAGACCCAAATCATTGAAGCATGAGTTGAAGTCGTTCATTGGTTGAGAGATAGGAGGGCGTCCCCCCCTCTTTTCCGAAGCAAAGCGAATGACATTAAAATCCCCAATGATCAGCCAAGGGGAAGAAGAGTGGCTGTTGGGTAACCTGAGGAAGTCCCACAGCTCCTTACGGCGGTAGTGGCAGTTTTCCCCGTAGACGACCGTAATGCAAAAGGAGAACCCACCAAGGTTGTTGCAGGACATAGTGATGGCTTGCGGGTGGGACGCCAAGAGGACGCCGGTGGGACGCCAGGAGGACGCCAGAGGGGAAGAAGAGTGGTTGTTGGGTAACCTGAGGAATATTCTATTTTGTTTGCACTAAAAGGTTTGCATAAGCACTTAAAGGTACACTCGTATTGTCATCAGTAATTTTGAATCAATTGTAAGTAAAGGAAGTAATTTAATCAGTAACTTTGGTTCGTACTTACTTGTAACTTTATATAAGTTACTAGAGCTATGATATTACTTATTGAAGCTTCGATATATATTACTGAAGCTTGGATATATATTACTTACCGAAGCTTGTATTTTTATTACTAAAGTTGCTAGAGATGAAGCGGGTTCATCTCATCTCTAATAGGTACGGGACCCATTGGATAAAGATCATGTGTGTGTGTGTGTGGTGGTGGTGGGGGGGAGAGGGGGGGAGTATGCTCCCTGGTTGCATACAACTTACATGCTCCCATCCTTTTTTCCTATATTTTTTTATTTTTTGAAATAAAACTGAGGGGAATTTAGATCACCATATATCACCAAGATATCATTCAAAATTCAACTTAATAAAAACTTTTATCTCATCCATCAAGACTGTCGAATTTTAACTGTTCAGAATTGCTGAAATTGACCCCTTCCAGGTGCAGGGCCGACCTTGGGCTTAGTTTTGAAGTGCAATTGTCCAGGGCCCATTAACTTTTGGGAGCCAGCATTATGTGTGATATGACTTTTAGTTTAGGAATAAAATAGCATCCGTCTTAGTGGACCTATAAAATTGAATTTTCGGTGAACCAACTCACTGAAAAATGGACCACTACATATTTGAATTTTCAGTGAATAACTCAATGTTAAAATAAAAAATTTAATGAGATTATATAAGGACTAATTGTTCTCCAAAAGTAGAATCTTTTATTTTATACTTGATGGTAAACATACTAAAGACAATTTGCTCTTAGTAAAAAATTTTTGCAAGGGCCTTTTTTTTCTTTTGTCTAGGGCTCATGAAATGTCTGGGACGGCATTGTACAGATGGACATGTTAGAAATGTCTATTTTCTGCAAAATTTGAAATATATATTCTATTTATTATTCTAAGTAAATTCCTCATGAATTTCATTTCAAAGAAATAAAAAAATTGAGGAAAACGGAATACAAGCATACTCTTACATGCTCCCACGGAGCATATACATTTAACCCTATATACACACACACGTATGTTAACTGATTGATGAATTTGTAGACTTCGAGCCCCGGACGGATTTTGGAGGGAAAAAAAGCTTGTCTGCCGGTGCAATTGCTGGCATCGTTGTTGGTTGTTGTTTGGTGATTTTCCTGATTATTTTAATACCTTGGCTTCTTCTGCGCAAAAAGGAACAGGAAAATGAAGGTAAGATTTCTTTAGGAATTGCTATGTTTTTGTTATAAGATAAATGTGCCAAATTACTACCCTTTATTTATGCATATGCTCTGTATTTTTCTTCCTTTCTAGACCACCATATACACAACTCATGCCCCATATTGATATGTTGTGTTCTCCAATATAATGCATATAATTTTTTGAGCAGAACTCAAGCAATTGAAGTTGCAAGGAGCCTTTTTCAGTCTTAGACAAATAAAAGTTGCAACCAAAAATTTTGATCCTGCAAACAAAATTGGTGAAGGGGGTTTTGGCGCTGTTTATAAGGTGACAGTTGTGTTTTGGATTTTTTTTAAACTGTCAGTATTATCAGTGAGCTTTAGAACTGTTTTACCAGCTAAGTTGACTTGTTTCTGGATGGACAATTTCAGGGTACACTTCCAGATGGTTCCGTAGTTGCTGTCAAGCAGCTCTCATCCAAATCTAAGCAAGGAAATCGTGAATTTGTGAATGAGATTGGCACGATATCTGCACTACAGCATCCGAATCTGGTCAAGCTTTTTGGTTGTTGCGTCGAAGGAAACCAGTTATTGCTAATATATGAATACTTGGAAAATAACTCCCTTGCTCGTGCTCTTTTTGGTAACTTCTTTCCATCTTCTTCTTCATGCACATTTATTCTAGCTTCTGAGCTTGCATTTTTTTACAAAATAATGATTATTGTGATACTTGTAGGACCCGATGATGCAAGGCTGAATTTGAACTGGCAAAGAAGACGCGAGATCACTTTAGATATTGCAAGAGGATTGGCTTATCTTCATGAAGAATCTAGACTAAAGATTGTCCACAGAGATATCAAAGCAACTAATATTTTACTTGACAAGGATCTCAATGCTAAGATATCCGACTTTGGACTGGCAAAACTTGATGATGAAGAAAACACCCACATTAGCACCCGAATTGCTGGGACTGTGTAAGTAACTGGACATTCCATGTTTTTGGATATTTTTTCGAGTCTTATGCTCTTAGCTACATTCTGCCAAAACTGAAATTATTTCTGAACTGCTATGGTAACCATCAAAATCATTGTAAGCTGATGGCTTCTATATGTATGGTTATACAAATAAGGAAGACTCCTATACATCTTGTATAAGTAGTAAATCTGTTTCTAAAGCCATATATGCCGTTATTTTTCTCAAATGCCTCAAAAACTTCCATCTAAGAGAATGAATGTATGTTTTCCTGAGTTATCCCGAGACCACTGCATTCTTGTTTTGATCTCTTTCAAATGGCCATGTTTTACCTGGTTACATTTAAACGTGGGTAATTGTTACCAGGATATATAGGTTCTGTAGGCACCTTTGTTCACTTTGGTCCATTTTCATGTTCGGCAAACAACCATAAGTTATATATACTACACTTCTGCAGAAGTTGTGGTGATGTTGAGAATATCTAGTATATGCATAATTTTCTATCGACCTATTTACAGTTTTTTTGAGGTAAAGAGAATTATCACACTCAAAACTTAATGGGTGATGCATCCTCCACTAGAAAAAACACATGATCTAAACAGAGAATATGTTTTTGTAACATTCAATAATTGCAAATATCTTAAGGGTGAAAGAGTTTTAAATTTTTTAATAAATTTGAAAATTGCTTTTCATAGTTCTTGAAGTTAAAATTTTCAAACTATAGTAGCTCAATGAAGTTAATGTAAATGGTATGCCCTTTCAGAGGTTACATGGCTCCAGAGTATGCAATGCGTGGTTATTTGACAGAAAAGGCAGATGTTTACAGCTTTGGAGTTGTTGTACTAGAGATTGTCAGTGGAAAAAGCAATACAAATTACAGACCTAAGGAAGAGTATGTGTACCTTCTTGATTGGGTAAGTGATGATCTTTTAAAAAGATACTTGCGACCATATTTTATCTAAGCATTCATGTAGTAAACTCGAATGGATGGAAGTTTTGATTTTATTTTATCAAGCATGCTTTGAATATTGTTAGAATAATTATGTTATTTTAGTTTTAATTGTCTAAATTAGCCATAGAGCTTTTCTCCTATATAAGAGAGCTCTAGGGTTTGATGGAAAGTTATCTCTTTATTTTCCCTCAACATGGTATCAGAGCGACGGTCCTAGAACGGAGCCTGTGCCCTAGTTCTGTGTCCCCACCAACAGCCCCGCTCGATTGAGGATCGCCGCCTCTGCAAGCCGCCTTTGCAAGCCCTGCTTGCGCGTGAGGCTTTCCAGCCCTCTCAGGCCTCTCAGGACGCGTGAGGCTTTCCAGCCCCGCTCGACAAAGGGTGCCGCCTCTCAAGCCCTGTCTGCGCGTGCGTGCGCGATAGCGCCCTCCTACGCGTAATCGCCCTCCTGGGCGCTAGTTCCTAGCGCACGAGCCCTCCTGCGTGCCCTCCTGAGCTCGAGTTCCTCCTGCGTGCGAGCCTCTTGCGCCCTCCTGCGCGCATCCCAGCGGTTCCACGCGTGGTAAGGGTTGTAACGTGAACAGTATCGCCCTGTGCACGCGGTCTTCTCCTGTGAACAGTAACCCTTGGCTGTTCACGTGATCCACCTGTGAGCAGCATATTTTGCCTCTTCCCAAAGAAAAGAAGAACTTCAAGGCATGGAAGGGGTTGTGGATTAAGTCTACATCCACAACCACCTTCATTTATGTCCAAGTAGACACTCTTGTCTAAGCCTCTTGTAGTCCCAGTCTATAGAACAAGTGTTGTCATCATGTCTGACAACAAAGTGGATGTTCCATCCTCGGGTGCCTTCAAAGGTTCCACACCCATTGCCAAGATGGATGGAACCAATTATGAACTGTGGGCCATGCAGTTCATGAGTTTTATGCAGTGTAATGGCAAAAAGCACATCCTCACTACAGAGGAGCCAAGTGACAAGACTGGGATACATGCCTCATGGGAGGCAGATGATGCGTATGCTCGAGTATGGCTATCCGAGACTGTTTCCACGGAGATAGCCAATGACATACTAAGCCAGCCTACTGCAAAGGCTATGTGGGACATTCTTGCTGCGACTTACTCTCAGACAAAGAATGAGTCCAAGATCCTCCAGCTACAGCATGATATCTTCACATCAAAGCAGAATGGTCGTCCGCTTCACACCCTCTATACCTCTTTGAGGGGTATGTTCGAGAGGCTGCATGGGTACATACCTTTGACCGCTACACCAGAACAACTTAAAGCATATAGAGATTCTATGATGACTAGGGTATTTCTTGCAGCCATGGATCCAGAGTATGATGCAGCTCGTGCACAGATTCTCACTGATGCTACAATACCTCCGATGGAGGAGGCATATCGGAGATTGAGCAGACTATCTATATCCTCTGGTAGTACCATACAGCAACAGACATCTTCAGCAATGGCAACCTCACGTAGAGGCAGTCATACAGCATATCGTGGCCGAGGAAGCTCAAACCGTGGTAGAGGAGGTGGTGGTCGAGGTCGATCATGCACTTTTTGTCACAGGACGGGTCATTCTGAGGAGACCTGCTACTTAAAGCATGGGTTTCCAGCATCAGCCAGGGTTGCAGAGCAGACACAGCAGACTGGGAGTTTACCTGATCAGAGGTTTGATGAGTTTGTAGCAAGACTGAGAGAGATTATGCCTGGCACATCTGGGTATACCAGTTCTCCTTCAGGATCTTCGGAGGTGGCTGCTTCTGCTTCAGCATCCACGACAGGTACGGCATTTGCCTTTACTACGTGTTACAAGGCGGATCTATCAGAATGGATCATGAATTCATGTGCATCACACCATCTCTGTGGTGATAGAGGTCAGTTTAGTGTCTTTCATCCTGTTCGATCTGAACGATCGGTGGTGATAGCTGATGGTACATATTCCCCTATTACTGCTCAGGGGGAGGTGCAGTTGACTCCTACCTTGAGATTGTCTAATGTTCTCTATGCACCTAAATTTTCGATGAATTTGTTGTCTATTAGTCAAATCACCAAAGATTTACATTGTCGTGCTATATTTGATCCATCTGCTCTTGTGTTTCAGGATATACTTACGGGCAGCGTGATTGGAACTGACCGTGAGCAAGGGGGCCTTTACAGACTAGTGCAGTCTTCATATGCTGGTGTCTCATCCTCTCTACGCACTGGGTCTGTTTCTCCGTATATGTGGCATCTGAGATTTGGTCATCTTCCTCTGCAAAAGCTGATTCATGTTCTCCCTCAGATTTCTCC
Source organism: Ottelia alismoides (assembly GCA_037367405.1). Classification (NCBI taxonomy): domain Eukaryota; kingdom Viridiplantae; phylum Streptophyta; class Magnoliopsida; order Alismatales; family Hydrocharitaceae; genus Ottelia; species Ottelia alismoides. The sequence goes on along the minus strand of JAZKJV010008355.1, from coordinate 241,321 downwards.
TCGCTCTACTTTCCGGTGCGAGGCCTGTCAGCTTGGGAAGCACCACCGGTCTTCTTTCCAGAGTCGCCAAAGTCCGAGTAGTTATAGTCTGTTTGAGTTGTTCCATTTTGACATTTGGGGTCCTAGTCGTGTCTCTGATCATCAGGGACACAGATTTTATCTTGTTGCTGTTGATGAGTTTTCTAGGTTATGTTGGGTTTTTCTTCTCAAGAATAAGTTTGATGCTGGTCCTGTTATTCAGTCGTTTATTAATGAAGTTAAGAACATTTTCTCTGCCAGAATTAAGTACATACGCTCAGACAATGCTCTAGAATTTTGTACTTCTCAGCTTTCTCGATTTCTTCAAGCTCAGGGTATTGTGCATCAGACATCGTGTCCTTACACCTCCCAACAGAATGGGGTGGCTGAGAGGAAACACCGGCATTTATTGGATATCACCAGGACTCTCTTGATTCAGAGCCGTGCTCCTCATTCCTATTGGGGAGATGCGGTTCTAACTGCTTGTTACTTAGTGAATCGTATGCCTTCTTCTGCGTTAGGGGAAAAGGTCCCGTTCTCGATTGCGTTTCCCGAGAATGATCTTTTCTCCCTTACGCCTTGTGTTTTTGGATCACTTGCATTTGTTCATTGCTTCTCTCCTGGTCTTGACAAGCTCTCTCTTAGAGCTGTCAAATGCGTGTTTGTGGGTTACTCCAAAACCCAAAAAGGTTATCGGTGTTTTGATCCAGTTAGACGACGGTACTATGTTAGTGAAGATGTCACCTTCTTTGAGTCCATTATGTATTTTTCTCCTACAGGTGACAGGCTCACTCACTCAGAAGAAGGGGACGATATCTATGTGCCTCCTCCTCCTCCGTCTGTTCCATGCTTTATTCCGACATCACCAGCTACTCCACCGCCACCACCACCACCGCCACCGCCACCACCACCTTTTTATCCTCAGGTCTATCAGCGTCGGCCCTCTACTCATGTGCCTCCTCCATCATCCAGCGCGCCCGCGGTATGTACTGATCCTTTGAGTTCTTCTGATGGCACATGTGATTTGCATGTGCAGCTGGATGTACAGGGTACTGATGGTACTCCCACTCCTCCAGTTGATGACCTAGATATTCCTATTGCACATCGAAGGCAGAAGCGTGCGCAGACGATGAATCCCAAGTATGGGATGGAGTTTGGATCTCAGGTCTCGTTGGAGCGTCTATCCACAGACTTTCGCCAGTATGTTGTTGGGTTATAGGCAGTACAGATCCCACGGTCATACCAGGAGGCACTACAGAGCAGTCCGTGGCGTTTAGCTATGGAGGAGGAGATGGCGGCGTTGCAGTCGCGTACTACGTGGAGTATTGTGCATCCTCCATCAGGTGCGTCAATAGTGGGCAGCAAATGGGTATTTACTGTTAAGCATAGGGCTGATGGTACGGTGGATAGATACAAAGCCAGGTTGGTTGCTCGTGGGTTCACCCAAACATATGGGGTGGACTATCAGGAGACGTTTTCTCCAGTAGCACGTCACTCTACCTTACGGATTCTTATTGCAGTTGCTGTTGTCCGTGACTGGCCCCTATTTCAGCTGGATGTCAAGAACGCTTTCTTGTATGGTGATTTGCAGGAAGAAGTTTATATGCAGCAGCCACCAGGGTTTGCTGCTGAGGGGGAGTCCAATATGGTGTGCCGTCTTCATAAGGCAATATATGGCCTGAAGCAGAGCCCACGGACTTGGTTTCAGAAGCTCTCGGAGTTGATTGAACAAAAGGGCTTCGTCAGATCTACAGCAGATCATACTCTCTTTGTAAAGAGAGACCAGCGAGGTATTGTGATCATCTTAGTGTATGTTGATGATATTGTTATCACTGGCAGTAATGAGCAGGGCATTCAAGCAGCTAAGGATTTTCTTAGCAAGCAGTTTGTTACGAAGGATCTGGGTACACTTCGTTATTTTTTAGGATTGGAGTTTGCACGAAATGAGCAAGGCATAGTAATGACACAAAGGAAGTATGTTACTGATATGTTATCTGAGACAGGTATGGCAGGATGTAGACCAGCTACTACTCCTATGGATCCTAATGTTAAACTTTATGATGATGACTCTGAGGAGGTGGACAAGAGACGATATAGAGAGCTCGTGGGAAAGTTGTTGTATGTTACTATTACCCGACCGGATATAGCCTTTGCGGTGAATAGGGTAAGTCAATTCATGGAGCAACCCAGGCAGGCTCACATGAATGCTGTTTTTATGATTTTGAGATATCTAAAGTCGTCTCCAGGTGCTGGTCTTCTGTTTAGAAGAAATACCTCTATATCCGTCACAGGTTGTGCTGATGCAGACTACGCTGGGTGCCCTAATGATAGAAAGTCTACTTCAGGCTTTATTGTATTTGTTGGCAGCTCACCAGTAGCTTGGAAGAGTAAGAAACAGACTGTCGTGGCTCGATCCAGTGCAAAGTCAGAATATTGGGCAATGGCCCAAGGTAGTGCTGAGATGATGTGGGTTAAATCTGTTTTGACTGATTTAACTATTGAAGTACCTCTTCCTATGCATCTTAAATGTGATAATCAGGCAGCCTTGTTTATAGCCAATAATCCAGCCTTCCATGAGAGGACAAAGCACATTGAAGTGGATTGTCATTTTACAAGGGACTTGATTCAAAAAGGGCTTATTTCGACTTCTTATGTATCATCAGGAGAGCATATTGCAGACATGTTTACCAAGGCTCTTGCTAGGGGTCCTTTTCATCTCTGTTGTTCCAAGCTGAGCATGATAGATATATATGCTCCAGCTTGAGGCGGAGTGTTAGAATAATTATGTTATTTTAGTTTTAATTGTCTTGTCTCTGTAAATTACCCATAGAGCTTTTCTCCTATATAAGAGAGCTCTAGGGTTTGATGGAAAGTTATCTCTTTATTTTCCCTCAACAATATGATTGCCTTTTCATGATATGTTTTATTCTTCTATAATGACAGCCAACTTTATTCTAATTGAGATTGTGTGGGGAGGCTCAGACATTAGTTTACGATGTTTCCTTTCTTATATGTGAGGCATGTTTCCTTGACAAGCTCGTTAAATCTATAACTTTGTTAATTATGTCCTAATTATTCTTAAAACCCCCTTCGACTAAGGAAAAATTAAATATTTTATGCTACTTGCCTTAAATAATGTGGAAACTTCTTACTTATCTTGCATGCCAAGTTATATGGGTGTTATTGGCAGGTTTCATACCTCTTAGTTGGGTAGATTTCTTGGAACATATGTCCATATATTTCTTAAAACTCATGGTATTCTAAGAAATAAAACATCCTTTCTCACTGTCTGCAATATTTCCCTGCCGCATTGGAGGCAATTTCCTATTGTCTTGTGGTGATTTTGTCTATGGAAAATCAGGATGTAGTCGATCCTTTTCCAAACAAGGGTATCAAAGGCATGCATGTCATGATAGAATGAGGATTTCTCATGCAAGGATACGTCGTCACATCCTTAGCTACCACATCTATACTTGCATCATTCTCGGAGGAGATGAGATTGTGGCAGAATATTGAGACACATGAGCGAGAAAGGACTCCTTACCGTGTGAAAAGGATTACTCTTATGTGTTTAGAAAATGGGAGTCTCGGAAGCATCTCTCTATGTCAATAGGAGTATAAGCTGGAGATATGTGCATTCTATGAGTAGAGGACCTGATGGGAGACGTGGGTTTTCGGAGAAGAAGCGTGTGAGAGAGAGAGAGAGAGGAGGGCCATCATTCGAGCAGATCGCATAAAGGTTTGGAGGGAAGCAATGGGGCATTGATCATGTCTGGCGTTTGCAAGTCGGTCGTTCTTGTTAGCAGTATTCGCAGGAGGATGGGGGTGCCGAGGACTATCCTTGTACCGAATCTGAAGAAAATTTGGTATTTCTAATGCAGGAGGGAAGGGCATATCGCGTGGCAGAGTGGGGCTCACGACCAAGTTTGTTTCCTGAACATCTGTGGATCGAGTATCATCTTGATGTCAGGAAGATGGGTATAGATGTCAGAAAGCAGCGCGAACTTGTAGTTGATTTTCTCATTGCAGAAAAGGCATAAAGCGATCTAATTTGGAGGTTGGTGGTTCCCGAAAAAGATCATGTGTTGGGTTGCTGGGAGGATGGGGTTTGGTTGTTGGAGTTGGTTTTGTGTATGACTGAGGGCATTACAATGATTGGTGTTGTTTGATAAGATCATACAAAGTATCTCTATCTTCTCATTGCATTTGAATCCAATTTCAGTACAATATCCAACATTTTGTACTAAGATTGGATAACTAGGTCACTGAGCGGAGTCACTAAAATCCAAAAATGTTTCATCGCTCCCTCAGAATGGAAATATCGTGATATATAATTAATTATATCACATCACCCTTGAGTATTTCTAATACTTGCACATTTTGTATATCGGAAGATCATTAATAAACCTTAAGTTTTGATCTCATTTTAAATGTATCCTTCAGAGTTTTATCATTAAGTTTATCATTCGATCATTGTGAATTGGTACCGATCACATACTTTCCAAAAGCATATATCATTCCTACAAATCATGTTTTGCTTCCAAACAAAATGACTATTATGGAATTTGGTTTATCCCATCTCATGAGTGAGGAGGTCGTATCTTCTGCTTCAGTGATGAACTTGTATGATAACTTTGAGAGATCGTATTATTTATCTCCTTCTCAGGATAGAGATCTCTTCTTGATAATTATTTGACGGTGTGGTTGAGACCTTAATCTAACACTTTAAATATTCAACACATCACTAACCTTTATGATCCAACAATTGGATCAACATCTCTATGATCTCACGATGGTCAAGATACATAACTCTATTTGTACAGAAGGAGCCAATAAGTGCATACATACTAATATCAAAAAAAGTGAATAAATCAATAATTGTTATCGATAAATAATTTACAATAACATTTGTTGTAGAAATGATTCACTAGGAGCTCACATGTCTAGCAGGTCTTCCCAAACTAGATACAAGGCCCTAAATATCAGTTTCAGTCACCGTATCGTGACTGAATGAAACAAAATTTCGATCTCGAATGAAATTTTGGTCATTTAGGTCAGGGTTAGTTCTATAATCTGCCCATCTATCTGAGATATTGACCATTTCGGTCGATTTTCAATTGCCTGTCGAAATCGAAATTCGGTTGAATTTCGATGAAATTTGGCACCAGACTGGATCATTACACATGATGAAGCCCATCGTACATATCCTTTATAACACTAACGTACTGGACATGCACTTGTCTCTTCTCCAAAACTGTCGACAAGATCTCCCATGGAATAAATCATAAACCTTCTCGAATTCAATAAAAATAACTTTTTGATATGTGATGCTGCTAGTAAAATTCCGGTATTTAATTGCTTGGTGATGTGACTGTGAATGGAGGATCTGCGTATTCTTTGTGGTAGCGTAAAAAATTGTGTTCGGTCCAAATGATTTTTTTAGAAATATGTAAAAAAAAAGGTGGTCGCTTATTGTTTGGGTAGGTTTCAATCCATTGTAGGATTTATTTTAGCACAATAATTTTTACTTCATTCTTAGTGTTGAAGAATGGTCTTGGTGGGCTATGTGATAAACTCAAAAATCAAAAGGTCTTGTATTCCACACAAGGCGAGAACACAATCGAAGTGTCGACCAATCAAAATCTGAATTTAATCAACAATTAACCCACACTAAAGATCGATAAATTAGAAATAATGTGGAGTTAAAATTTATTTTTAACTCTGCACAAATGGTGTATAGTGACAAGTATGCAGAGAGTTCGAACACAGGGAGCAAGCAGGGTAATTCACAAAAATGTGCACAAGTATGTGTATGTGATGTGTCTACACTAAGCAAGCAAGGAAATTTTTGTGGGTTTTTAATTTTTAATTTTTTTTAATTTAATTTTTAATTTTGTATTTTGATTTTTAATTTTATTATTTTTATAATTTTATATTTTATATTTTTCTTTTTCTTTTTCAATATTGGAATTTAAAGACAATGGAATAAAAGACAAGGTAAAATATTTATAAAACTAAGTAAAAATTACCAAAAATTCAGAAATAAATTGTTTTTGATATTTTTATGATTTTCTACTGTTTTTGTGATTTTTGGGGATTTTTCAAGGTGTTTTTGGTATTTTTAATTACTGCAATAAGTCAAAACAGTGAAACAAGAGCTGGCTGTGAATACAATAGGATTTAAAAATAGCAGCCAGTACTCAAAATTTTTCACACTATTTTTCAAATAAAAGGAACAAAATAAGGAGCACACAGAACCTGAGTTTGCATTTTTTAGAGTTTTCCTTGATTTTATATATTTTTTTGAAGTTTTAGGGTGTTTTCAAATTTTTAGTGTTTTTCTTTTGAAATTTTTAGTGATTTTTGGACTGACACTAAAATAGGCTAAAATAGACACTAGGTATTTTTTTTGGAATTTTTGGAGGGGTTTTAATAATTTTTTGGTATTTTCTAAGCTAGACAGTGCACAAAAAGCATGTTTTTTATTTTTAATAAATATGAAAATAAAATAAAATCAAAAACTAAAACGATAGCGTGAAAGTACACATGTCCAGGAACTAAACCCTATTTTTGTGGAATTTTTGGACTTAAGATGATAATATAAATAATAACAACAAGCATCCAAACATTAAACAATCCTCACAGGGGTATTTCTGCAATTTAGAAAACATCCAGGGGAACACATGAAATTTTCCACGAAATATTACACTAGATATTCAATTTAAAGTACCAAAATACAATTACAAGACCCGCCTGGGTATCGATGTAAATTCCCCACCAAGGCGCGTGACTCGCACGCACCTGGCAGGGACTAAAATGCAATATTTAAAACTCCAGGGGGGATAGATGCAAAATATCCCAAAGGTTTACACTGTAATACAAAATCTTGGGACTAAAACTAAATACACTGAATACCGAGGGTACCCTTGCAAAATGCCCACACCTCACGTGAACTGGTCACGTGAGGTGACGTCGCGAGGGACCCATGCGCAAATAAGTAAACTGCAGAGATGTTTGTGCAAATATTACAAAAATACTGAACGACACATGAAAGTTTAGGTCCCAATAATATTACAAAAATTTGCTAGGGTGAAGATTGCAAAATACCCAAGCAGGCGGAAGATCGGACGGTGGAGTGAACTCCACTTGTCCACGTGTCAGCACGGGGGCCCGCGATACCCCTTCGCGATCCAGCGGCTCAGATAAGAAGATCTTCGCGCGATGAACGGCTGAGGGACGTCCTGATCGGACGGCTGCTGGATGATCTGGGGCACCCTCTTGATCGGACGGCAGCGAGGCGCGCTGAAGGAACAGGGAAGAAGGACCGCCGTGGCGACCTTCTCCCGACGGTAGCGCCTCACTCCGACGGTGGACGAGCTTCAAAACGGGCCCAGGATGTTGCTGCAGGTCCTCTCTATTGTTAGGAGGCAACGGAATGGCGCGAAGCACGGCGGAGCTCTTCCACGGCGAGGAGGAAGCTGTGAAGCTCCAGGTGCTCCGGCGAAGATCCAAAGATTCTCCCGACGCTTCGATGGGCGTCAGTACCTGCACAAAAAGCTTACAGAGGTCGAGGGCAAAATGCCTCGACCTCAGGTGGCTCTCGAGATGGAATGAAGGGCGAGATGGGGACTCGCCGGAGTTGCGCTCCGGCGAGGTGATCAATGACGTGATTAAGTGAACGATTTGACGAAGAACGATGGGCGAAATTATCCTAAAGCGACGAGGAACGAGAGGGGGATAAATAGAGGGAAAGAACAGCCTCGATGGCCTGGGGCCAGAGGGTGGTTACCTCGACGGCGAAGCTTCACTAGAGGTTGGTTGGAACTCGCCCAAACGTGGCTGATCCACCGCCTTGACGAGAGCTCCACAGAGCTGTCACCTCCAGGAACTCCTAGCGAGGTCAAGGGGGGAAAGTTTGGATGGATTTGCGGTTCAACCCGGGGAAGGAAGTAATAGGTTTGTATTTGAAGAGTGGTGGGTGCGTGTTTTTGAGGAGGAGTCACGGGCGAGAGGAGGAGATCTGGGTAGATCTAGGAGGGCGGCGAGGTAGGTGGATCTACAGGGAACAAGTTTCGTGAAGAAGTCGGCCCCTCTCGAGCAACGCAGTGATGGCGAAAAAATCGAGAAGGACGTGTCTTGGGAAGGGTTGAGAAGAGGTACATGAGGCAAGGTCAGACTGTTGACCCGCCGGTCAACAGTCGGAGGCTCCTGGTTGGTCCACGTGGACCAACCAGGGAAAAGACTGAAAAATCATCTTATTAATTCGATTAAAAATAGAAAATAGTCGAATCAAATTGTGGTTATTAAATAAAAAATGCTTAAAATTTTATGTAGTATTTTATTATGATTTTTATTTATTTTTATGAGGCATATTTTTACAAGTTTGCATTTATACCCTTATAGATATCTATATCTATGTATTTAAGTATTCTATTTTTATTTAGGTATTTTTAATATTATTATTTTTATTTATGATTTTATAAAATGATAAAATACTTTTATCTACACAAATATATTTTTTATTTTATTTTCTGGTTTATTTTGTATATTTAATAAAATACAAACAGGTATGTATAGGTATAGGTAATGTATCTATGTTTTGTGTATATAAGTATTTTTATTTTGATTTTTATTTACGTTTTTATTCTGATTTAAATATTCACAATTATTATAAGTAATATTTACAACATTATAAAATTATAAAAATACAAAAATAATAAATAAAGAATAAATTGAATATTTTAATCTGTACAATGTACAATGAGGGTCCAAAACTCAACTTTCAAACCGTAGCTCCGCCAAATGCGAAACCACCGCCGTTGAATAGCTTATTTTCTTCTATATACAATTAAAGGTGAGTATGCTGCATTTGGAGTTGTCAGTTGTGAGATACGGGTCTGGGAAGTTGGAATTCTGGATTTTTATTCAGACCATAACTTTTTATCTGTACATTATTTTTCTGTGAAATCAATTTTATATTTTTCTTGATAAAATTATCTACAACTTTCATGTACAAAGTTTCTTTATTTGATGTATAAAAAGTGGAACCAAAAATAGCTCCCAAAATGAATAAAGAATGAATAGAATGTATAGGTATATTATCTGTATTTCTGACCTTATCTCCCCCTACTTTATTCCTTGTCGACCTATTCATCAAGATGCCTAGGTCTCGGGGTTTTGGATCATAAAATATTTCCAATATTTTATTCTTTTTCTTTTCTTTATTTATTCTATAATTTTGGCCTTAATTATAATATTTTAGACACTATCTGAATGCACATGCATGGATGCTAATATGCTCTATTTAAGGGTATTTACAGGCATTTGCTAGGGTTTTTAGTGCCAAAATGATAGAATAAAGATGATGAAATGTGGATTCATCATCCCCCTATACTTTACCTTTGCTAGTCCCTAGCAAACACTTATGCAATAAGTGCAGAAAGAAAAAGAAAGAAAAGAAAAAAAGAAAGTTAGATTTAGTTCAATTATCAAACTTGTCTTCACAAAATCAAAGTTTGGAGCTTAAGTCGGACCTTTGGAATTTTAGTGCGGTCGGAACCTTAATGAGAACCAAGTTTGAAATCCAACAGTCCTTGAGAATCCCAAAACTCTGTCCAAGTCTCCTCAATAGCCAGGTCAGAAGTACTTCAACTCATACGCAAACTCTTACGACTATGAGTCTGACTCGTACAGTGTAAGTGATATGTAGCTCCCCACCTCAGAAGTGACAAAGAGACAGCCTCCCCCAACCTGGTAACTCTAATGCCTCGGTCTAGCAACTCTTTCCTCGAGAAGCGAGGTATTCCCTTCTAAGTTCAAGTGGAACCGGCTCAAGAAGAGGGGGAAGAAGTATAGACTTTTGGGAGCTCAACCAGTGTAGCTAAGTCTCCCGCTGCAAGCTTCGTGAGATGTGACATGGATACCATAAGCTTTTGCTTTATTGGACTATATACACTCCGGTGGGGTTATTAAATTTTCAATCCGACCCACCACCTTTTTTGGAGTTCTTTTCTTTTTTTTTTTCAATTGCATATGTACAACATATCTACATGGTGCAGCATATATACAAGAAATTTTCCTCTTGAGCCAGTAGACTATCCCTCTTTTGAAGCTTTATTGCAACCCACGGCTTCTGTCTTTAGCCTTCATCACCACTAGACCAAGTTGAGGTGCACTTCCTTCACTAGAAGAAGAAGAGAGGTTCCGCCTAGAAGTACTACCCTCATATGCTACCCCAAGCCAAAGGAAACTGCCTCCTCACCACCTCATCCGTGGAGAGCTATGTGAAAGGTGCAGGTGTCCAAGTTAGGTCATTATCAACAAGAGTCGTGCGTGTGCTCCGAAATACTCTACTTAGGCAGTCAAGAATCCGTTGAACCAAGTCCCGTGATCCTCAAAGAATTAAGTCAACTAGACCTGAAGTACCTCAAACCCAGTTCCTATAAGGTTCCTGTTATTAGGTAGATTTTAAGGTCCAATCAAGCTCCAATCTCCGGATTTTACTTAGACTTGTTCAACTATCAAACTCAATCCGAAAAATGCTCATGCTATGCTATGCAAGAAATATTTTTGTGATGCAATTTTCAAGATTTTGAACTTTTTATGGATTTTTGAAAAGATGATGCATGCGCATGCAGATGCAATTTTTTGTATTTTTCAAAAAGATCTTTCAAATGTTTTTGGATTTTAGTTTTTGCAAATGTTTTTGGGATTTTTGAAAACAAAAAGATTTTGGCTGAAAAATAGGTTAAAATATGTACACGGGCGTGCTTCTTATATTTACAAGAAATGGATTTTAAGAATTTACAGGGTAAGTGGTCAATTTTATAAGTACATTTATATAGTGGATTTTGGTGTGATGTCAGTATTCCTCAAACTTATTTGACACAAACTTTTCACACCATTTTTGAAAACTATAGTCCAAAATAGTTTTTAGAAACATTTTTACAAACATGTACACACATTTGAAAATCATTTTGCAAAGGTTTTAAAAACAGTATATATGGATTTTTCAAAGGATTTTTGCAACCATTTTTCAAACCATTTGCAAATCATTTTTTCAAATCTTTTATTTCACATAAAGAAAATAAATTTTACAAATCACACATTTTTACAAAGGTTGAAAACATGTAACAAAATATTTTCAAAATAGTTTTCAATAGATGTTTCACAAAGATTTTCAAACTATTTTTCAAACATTTTGCAAAAAACATTTTCACCTGATTTATTAATCAGTATATATAAAAAGAATTTAAGGAATAATGACATCTTTTTATTAAGGAATTTTAATGAATTTTGATGAATTATTAGCCATATTTATTAAGAAAATACGAAAGTACGAGTTATGGCTAAAGTATATACACAGTATATACGACCCCCCTATACTTAGCTGGAGCTATGTCCTCATAGATCGGAGAGAAAAGAGAAGACATAACTCGTACTAAGTATAGACAAGTCTAAAGAATAAATAAAGGAATGGATGAACAAACGAATGAGAAGTTGACCGTCCCTCCTATACTTAGGATCAAATAATCCTAAGTATAGCAGACTGTACACAACGCAGGGAGGGTCAAGGGTGGGAATGAACAGATCGTACTCAGATTGTCTCCCCCTATACTTAGGGTAAGATATCCCTAAGTATAGACAAGAAGAGGAGACAATGGAGAGGATCAAAGAATGGAAATACTCGGGGTGCACACCCCCCTATACTTAGGACAAAGTACGTCCTAAGTATGGAAAACTGTCTACAAGGGCGGCACCTTTTTGATAGATAAAGAAGATAGAGATGGGAAAGAAGAAAAGAAGAAAAAGCATTAACAGATGAAATCGTGATATGAACAGATGGATCTGTACAGCGAAAGATGGAACTGATCACCGTGTATGAGATGCAGATGATGTGAGTCAAAGAGTACATCTCATACCAGAAGAATGGGGGCAACGTCAATGGTCGGCGGATCATGATCAAGATATAGTTTCAGGCGTTGACCATTGACGCGGAAGGTAGAGGAAGATGACGGTTCGGATATGTCGATGATGCCATTGTCATGTACCTTCCTAACCACATAAGGACCTTTCCACTTGCTCTGCAACTTCCCTGGGAATAATTTCAGCCTGGAATCAAACAACCATACTCTCTGATCTGGCTCAAACTGTTTATGGCTGATATGCGAATCGTGCCATGTCTTCACTTTCTCTTTATACTGTAGGTTGTTCGAAAAGGTTGTGTCTCTTAGTTCTTCCAGGGCTGCCAATTCTGCTCTTCTCTGGTCTCCTATACTCTCCGGATCCAAAAGCAACTCAGTGACTGCCCAAAAAGATTTGTGCTTGATTTCCACTGGCAAAAGGCATGGCTTGCCATAAACGAGACGAAAGGGAGATGTCCCCAATGGATTCTTGAAAGAAGTCCGATAGGCCCACAAGACCGAGTCCAAAAGCTGTGACCAATCTTTTCGGTCTGGGCGGACAACTTTCTGCAAGATAGTCTTTATCTCCCGATTCGATACTTCGGCAAGACCATTAGTCTGAGGGTGATATGGAGTGGCAACCCGATGGTCAATGCCGAACTCGTCTGCAAGGGCCCTAACCTTATCATTGATGAAATGAGACCCCCCGTCTGAAATCAAGACTCTAGGTACCCCGAACCGTGAAATGATATTTTTCCTCAAGAATTTGCACACGGTTTTCGCATCTGCGGCTCGGGCGGGGATGGCCTCAACCCATCGGCTGACATAATCCACAGCGAGCAAAATATGCTCGAATCCCTGACTCTTAGGAAATGGGCCCATGAAATCAATCCCCCATGCATCAAAAACCTCACAAAAGTGAATGGGTTGCATGGGCATCATGTCTCTCTGTCCGCAGGTTCCCATTTTCTGACAGTCAGTACATCTCTTCACGAACTCATCAGAATCCTTGAAGAGAGTAGGCCACCATAGGCCGGATTGAAGCACCTTCTGTGCTGTCCTTTTTCCAGAATGATGTCCTCCTGCCTCAAGCTTGTGGCAATATGTGAGGACGCTTTGCTGCTCTTCTTGAGGAATGCACCTTCTCCAGATACTATCCCCTCCTTCATGATAAAGGATGGGATCTTCCCAATGATAAAACTTGGCCTTAGCTAGGAAGGTCTCAAGTTTCTGTCTGGGCCAACCCTGAGGGACTGTCTTGGCAACAAGATAGTTTACAAAGTCAGCATACCACGGGAGTGAGGCGACAGCCAAGATCGCCTCATCTGGAAATGTTTCTGTGATAGGTGCGCTGGGCTCAGATTCCTCAAGATTCTCCAATCTGGAGAGATGATCCGCCACCACATTCTTGACTCCAGGCTTATCCTTAATCTCAATATCAAATTCCTGGAGTAGAAGGATCCATCTGGTAAGACGTGCTTTGGCATCCTTCTTAGCCATTAAGTACCGGATGGCGGTGTGATCAGTGTAGATGGTCACTCTAGATCCGAGAATATACGATCGGTACTTATCAAGAGCGAAGACTACGACCAGCATCTCTTTCTCAGTCACAGTGTAATTCTGCTGAGCGGCATCCAAAGTCCGGCTGGCGTAATGAATGGCAAAAGGTAATCCATCCCTCCTCTGTCCTAGCACAGTCCCAACGGCAAAATCTGAAGCATCCGTCATGATCTCGAATGGGAGAGACCAATCGGGTGGCTGAAAGACAGGAGCTGAAACAACCATATTCTTGAGAGTCTCAAACGATTCAAGACACTTATCATTGACAATAAACTCAGTGTCTTTCGTCAGCAAGTCAGTGAGCGGTCGGGCAATTCGGCTGAAGTCCTGAATGAACCGTCGGTAGAAACCGACATGCCCCAGAAAAGACCGTAACTGACGCAAATTGGACGGCGGATTGAGTTTTCTGATGATATCCACCTTGGCGGGATCGACCTCCATGCCTCTGTTGGAGACGATATGACCAAGGACCGTCCCTTGAGTCATCATGAAATGACTTTTCTCCCAGGATAAGACAAGATTGACCTCAATGCAGCGCTTCAGCACACGGTCTAGGCAGTCAAGACAAGCATCGAACCCGTCGCCATAGACTGAGAAGTCATCCATGAAGACCTCTAAACAGTCACCCACCATGTCCGAGAAGATGGACAACATGCATCTTTGGATTGTCGCCGGAGCGTTACATAGACCAAAGGGCATCCGTCTGAAAGCATACGTCCCAAACGGACAGGTGAATGTCGTTTTCTTCTGGTCCTCGGGCGCAATGGCCACTTGATTATATCCAGAGTACCCGTCAAGGAAACAATAATGACTCTTCCCAGCTAACCGCTCGATAATCTGATCAATGAAGGGTAGCGGGAAGTGATCCTTCTTGGTGGCCTCATTCAATCGTTTGTAGTCCACACAGACCCTCCAAGAAGTGGGTACTCTGGTAGCGATCTCCTCTCCAGACTCATTGACAACTGTAGTGATACCCGTCTTCTTGGGCACCACATGTAGCGGACTCACCCATTTGGAGTCGGAGATGGGATAGATGAAATCGGCGCTCCACCACCTTGAAATTTCTTTCATGACTACGTCTCGAAGATTCGGGTTCAGCCGTCGTTGGAACTCACGCGACGGCTTAGCGTTATCCTCAAGATAGATGTGGTGAGAGCAAAGATTTGGGCTCAGCCCCTGGAGATCAGCTATACTCCAACCGATTGCCTTGCGGTTTCTTTCAAGAACCTCCATCAGACGAGATTCCTGTTCTCCAGTCAAATCTGCTGAGATAATGACTGGGTACATTTCTGGCTCACCCGCAAGGAATCTGTATGTCATCGACTGCGGCAGAGGTTTCCGTTCTGGACAACTGGGAGGTGGCAGATCTGGCTTCTGATATGTCTGTGTAAATGCTACCAGGTCTGCATGGGAGAACTCTCGCTCTGCATGAATTTCTGACGAAGGGTGGCCTGCTGAATCATCTATAAACTGCACTGGCTCGCACTCTGTCATGGCTGTCGGCTCAGAAGGAATCAGACAAGGCAAATAATCATCAAAGTCATCCCAGTCAATGTCTGAATCCGAGGGATCTGAAGAAGATGAACATGATTGAAATTCCTCAGCACCACTCATCACAACACTGTCAGCCTCAGATATATCCTCATCCAGGGATGTGCTCTCCCGGCTCTCGATTGCCATGAGCTTGAGATATAGTGAATCTGTAGGCAAGGCGAGGGTCGGCGCTACGGGATCTTTCCAGTTGGATTCATCATCAGTCATCTCGAAATCACAAACCTGGTGGATGTCTAGCTCCTCTTCTGTCATCTGCTCGGCTTCGCTGGATTGCTCTGAGCATGCCAACTCTCTGGCTCTGGTCTGGTCGATCGTATCTATTTGTATGCTTTCGCCCTCTACGCGAAAACATACCGTCCCACTGTCATGGTCGGATACCGCCTTGGCAGTGGCCAAGAATGGGCGTCCGAGTATGATGGGGGCATCGGTTACCGACTCAGGGATCTCCATGTCCAATACAACAAAGTCCACGGGGAATTTCAGGCCCTGAATGGTAACGACCACATCCTTCAACAACCCCTTCGGCCTCTTAATCGACCTGTCAGCAAACTGAAGGACTGTTCTGCTTCGAAGAAGAGGGCCAAACTCGAATCGCTTGAGTAAGGCTGCCGGAAGGAGGTTGATCGAAGATCCGCTGTCTAATAGAGTACGATCGAACCGCTGCTCCTGGATCTCGCATCTGACATAGGAAGCTCCTGTATCGGGTCGCTTAGCTGGCAATGTGTTCTGAATGGCGCAGCAAGTGTCATGAGTGAGCATATGGATTTGATCTCTGTGCCTCTTCTTCCTTCGGACAGTAGTTGTCTCTTTCAAATTCTTTTTGAAGAAGGGGATAGGCTCAAATGCTTCTCGTAGAGTCAGCTGAATGTGAAATCTATCAATCATTTGGTTGCCGAACTCTACCTGCTGATCTTTTTTAGGATTCTTTTTTTTATTCTCCTTCGCACGGCGGAGCGCCTCAGGGAAGGGGATGGTAGGGACCTCCTCAGATGGAGGACTAGGAATCGGTTCCTGTGCCTGTGAAGAAGAAGGATTCACACAACCATCATCATGCAACACATATGGATCCGCAATGTGAACAGAAGCCTTTCCTTTATTCATATTTTTGTGTGTCTTTTTGTTCCCACAGTCCTTGGGTACAAAATGTGGCAACATCACAGATGGTTGCTCAACAAAAGTGGATGTGGTGGCCTCAGCACCACCACTAGCACCGGTCTTCGCGGCATCAGCACCGCGCTCTGGTTCATCATCCAAAATGGTGGCATCAGCACCACCGTCTGCGACTGGTATCACAACGGCATCAGCACCGTCGTCCTGGACTTCATCATGGGTGGCATCAGCACCACCGTCAACATCATCATGAGCGGCATCAGCACCGCTCCTCTGCTCCTCTGACGCTCCTGATCCTGCCTCTGGTTGTCGCTCAGAAGAGGCGCCGCCGGCTGGCATCCTACCGCTCCTAGTAGTAACAAAATCAGCATCATGATAGGAATAAGAGATGTCACTCAAATAATCACTAGGAGAGGTATCCTCTGTAAACTCTACCTGCTCAGACTTCCTTTTCAGATTGTTCGGGTTAGGTTCAATCTGAGCGGGTATGGCGGCCTTGCCTTTCATGATGTCCCTCATCTCCTGCCGGAATTCATCCATTTCTTGCCTGAAAGAGGCTCGCTGTTCAGATAGCAAGCGGGCAAGATCATCAAGGGCCGGGTTCTCAAAGGCAAGACCCTGAGAACCGGATGGCTGTCCTTGCTGGAAATGGGGCTGCTGCTGCTGTTGTGGCTGATACGGGGGGTGCTGGGAGTAAGACTGCTGAGGCTGCTGTCGCTGCCTCCACTGCTGTCCCTGATAGGTGGGACGAGGACCACTCTGAAACTGTTGCTGATGGGCGTACTGGGGCTGCTGTTGTGGTTGCTGCTGGCTGCTCTGCTGTCCTTGGGCAGGGTTCTGCTGCTGGGATGAGGATCCACCATTGCCCCAACGGAATCCGGGGTGATCACGACGAATCCCGGGCTGAGGGTACCGGTCGTACCAAATCCCATTGACTTCCATCAATGGTTCTAGCTCAAAGGAAGGTGGAGGAAGAACGGCCAGTGGCTGCTCCGGCTGATAGACCACCATTTGAGTCTCCTGAGACGGCGGTCGCTCTGGATGGTACTGTAGCAGTGGAACCGGCTCTGCCTGAATATGGTTCACCTGGCGATATGAGGTAGAAGCCTGGCTGGAACTACTACTGCTGGAGTCAGCCCGTGACCTGGGAGGCTGATGGGAATGAGCTTGTGCCTCCTGAATGCATAAGATTTGAGTTTTCAGGTCACTCATGGTTTTGGTGAGAAGGTCCATTTGGGCAAGACCTTGGTTCTGCTTCTTCTCGAGGATCTCCATGCGGTCCAACTTCTCACTAATAATGCCCATGTCGGCTGCGGCTGATTCGGCTTGGGCTGCGGCTACCGACAATGTGTTAGGACCGGCATCGATGCGGGCGATCCTCTGAAATGATCCTGCTCCTTGCGGGGGCTTCTGGTGTGTGTAGACACGGGCTTGGGTCATCACTGTAGAATTTTCTGCCATGCCTTCGTAGATGGCCCAGACGTCGTCTTCACCCTTGGAAAAGTATGATCCACCGCAAGAGGCGTTGACAAGCCCCTGCAGCTCCGGTGTTAGCCCACAGAAGAAACTCTGAACCAAATTGGGCTTGGATATATCATGATGTGGACACCGGTCGATGAGCTCTCTGAATCGATCCCAGGCTTCATGGAATTGTTCATTTGGGATCATGACAAAATTGCTAATCATAGCTCTAGCTGCATTGGTCCGGCCGAGAGGATAGTATTTCTTCAAAAATGCGGTCCGGAGATCTGCCCAAGTGTCGACGAATTGCCCAAGATGCTTGAGCCAATATGCGGCTCTATCAACCAAAGAAAATGGAAAGGCAATCATCTTTATTGTGTCCTCGGTTATCAACCGATCATGGATGGTGCTGCATATCATCTCAAATTCTTGGAGGTGGAGGTGCGGCTCTTCGGTCGGCAACCCATGGAACTTGGGTAGCAGCTGGATAGTGTGGGGCCGAAGCTCGAAATCTCCGTGGATGGGCGGGAGTCTGATCCAACGGTGAGTGAGGGATGCAGCTGGATTGTGCAATTCCCTCATGATAGTCTGTGGCGGTCTCTCAGCGTCTGGGTCTGCTCCTCCTGCATCAGGTCCTCCTCCTCCACCACCTTCTCCGCCAGCTCGGTTCTCTCTCATCTGAGCTATCTCCCTCATGAGATCACCCATGAATGTACCCTGGTCACGAATCTGCCTCTGCATAGTCTCCAGGGATGCTAATAAGGAATTATTGATGGCTGCCTGATCAAATAGGAATGGAGGGTGCTCATGATCATCTGCATGCTCGCCTCTGTCTGCCATGTCTGGATTTTCTGAAAAAGCAAAAGAGGCCATCTCAGGTGCTGTTGAATGAGCTGAACACTGTGATGCACTGAATTCCGACACTCTTGGACTGATGGAAGGAGAATGAGAAGGGTGGTCGAGGGGGAACAGGGTGGATGTAAACTCGGGCTCGGAGAGTGGACTCTCCGAGGTATTCCTAGATGAGTGAGGAGGAGTGCTGGATAGCGGTGCCGACAAAGTCGGCCTAAGAGATCTCCGTCCCATCATCTTGATTATTTGGGAAGAGCAGAGGGAATTTAGAAGAAGAAGAGTGAAATGAGATGCAACAAAATTGCGCACGATTGTGCGGTGTTTTTGATCTTGACCTAACCAAATCTAGCAATCAAACACAAAGCAGGGGTGAGTTCACCAACTCAACACGTGAAGCCGTGAAGGTTCGGCTTTTATCTTGTCAATTTTAGCTTGATTCAGGAATTTATCTTTTCACGAGTCCTTAGAACGCTACGCCTAAAGGAGAGAGAGTACTGCCGGAAGAGTATCCCGTACTTGTCCTCCTTCTGTGTAACCTGTAGCTTGCACTTTTTGAGGTCCTTGTAACCCTTCCTGGATCCCTACTCAGCCAAAGAATAAGAGAGGAAGCCAATAGGCGAAACCGATACTTCGGAACTCGCTCGCAACGGAATCACCCGTGAGCGTGCAAGAACCTACTCGGACGCGAGACGATGAGACAGACACCCCCGTGAAGGCGTGGCCTAGGCTCGATACTTCGGACAAGGTCGATGCTCTACACAATAGAGAGTCACCAATGTTGACCAAGCCCTACTCGTCCACGTACGATAGAAGCGCCAATACTTCGGAAATCCAGGCGATACACAAGGCAGCCACAAGCTGGGTTTTTGGCTCTAATCCTTACGAAGCGCTCACCTCACTTGGAAGGAGACCTTCCCATGCAACCTGAATACAAGTGAGGGTGTTACTCTCCCCAAGCAATGAATCCAATTACCGATTTTATTTTTGGTCAAGTTTTCTTAGCAGTCCCTTTTTTTTAATTTTTTTTGGTGTTATCGCTTCTTTTGAGTAGATTCAAACAAGCACCTAACGATTTTTGTGTTTTCTTGATCCTACTTTGTCCAAAAACAGAGGGAGAGTAGAGTCGGAAAAGCCGTGCAAGTTGACACAAAGATGGAAATCTCACCTTTGTGCCTAAATGATGGATGCCAAGTTAGAAGACTTACAGCGAATCCCAGCTCTCTCCATGCGGGATGCAAAGCAGAATTTTTAAACATAATCTATATGCCGATATGCACAACGGAAATCGTCCTAGAACAAGCAACTGCTAGCGTGAAGAACCACAAGTCAACCTCCTATCGTCGATCCTAAGAGTCCGGTCTAGACCCTCCCCTCCTCTTCTCGACACATCGAGTTCAGGAGTAGCGCTTGATGGAGAGGGCTCGCGGCGCGGCGGATCTGAGAAAGGGGGCTAACTGTTTAATTAGTCTAAGTCCAAATACGAACTATAGGAGCATGCAAAGATAATTAGGGTGTTTGGACCTATTCTAATCGAATCAAGCAGGACCTAGAACTAAGAGCTCAATCCACAAAAGAAATGAAAAAGGAAAACAAAACCGAAAAATGACAAGCGAGGAAAACTCGTCAAAAACTGCGGTGAGCCCCCGGGTGAACAAACACCCGGAAATTAGGCCCGGTAGTGTCCAAGAGTCCAAGTGTACCTGTATTATTACAAATTAATAGTCTCTCTCTCACAAAAATAAAAGTAAGCTAATCTAATCACTCTCCCTCACTCCTCCTGCTCTCTCCTGCCGGCGTGACCTAAGAAGGCCGGCTCCGCTTCCCAAGGATGCTCCGAATCACCTAAGCAATCCGCCTTGCTCCGCGGTCCCTCGCAAGAAGACAAGAAAAGAGACGGTCAGATAGCTCAACAAGATATATCAAAAATGTAAGAGATGGAAAATAATGCTATGGTAAACAATCACACAATCAAACAAAATGTGAACTACTCGCTGTTGCTCCCCGGCAACGGCGCCATTTGATAAACTCAAAAATCAAAAGGTCTTGTGTTCCACACAAGGCGAGAACACAGTCGAAGTGTCGACCAATCAAAATCTGAATTTAATCAACAATTAATCCACACTAAAGATCAATAAATTAGAAATAATGTGGAGTTAAAATTTATTTTTAACTCTGCACAAATGGTGTATAGTGACAAGTATGCAGAGAGTTCGAACACAGGGAGCAAGCAGGGTAATTCACAAAAATGTGCACAAGTATGTGTATGTGATGTGTCTACACTAAGCAAGCAAGGAAATTTTTGTGGGTTTTTAATTTTTAATTTTTTTTAATTTAATTTTTAATTTTGTATTTTGATTTTTAATTTTATTATTTTTATAATTTTATATTTTATATTTTTCTTTTTCTTTTTCAATATTGGAATTTAAAGACAATGGAATAAAAGACAAGGTAAAATATTTATAAAACTAAGTAAAAATTACCAAAAATTCAGAAATAAATTGTTTTTGATATTTTTATGATTTTCTACTGTTTTTGTGATTTTTGGGGATTTTTCAAGGTATTTTTGGTATTTTTAATTACTGCAATAAGTCAAAACAGTGAAACAAGAGCTGGCTGTGAATACAATAGGATTTAAAAATAGCAGCCAGTACTCAAAATTTTTCACACTATTTTTCAAATAAAAGGAACAAAATAAGGAGCACACAGAACCTGAGTTTGCATTTTTTAGAGTTTTCCTTGATTTTATATATTTTTTTGAAGTTTTAGGGTGTTTTCAAATTTTTAGTGTTTTTCTTTTGAAATTTTTAGTGATTTTTGGACTAACACTAAAATAGGCTAAAATAGACACTAGGTAATTTTTTTGGAATTTTTGGAGGGATTTTAATAATTTTTTGGTATTTTCTAAGCTAGACAGTGCACAAAAAGCATGTTTTTGATTTTTAATAAATATGAAAATAAAATAAAATCAAAAACTAAAACGATAGCGTGAAAGTACACCTGTCCAGGAACTAAACCCTATTTTTGTGGAATTTTTGGACTTAAGATGATAATATAAATAATAACAACAAGCATCCAAACATTAAACAATCCTCACAGGGGTATTTCTGCAATTTAGAAAACATCCAGGGGCACACATGAAATTTTCCACGAAATATTACACTAGATATTCAATTTAAAGCACCAAAATACAATTACAAGACCCGCCTGGGTATCGATGTAAATTCCCCACCAAGGCGCGTGACTCGCACGCACCTGGCAGGGACTAAAATGCAATATTTAAAACTCCAGGGGGGATCGATGCAAAATATCCCAAAGGTTTACACTGTAATACAAAATCTTGGGACTAAAACTAAATACACTGAATACCGAGGGTACCCTTGCAAAATGCCCACACCTCACGTGAACTGGTCACGTGAGGTGACGTGGCGAGGGACCCATGCGCAAATAAGTAAACTGCAGAGATGTTTGTGCAAATATTACAAAAATACTGAACGGCACATGAAAGTTTAGGTCCCAATAAAATATTACAAAAATTTGCTAGGGTGAAGATTGCAAAATACCCAAGCAGGCGGAAGATCGGACGGTGGAGTGAACTCCACTTGTCCACGTGTCAGCACGGGGGCCCGCGATACCCCTTCGCGATCCAGCGGCTCAGATAAGAAGATCTTCGCGCGATGAACGGCTGAGGGACGTCCTGATCGGACGACTGCTGGATGATCTGGGGCACCCTCTTGATCGGACGGCAGCGAGGCGCGCTGAAGGAACAGGGAAGAAGGACCGCCGTGGCGACCTTCTCCCGACGGTAGCGCCTCACTCCGACGGTGGACGAGCTTCAAAACGGGCCCAGGATGTTGATGCAGGTCCTCTCTATTGTTAGGAGGCAACGGAATGGCGCGAAGCACGGCGGAGCTCTTCCACGGCGAGGAGGAAGCTGCGAAGCTCCAGGTGCTCCGGCGAAGATCCAAAGATTCTCCAGACGCTTCGATGGGCGTCAGTACCTGCACAAAAAGCTTACAGAGGTCGAGGGCAAAATGCCTCGACCTCAGGTGGCTCTCGAGATGGAATGAAGGGCGAGATGGGGACTCGCCGGAGTTGCGCTCCGGCGAGGTGATCAATGGCGTGATTAAGTGAACGATTTGACGAAGAACGATGGGCGAAATTATCCTAAAGCGACGAGGAACGAGAGGGGGATAAATAGAGGGAAAGAACATCCTCGATGGCCTGGGGCCAGAGGGTGGTTACCTCGACAGCGAAGCTTCACCAGAGGTTGGTTGGAACTCGCCCAAACGTGGCTGATTCACCGCCTTGACGAGAGCTCCACGGAGCTGTCACCTCCAGGAACTCCTAGCGAGGTCAAGGGGGGAAAGTTTGGATGGATTTGCGGTTCAACCCGGGGAAGGAAGTAATAGGTTTGTATTTGAAGAGTGGTGGGTGCGTGTTTTCGAGGAGGAGTCACGGGCGAGAGGAGGAGATCTGGGTAGATCTAGGAGGGCGGCGAGGTAGGTGGATCTACAGGGAACAAGTTTCGTGAAGAAGTCGGCCCCTCTCGAGCAACGCAGTAATGGCGAAAAAATCGAGAAGGACGTGTCTCGGGAAGGGTTGAGAAGAGGTACAGGAGGCAAGGTCAGACTGTTGACCCGCCGGTCAACAGTCGGAGGCTCCTGGTTGGTCCACGTGGACCAACCAGGGAAAAGACTGAAAAATCATCTTATTAATTCGATTAAAAATAGAAAATAGTCGAATCAAATTGTGGTTATTAAATAAAAAATGCTTAAAATTTTATGTAGTATTTTATTATGATTTTTATTTATTTTTATGAGGCATATTTTTACAAGTTTGCATTTATACCCTTATAGATATCTATATCTATGTATTTAAGTATTCTATTTTTATTTAGGTATTTTTAATATTATTATTTTTATTTATGATTTTATAAAATTATAAAATACTTTTATCTACACAAATATATTTTTTATTTTATTTTTCTGGTTTATTTTGTATAATTAATAAAATACAAACAGGTATGTATAGGTATAGGTAATGTATCTATGTTTTGTGTATATAAGTATTTTTATTTTGATTTTTATTTACGTTTTTATTCTGATTTTAATATTCACAATTATTATAAGTAATATTTACAACATTATAAAATTATAAAAATACAAAAATAATAAATAAAGAATAAATTGAATATTTTAATCTGTACAATGTACAATGAGGGTCTAAAACTCAACTTTCAAACCGTAGCTCCGCCAAATGCGAAACCACCGCCGTTGAATAGCTTATTTTCTTCTATATACAATTAAAGGTGAGTATGCTGCATTTGGAGTTGTCAGTTGTGAGATACGGATCTGGGAAGTTGGAATTCTGGATTTTTATTCAGACCATAACTTTTTATCTGTACATTATTTTTCTGTGAAATCAATTTTATATTTTTCTTGATAAAATTATCTACAACTTTCATGTACAAAGTTTCTTTATTTGATGTATAAAAAGTGGAACCAAAAATAGCTCCCAAAATGAATAAAGAATGAATAGAATGTATAGGTATATTATCTGTATTTCTGACCTTATCTCCCCCTACTTTATTCCTTGTCGACCTATTCATCAAGATGCCTAGGTCTCGGGGTTTTGGATCATAAAATATTTCCAATATTTTATTCTTTTTCTTTTCTTTATTTATTCTATAATTTTGGCCTTAATTATAATATTTTAGACACTATCTGAATGCACATGCATGGATGCTAATATGCTCTATTTAAGGGTATTTACAGGCATTTGCTAGGGTTTTTAGTGCCAAAATGATAGAATAAAGATGATGAAATGTGGATTCATCACTATGTTGAGTACCACATCTTGGACCGGTGACTTTTGGTCACATTGGTGGGCTATATAAAGAGCCCCACACCCATTGTAACCTTTGAGAAAGATGAATGCAAAATCAGCCCTTTGAGGCAGTTCTCCCGTGGTTTCATCCCGCTCTTCACGGAATAAGGTTCCACGTAAAATCAAAGTCTTCATTTATCTTGTTCTTGCTTTGATTCTCTTCCGCATTTTATATTACAACATGGTATTAGAGCAGGCTTGAAATGTTTTTCTCGATTTCAGAAATCAGTTTCATTCGTTGTTAAATTTTCAAAGATTATTGTTGAATCATATACGGGGATGTACATTATTTTGCAAAATTTATTTAGGAAGTTCGATGTTGAGTTTCTTGTGAAACCGTAGGTTTCAAGGCACCGCACACACTAGGTTCTGCCGCTATTCCGGCACCGTACCCGTGCTCCCCTCCTGCGGGCGGTGGCGCTCTCGTGCTCCTGGTGGTGGAGCTTCTCCGTCGCGACCTTGAGCATCCCAGCGGTCGTTGGCTACAGTAGGCAGAGCCCCCGTCGTCCCCCCTGGCTCCAGCAGGCGAAGCCCCAATCACTCTGGCGTGCCGTCCCCTTGGCTCAAGCAGGCGGAGCCCTCATCATCCCGGCGTGCATGACACGCAATCGGTGCCATCCCCTTCTAGCGGCGGCCTTCAGGCCGTGCCTTCTCCCAAGCTTGACGAGCCCCGGGCGGCGGGCTTCAGGCCCCGCCTTCCTTGTCATCCTCCCGCTTCCTCTCGCCACTGACCACCAGGACGTTCCCGTCCTCTACCTGCACGCTGATGTTGCCCGACTCTCGTGGGCATGTATGTCGATCACGGTGATGTACGAGTTGGAGAGATCCTTGACATCGGCAGGGGCGGAGGCCATGGTGCGCTGGTCGCGGACTTCAGGCAGCGCTACCTTCTCATCCCATCGGATCGATGCGCGGCTACCGTCTCTCCATGATGTGTGAATCCCAGCTCCACAAACCTCTACCCAACGCACCTTAAGAGCATCGACGGGTATCAAATCCATCCTCTCCATCTGGCATGAGGCGGCGCTTCTGCAAGATGGGTTCTGTTCCATAGCAGGTTCGATGTAGAAGACATCAGCCCTAATGGGCTTTGGTCGTTAGTATAGGCCTTGTGGCGCCTCCTGGTCATTTATTTTTGGATATTTTGTTGTCTTAACAGGCTACTGTAAAGTGTGAAAAAAGAGAGAGAAAACGGGTAGAAAAAAATGAAAGCAAGAAGATGAGCTGTGAAGGAAAATTCTGCTGGAAAGGAAAAAACGTTTAAAAAAAGAAAAAGAAAGGAAGAATGGCATGGAAAAAGGGGGGTCTTATTTGAAAAAAAATGATGACGGCCATAGGAAAAAAGGAGAGAGGATGTTTAAAAAAAATTCAAAAAAAAATAGAGAGAGGAGGAGAATCTGCTGCTTTGTATCATAAAAAAGTAGGCCCAATTGCGGGCTGCATATTCAGGCCCAATGAGTCTTGTATCGAGGGAAAAAAGGAGAGAAAGGTCAGAAGGGGGAAAATGTGAAAATTTGAAGGTTAAAAAGCCATCACGCAGTATAAAAAAAGAGATGAAATTTTGAAGGGTTGTGGTTAAAAAAATTTGAAAAAAATGAAATTGAAAAAAAAGAGAGATGAAAGTTTGAGGGGCCGTGGTGGAAACAAATGTGAAAAAAAATGAAATTGAAAAAAACAAAGAGAGATGAATGTTTGTGAAAAAATACAGTTCAAAAAATGTGTTGGGACTGAAGGAAAAAAAATTGTTGATCCTTCGTTGTTCACTCAACTTGGTCGTTTCCGACAAGCTTGGGAGAAAGGGGGAGTGATGGGCTACCATTGTTGGGTAGTGGAGTCTTCCCTACCATTGTTTGAAGTGTTGGGTGGAGGTTTTTGAGCCCTACCATTGTTTGAGGTTCTCTATTTGAGTACCTATGTTTTGTGGAGTTCTCCAGAGGGAGACTCATTGCTTGAGGTGCTCTATTTGAACCTATGTTTTGTGGAGTTCTTCAGAGGGAAACTCATTTTTTGAGGTGCTCTATTTGAGTACCTATGTTTTGTGGAGTTCTCCAGTAGGAGACTCATTGTTGGCTTCTTTCTCCAGCGGTCGTGAACTCCACTATGTATGGATATTCCCACGGCATGTTTTCATGGCCGTGAACTCCACTATGTATGGATATTCCCACGGCATGTTTTCATGGCCGTGAACTCCACTATGTATGGATATTCCCACGGTATGTTTTCATGGCCGTAAACTCCAATATGTATGGATATTCCCATGACGTTCTTGTTGGCCCTTTGGAGTGATGGAGCAATCTTCAGTGAAGATATGTTGCGGGTTGGAGTACTCTATGATGAAGACTCAATTGCTAATCAGATATTTCTGCGGATCATTATTCACATTCAAGTCTCTAGTTCCTCCTCACTAACATGACATGAGAAGCATCGTCTTTGGCATCAATCGACAGCGTGCGTTGAGTTGACATTGTATGATGTTTCATGTATTTTGTTTATCCAAGCTTAGTATTGCATGCTTAGCTTGAGGGGGAGTGTTGGAAAAATGGTCTTGGTGGGCTATGTTGAGTCCCACATCTTGGAGTGGTGACTTTTGGTCACATTGGTGGGGCTATATAAAGAGCCCCACACCCATTGTAACCTTTGAGAAAGATGAATGCAAAATCAGCCCTTTGAGGCAGTTCTCCCTTAGTTTCATCCCACTCTTCACGGAATAGGGTTACACGTAAAATCAAAGTCTTTATTTATCTTGTTCTTGCTTTGATTCTCTTCCGCATTTTATATTACAACACTTAGCTTTATCAGTAATCAGCATCTATAACTTCGTCGTTTAACATTAGACAGAAAGGAAGCCTTCAGTAAAATCCTTTGTTATAGTTGATAGATATAGTATTTATGCATTTCCAGGTAATTTAATATATAATGAAATATTTGAATATTGCAGGCTTATGTTCTGCAAGAAAAAGGAAGCCTCATGGATCTTGTGGATACTAGTCTGGGTTCAAACTAGATAAGGAGCGAGGCAGAGCAGATGCTGAACTTGGCTCTTGTATGCACCAATCCATCCCCCACTCTCAGGCCAACGATGACTTCAGTCGTTAGCATGATTGAAGGAGGAACACCAATTCATGCTGCAGTGTCAGGAAGACCCGTCCGCACCGCAAACGACGAAATGAGATTTAAAGCCTTTGAAAAGCTTTCTCATGATAGCGAAGTAATTTCTACCGGTGGGCCATGGATCAACTCCTCAGTAACCGTGAGCAGCCAGGGAGATGAAATCTCAAAATCACTGCCCACACGGCCTACAGATGATAGTTCTGTTTAGTGATGCGGCCATGTCTACGAAAAGTCGGCACTTGACCAAAGCATTGGAGCACAGGACTTGGTCATATTATATGGGGATTGAAATACAGGACTTGTGATAAATTATGTGAGCTTGGCACTGGATGCACATGAATAGTAATTGGGATGGTGTTCATATAGGTATCCTACTTTTTTGTTGTAATCTGCTGCATTTTTCAGGACTGTGTTGTTAGTTATTGAGCTCATTCTTTTTGTTAAAAAATGTGTTCAGTTAGTCATATATCTACTTAATTTTTATTTGAATTATAAGTTTATTTGTATATTTATTTTCCAAAGTGTAAAGATTACATAGAATTCTTTATCATTTGCAACCTGTACTACTTAATACAGTTTCCTAAAACATGCCAAGAGAAGCTTTTTTTTTCTTTTTCCATGGAATAACTTTCCTATAACCTGAAATGGTTATACTTCCGTGGCGGATGTTTTATGTAACATCCCGAGCTTGGGTCAATTAATAGATTCATACTGTAATATCCAATATATAGTTGTATCCAACAATAGACATTCAGTTTCAAACAGTAACTTCTAAGATCCAATGCATAAGAGTGTTTGTAGTCCATTTGTGTTCCATGTATTTAAAAATGTAGATACAATTATATTGCCAAACAAACTTAACAAATTAATATAATTAAATAACTATGCATAATGATGCAGATATTGATTTAAAAAGTTCTTCTTCACATGTTGTACTCTTGCAATGAATATATAATGAATAAGAAACCATAAATCCTGGCTTAATGAGATTGTGAGAGAGCTAAGCGACTCAGTATCACCTTAACGAACCGAGCATCATATATGGGGTCGATCCTACCTTTTCACCACGATAGGCCTCTATCCTTGGTCATACCTCCCGTAGCTGACTAATAAGTAGAAAGTCCAACCTCGCAAGTGGTGCAAAGCAAACAATAGAATTTAATGCTTAGACGTCGATTACCTTGCGGGAAACAAAATGAAATTGAGGTTTATAACGTAATAGATTATTACATTAAATCCAAAATAATCAAAAATTAAATATGAAAATTTGTGACATGGAATAAAAGTATGATTTATAGAAGTTTTGATGTACTATTTGAAATTTTAAGGTTTTAAATTTGATTTTTAATTTCTTTTTTGTTTGATTTCTATATTCAATATATTATTAAATACGGATTCAATATGCTTTTTATTTAATAAACTGTATAGGGGTACATATGTAATCTACTAGAACTAATGTGGCTTCGCCTGCAACTAAGCAGAACGTGAGGGGTGGCAAATGCAAAAACAACATGAAATCACATGGATGACCACGCGAGGTTGCTACTACCTGCACCCGTCAGGACCTATACAAAATATGAAAACTTATCAAGGATATGACTGTTAATGCGTCAGGATTCGCACGTGAATGCTCATGTGATTTGAAAAGCACATGAACCTGTTTGTAAGTCAGATAAAGTTAAGGGCAATATTCACAAATTGGGCAAAATATCTTATCACGCGCGCAGTGCACGTGACCTCTGAAGCGACTGGGCACGTATTGTATGGCTCTTTCTTGTGCATTTGATCTCAATTGGTTAAAGGGCTTTGAGGCGTCAAAGATGTGATGGCAGATAAATAGACTTTGTATCAGATTGTATGGTAATTGCACTTCAAGTTCTTTCCTTATTCGTTCGAGGCGACGATTCTCGGTTAAAACTTGATTAACACTCAGTTCTAGCAGTGGACTCGATGATTCAGTGAATTCTATTCACTTTAGAAGGATCCCTTAAATGGCTTACCCCCTTTCCGTTCTAACCTCCTTTCTCTTTGGAGAAGGTCTTCACCTGTAATCGAAACACCTGGAGCATCGAATCCGTGACCGGGAGGCACATGCATATTCGAGATCCAATAGAAGATGCATCATTTGTGGAAGACCAATCAATCTCATCTGGAACTTTATTGGGAGGAGAACACCTGGAGATACACCGACGACGATGCTCCTCAATTGATGATGATAGGAGATGTTGCTTCATGCTTTGGTTCTCCAGATGATGTTGTGTTCCTCGTTTGCAAGTAGATCTCATTGCAATTGAAGCAACTCTCGCTAGGCGAATCGTTGCTCGATGGATTGTCCTCAACTCTTGATATTGAGTTCTTACACCTGCAGATGGTCAGAGGAGGATCGACAATATAAAAATTATTGGAAAGAGGTCAAAAGAAAAGTTGACATCTCTCATATAAGATATATATATATATATATAGGGTAAAATGGGGCTGCCCCCAGGGAGTAGCCATGTAACATTTTTTTTCTAGGGGGTGTTTTGAAAAAAATAAAATAAAATATTTTATAAAATAGAATGATTATGGGCGTTTTGTAAAAAGTTTTTATACTATTAAATAAAGGAATGAATTAGAATGTTTGCATTAAAAAAGAGAGGATAAGTTTGCATAAGGTGAACTAAGTTAACGATAATAGTAATAGTAATAAGTTAAGAAAATAAGTTAAAGATAATAGTAATAAAAAAAGAGAAGAAGCAATATCCAACAACGGCCCAACATGAGATTGAAAAAAATAATAACAAAAATATTAAAATTAGTTGCAACAGAATCGTTGTGAAAAAAAAAACTAATTAAAGCAAGTTGATAATGGTGTTGACCGAATCCATGAACGAGATTGCGTGTTTAAAAAAATGTAACGCCAACTCCAGTTAGCAAAATCCGTGACCTATAAGGACTCTCAACTCGTGGGTGCGTGTATATATATACACATTAAGATCGGAAGGTTAGGCATATTTTGCCTTCCGCATAAAAAAAATTCACCTTTCTCATGATCACACGCACGGCCAGAGTTTCATCATCTTGTTTCTTCAGACGTCTGTAGGGCTGTTTCGTTTTGGGGGTGAGTGTGCCGTCTCAAGGAACCAACAAAGCTTTCATTCAGAGCTTTTACTAGAGGCATACTTACTTCTATGTTTCCATTTTTTTATAATACATCGGTCAATAATATGCTACACAAAATAAATTTTAGCATCTAACGAACATCATATATAAGTCTACACTCAAACCTGGAGATTTATTAGTACATCGAAAAAAAATAAAGACCATAAATTGATTCTCTCTGTCTTCGTTAAAATTATATATCCTTATTTTATTTTCTTAAGAATCAAATAATTAGAGTTATCACACTTACACCTATAGTTTTTAAAGCATCTATTCATTACACATGATGGTAACTTTTCTAACATGAAATCACGCCAACCATGTATCATATATAGTTTAAGCATTATTTTTTTTTCCTGGACATAGTATGAATTCAAGGTATTGCTATCTACACAATTACTGGACGTACCTATGGAATTTTCTAAATCAAACTAGTTATTGATATTATATTAGGATGCATTGACATAAATTATCCATTTTTTTAAAAAAAAATATAGACTCAATAATCGTAGGTTAAACTTAAAATGTACAAACATGAACTAAATAAGTAACTTACCACACACACACACACACACACATATATATATATGAGTCTTTATTTAAAAAAAAGAGTCAACAATTGGGAACTGTGAGTAGATACGATGTATTATGGCTTGTGCATGGGTTAAGAATAATTTCTTATGCTTAGGTGACATTTGATTTTCGTGGACAAAAAAAAATCGTGCAGATCAATCTATATTGGATTCTTATTCAGGTATGTACATTAATCTATGTTTCATACCATCGTCATTTATACCCCACATTTGATTTTATTAGTCGATGCAATGGAGTTTTTATAATATCTCGTTAAATCTTTTTATTATAACTCTGTGTTACAACTTTATGAATTAGGTGCCAAGTTGATATTTAGCCATAATGCTTATTCATGGATTAGTTGTTAAATGTGAAGAAATAGATACATTATTGCCTTTTGATATATAGGTTAAAATGTATTTTTTTATTCAAATATTTTATTGGAAAATTAATTATTGTTTTTGACACCATCATTGTGAGGAAGTAGACATTGTTCATTGTTTGCCCATTAGAGGCTTTGACCTGGCCGGGTGCCGCGCGGACGGTTAATTCCGCCAATTGACCGTTGTAGGCGGGTAATCCTACACTACTTCCAAACAATTTACCGCTACGGCGGTTGACTCAGTACTGATGTCCATTGTATTGGGATTTGGATAGGAGGCCTCGTATTGATATTTGTTTAGTTTTAAAAAATTTGTTTTAAGGGAACGTGGTGGCTTCTATCCAAGCTCGGGCTGCCCGGTGTCGGCAGATGGGATTGATATATATTTGATATGGATTTTGATATTATGGTCACAAAGTTGATGATATTCAAGGAAATTGATTGAATTGTCATTGTTATCCCATAATGAGGGGCATACATGAAAAAGTCTTTTATAGTTCATTGTTTATTGATTTATAGTCCTTATTATATGGAATTGTCATCGTAATTTCTTTTACTCATTGTATATAGTTATGATTGGTATGCTTCATAAATTATTGGTGCATACTTAGTCAAATTCGTTTGACTAATATTGAATTACAACCCTGCAGCTTAGAAGGAAGCACGAGGTTCGTCGTTGGCTGGATTGAAGAGTCTTTGATATTTTCTATCCTCTTGAGTCATTGTACGGATAGACTTATTTAGTTTTATTGTGTAGTTCAGGCTTGTTAAGTCTTTTATTTATTGGTTAATTTTCCTTTATTCTTCCATTATGTATGGCACTCTGATTGTTATTTATGGATTATTGAGATTTTGTCTCGCTCTTGGACTCGAAAAAAAAATTCATCATTTTGGGATGCTTCCGCAATGTTTCCCATGTTTCGAGGTTCGGGACGTGACAACGTGGTATCAGAGCCGAACATCCTCTGACAGTGAAAAGGGCTACCCGAGAGGTGGAGCCGCCCCTACAAAGAGGTTGGAGGAAATGGCTACCCGGAGCGTGCAGCCGCCAATGTCATTGGGAAGAAGTAATGTGTCATGTCGCAACAAGGACGTTGCGAATATAAGTGGAGGAGGTTGTAAAACCCCAACATAGTCCCACACCGTGGAACAAGAAGTTCTCGGGTGGGATAAATAGTGACGAGATTACTACTTGACAACCCGGCTTAAGCATTTTGGGTATGGTTAATCGGGTCCGTATGGTGGGCCCAATCCCAAGAGGTTGTCAGGGTCAGTAATGCTCCGATAACGGACCGGGGATCTAAGCCCGGGACGTTACAAATGGTATCAGAGCCGAACGCCCTCTGATAGTGGAAAGGGCTACCCGAGAGGTGGAGCCGCCCCTACAAAGAGGTTGGAGGAAATGGCTACCCGGAGCGTGCAGCCGCCACTGTCACTGGGAAGAAGTAATGTGCCATTTCGCAACAAGGACGTTGCGAATATAAGTGGGGGAGGTTGTAAAACCCCAACATAGTCCCACACCGTGGAACAAGAAGTTCCCGGGTGGGATAAATAGTGACGAGATTACTACTTGACAACCCGGCTTAAGCATTTTGGGTGTGGTTAATCGGGTCCGTATGGTGGGCCCGATCCCAAGAGGTTGTCAGGGTCAGTAATGCTCCGATAACGGACCGGGGATCTAAGCCCGGGACGTTACAAATGGTATCAGAGCCAAATGGAAGATTAGAGGAATATTATCCAATTTTAGGATGACTTAGAATAATTATATATTTGGAATAGCTGACTAATTGACTGTCGCTATTCGTAGATGTTGACCGTCTCGAACCGTAAGCGGAGTCGTCGCTCCATGGATTTGGCAGCCCAAAATGCCAAATTAATGAAGACGGTCGAGGAGCTCTCCCAGCTGATTCGTGATCAAGCTGATCACCACCAGAGTAAGGACAAGGATCTGAGACGTCGCGAGAGGCGTCTTGATAGGGAAAGGCGACTTCGTGGGGAGCGTCGGGAGGAAGTCACCTTTGAGAGATTCTTAAAGGTGAACCCGCCTAGCTTTGATGGTATAGTAGATGCTGAGGTAGCAGACCGATGGCTGGAGGAGATAGAAAAATTATTTGATGCAATTAGATGTCCGGATCATAGCAGGGTCTCCTTCGCTACTCATCAACTGAAAGGTCCTGCTAAGGACTGGTGGACCAGTTGCCAGTTACGGAAATTTGAAAAAGGAGAGATTATTCTGTGGGATGAGTTTGTTAAACTCTTCCGAGCAGTATATTCCGATGCACTTGCAGTTGATCAAGGAGCAAGAGTTTATTAATCTGAAGCAGGGAGATCTGAATGTTGCTGAATATAACAACAAGTTTCATCGCTTACTGAAGTATGCTCCACACTTATGTCCTGATGAGTACCGTATGACTCAGAAGTTCATTGAGGGATTTCACCCTGCTTTAAGATCGAAGGTTCTTTCCAGCATGCCGAAGACTATGGAGGATGCTCTAGCCAGCGCCACAACTATGGAGCGAGATTTCTTGCTAAGAAAGGAGGAGAAGCCGCGCAATGATCGGCATAATCGATTCGGAAGAAACAAAAATTTCAAAAATTCTCAGAAGCAGAAGCAAGCATCCAAGCCAGGGCAAAACAACAGAGTTCCTGAATGCTCTTTCTGTCATCGTTTCCATCCTGGAGATAATGCTGCTAAGGAAGACAAGGTCATCGAAGGTACTCTTCTTATTGCTAATTTGCATGCGAAGATTCTTTTTGATACTGGTGCTACACATAGCTTTATTTCTGATGCACTAGTAAAAAGTATGGATGTCAAATCGAAACTTTTTGATATTGATTTGATGGTTATCACACCTACTGGGGGAAATGTAAAAGCATTGGAGTATATTCAAGATGCTCCATTGATAATTGAGGGTCATGAGCTACCTAGTGACCTCATCGTCATGAAGATGACAGATTTTGATATTATCCTTGGGATGGATTGGCTTTCCCGATATCATTGTATTATTGATTGCTGTAAGAAAAGGGTGATAGTTGCAAGCCATCAGTTCCCTGGGATCGTTATTAGAGGACATGGTGCAGTCTCTGAGCGGTGCATTATTTCTGCCATGAAGGCACATCGCATGATCTTGAAAGGGCGAGAAGCCTATCTTGCCAGTATTATCAGGGTTGAGCCATCAACCGTATCTTTACCTGATCTCGACGTTGTTCGAGAGTTTCCTGATGTTTTTCCAGAAGAATTGCCTGGACCCCCACCTCAGCGGGAGATTGATTTCACTATTGAGCTGGTTCCTGGAACGGTACCAATATTCAAGGCACCATATCGTATGGCTCCTGCTGAACTGGCTGAATTAAAGAAGCAACTTGAAGAGTTGCTTGACTTGGGATTTATCAGGCCCAGTGTGTCACCATGGGGTGCACCTGTTTTATTTGTTAGAAAGAAGGATGGATCTCTCCGCTTATGCATTGATTATCGAATGCTGAATCAGGTGACTGTGAAGAATAAATATCCGTTACCACGGATAGATGATTTATTTGATCAGCTCCAATCAGCAAAGATCTTCTCGAAGATTGATTTGCGATCCGGCTATCATCAATTGAGGATTCGAGAGGAAGATATCTCGAAGACCGCTTTCCGAACACGCTATGGGCATTATGAATTTTGTGTGATGCCGTTCGGATTGACTAATGCTCCTGCCGCTTTTATGGATCTTATGAATCGGGTCTTTCGACCATTCTTAGATCACTTCGTCATTGTTTTTGTTGATGATATCCTTGTTTATTCTCAAAGTGTTGAGCAACATGAGGAGCACTTGAGAATCGTATTGGAGACGCTGAGGCAGAATCAACTTTATGCTAAATTCTCCAAATGTGAATTCTGGTTGGAAAAAGTTATGTTCCTTGGGCACATTATTTCCAAGGATGGGATTTCTGTAGATCCAGCCAAGGTTGAGGCAGTCGCTGAATGGAAGCAGCCACAGAGCGTGACAGAAATTAGAAGTTTTCTTGGTTTAGCAGGATACTATCGTAGATTCATTCGTGATTTCTCAAAGATTTCACTTCCCCTGACCGAGTTGACTAGGAAGGGCATAAAATTTGAATGGTCTTCTGCATGTGAGCGCAGCTTCCAAGAATTGAAGAGAAGGTTGACCACTGCTCCTGTCTTGACTTTACCTTCTGGTTGTGGAGGTTTTGTCATCTACACTGACGCATCCCTGAATGGCTTGGGTTGTGTGTTGATGCAGAATGAAAAGTTGCCGCTTATGCTTCAAGGCAGCTAAATATTCATGAAAGGAATTATCCTACGCATGATCTAGAGCTTGTCGCTGTGGTGTTTGCTTTGAAAATCTGGCGTCACTACCTTTATGGTGAGAAATTTGAGGTCTTCTCTGATCACAAAAGCCTCAAATACATATTCTCTCAAAAAGACTTAAATATGCGTCAAAGGAGATAGATGGAATTTCTGAAGGACTATGATTTTTCTATTGCTTACCATCCAGGTAAAGCAAATGTTGTGGCTGATGCTTTGAGCCGAAAGGGCTACGCATTGTCGGCTAGCTTGATGATCAAAAAGTGGAAATTGATTGATGACTTTGTCTCTTGGAATCCTTTCAAGGAAGGTGACAAGATTACCTTATCTAGCATCCAGATACATTCGGAAATAGTGGAGAAAGTATTGAGAGCTCAAAAAGAAGATCCTGAGTATCATGTTCTGGCAGAGAAAAGTCAAGGAGAAAATTCAGAATTCTTCATTGCTGCGGATGGTGGCATCAGATTCAGGAATCGCTTATGGGTTCCTTCGCATGAAGAGTTGAAGCACGAGATTCTTGATGAAGCTCATCGTTCTAAGTTCTCTGTACATTCAGGAAGCACAAAAATGTATAAAGATCTCCAACGGAATTTTTGGTGGAAAAATATGAAAAAGGAAAACGCAGAATTCATTTCTCGTTGTTTGGTGTGTCAGCAAATCAAAGCTGAACATCAAAGACCAGCCGGGCTTTTGGAGCAGTTGGAGGTTCCAGAATGGAAATGGGAACACATCACGATGGACTTTGTGATGGGTCTTCCAAAGACCGACGCAACTAATTATGATTCCATATGGGTGATCGTGGATAGATTGACGAAATCTGCCCATTTCTTGCCAATGAAGAAAAAAGAGTCTGTTGCAAGCTTAGCAAATTTATACATGAATAATATTGTGAAGCTTCATGGTATACCTGTCTCTATTGTTTCTGACCGAGATCCAAGATTCACAGGAAGATTTTGGAAAAAAACTTCAGGAGGCTTTCGGTACAAAGCTGAAGTTTAGTACTGCATTCCATCCTCAGACAGATGGTCAATCTGAAAGAACCATTCAGGTTCTCGAGGATATGCTTAGGGCATGTTCTTTGGATTATGCTCGAAGTTGGGATGAGAATCTTCCGCTTATTGAGTTTGCCTATAACAACAGTTATCAGGCTAGCATTGGAATGGCTCCGTATGAAGCTTTCTACGGGAGACCATGTAGATCTCCTCTTTGTTGGAGCGAGGTTGGTGAAAGAAGATTACTCGGACCGGAACTTGTGCAAAAGTGTGCTGATAAGATCGACTTGATTAAAAAGCGGCTATTAATAGATCAAAGCAGACAAAAGAGCTATGCGGATAACCGTCGCAGAGAACTAGAATTTGCGGTTGGTGATCATGTTTTTCTCAAAATTTCTCCAACTCGTGGTGTATTGAGATTTGGACGAAAGGGAAAACTTAGTCCCAGATACATTGGTCCTTTTGAAGTGTTGGATAGAGTAGGCGAGGTAGCCTACCCCATTGCATTACCACCTCAATATTCACATATTCATAATGTCTTCCATGTATCCATGTTGCGGAAGTATATTCATGATCCATCTCATCATATTCATTATGAGCCTGTCGAGGTTCATAAAAATTTATCGTACGAAGAGCGCCCTTCACACATCGTTGATCGCCAAGAACATCAATTACGAAGGAAAACTATTAAGATGGTAAAAGTTGCTTGGCATAACCATTCAGATAGAGAAGCTACATGGGAACTTGAAGATGAAGTTCGAGAAAAATATCCTGAACTTCTAGGTATGTCTTTTAAATTTCGAGGACGAAATTCTTTTAAGGGGGTAAAGTTGTAACATTTTTTTTCTAGGGGGTGTTTTGAAAAAAATAAAATAAAATATTTTATAAAATAGAATGATTATGGGTGTTTTGTAAAAAGTTTTTATACTATTAAATAAAGGAATGAATTAGAATGTTTGCATTAAAAAAAAGAGAATAAGTTTGCATAAGGTGAACTAAGTTAACGATAATAGTAATAGTAATAAGTTAAGGAAATAAGTTAATGATAATAGTAATAAAAAAAAGAGAAGAAGCAATATCCAACAACGGCCCAACATGAGATTGAAAAAAATAATAATAAAAATATTAAAATTAGTTGCAACAGAATCGTTGTGAAAAAAACTAATTAAAGCAAGTTGATAATGGTGTTGACCGAATCCATGAACGAGATTGCGTGTTTAAAAAAATGTAACGCCAACTCCAGTTAGCCAAATCCGTGACCTATAAGGACTCTCAACTCGTGGGTGCGTGTATATATATACACGTTCAGATCGGAAGGTTAGGCATATTTTGCCTTCCGCATAAAAAAATTCACCTTTCTCATGATCACACGCACGGCCAGAGTTTCATCATCTTGTTTCTTCAGACGTCTGTAGGGCTGTTTCGTTTTGGAGGTGAGTGTGCCGTCTCAAGGAACCAACAAAGCTTTCATTCAGAGCTTTTACTAGAGGTATACTTACTTCTATGTTTTCGTTTTTTTATAATACATCGGTCAATAATATGCTACACAAAATAAATTTTAGCATCTAACGAACATCATATATAAGTCTACACTCAAACCTGGAGGTTTATTAGTACATCGAAAAAAATAAAGACCATAAATTGATTCTCTCTGTCTTCGTTAAAATTATATATCCTTATTTTATTTTCTTAAGAATCAAATAATTAGAGTTATCACACTTACACCTATAGTTTTTAAAGCATCTATTCATTACACATGATGGTAACTTTTCTAACATGAAATCACGCCAACCATGTATCATATATAGTTTAAGCATTATTTTTTTTCCTGGACATAGTATGAATTCAAGGTATTGCTATCTACACAATTACTGGACGTACCTATGGAATTTTCTAAATCAAACTAGTTATTGATATTATATTAGGATGCATTGACATAAATTATCCATTTTTTTTAAAAAAATATAGACTCAATAATCCTAGGTTAAACTTAAAATGTACAAACATGAACTAAATAAGTAACTTACCACACACACACACACACACACACACACACACACACACACACACACACACACACACACACACACACACACACACACACACACACACACACACACACACACACACACACACACACACACACACACACACACACACACACACACACACACACACACACACATATATATATATATGAGTCTTTATTAAAAAAAAGAGTCAACAATTGGGAACTGTGAGTAGATACGATGTATTATGGCTTGTGCACGGGTTAAGAATAATTTCTTATACTTAGGTGACATTTGATTTTCGTGGACAAAAAAAATCGTGCAGATCAATCTATATGGATTCTTATTCAGGTATGTACATTAATCTATGTTTCATACCATCGTCATTTATACCCCACATTTGATTTTATTAGTCGATGC
Organism: Ottelia alismoides; assembly: GCA_037367405.1. Taxonomy (NCBI): domain Eukaryota; kingdom Viridiplantae; phylum Streptophyta; class Magnoliopsida; order Alismatales; family Hydrocharitaceae; genus Ottelia; species Ottelia alismoides. Next base: position 202,040 of record JAZKJV010008355.1, on the reverse strand, counting down.
AATGGAGTTTTTATAATATCTCGTTAAATCTTTTTATTATAACTATGTGTTACAACTTTATGAATTAGGTGCCAAGTTGATATTTAGCCGTAATGCTTATTCATGGATTAGTTGTTAAATGTAAAGAAATAGATACATTATTACCTTTTGATATATAGGTTAAAATGTATTTTTTTTATTCAAATATTTTATTGGAAAATTAATTATTGTTTTTGACACCATCATTGTGAGGAAGTAGACATTGTTCATTGTTTGCCCATTAGAGGCTTTGACCTGGACGGGTGCCGCGCGGACGGTTAATTCCGTCAATTGACCGTTGTAGGCGGGTAATCCTACACTACTTCCAAACAATTTACCACTACGGCGGTTGACTCAGTACTGATGTCCATTGTATTGGGGTTTGGATAGGAGGCCTCGTATTGATATTTGTTTAGTTTTAAAAAATTTGTTTTAAGGGAACGTGGTGGCTTCTATCCAAGCTCGGGCTGCCCGGTGTCGGCAGATGGGATTGATATATATTTGATATGGATTTTGATATTATGGTCACAAAGTTGGTGATATTCAAGGAAATTGATTGAATTGTCATTGTTATCCCATAATGAGGGGCATACATGAAAAAGTCTTTTATAGTTCATTGTTTATTGATTTATAGTCCTTATTATATGGAATTGTCATCGTAATTTCTTTTACTCATTGTATATAGTTATGATTGGTATGCTTCATAAATTATTGGTGCATACTTAGTCAAATTCGTTTGACTAATATTGAATTACAACCTTGCAGCTTAGAAGGAAGCACGAGGTTCGTCGTTGGCTGGATTGAAGAGTCTTTGATATTTTCTATCCTCTTGAGTCATTGTACGGATAGACTTATTTAGTTTTATTGTGTAGTTCAGGCTTGTTAAGTCTTTTATTTATTGGTTAATTTTCCTTTATTCTTCCATTATGTATGGCACTCTGATTGTTATTTATGGATTATTGAGATTTTGTCTCGCTCTTGGACTCGAAAAAAAATTCATCGTTTTGGGATGCTTCCGCAATGTTTCCCATGTTTCGAGGTTTGGGACGTGACAAGCCAACTTGGTTACTCCCACCCCTATTTTTCCCTCATTTTTTTATTTTTTTGGAAAATAAAAATTTTTATATTCATCATTATATCCCTCTCATATTCTATTAAAATTTCGTCAGAAACAGAGACTCCTAAGCCCTTCATCCAGACGTCATTTTTTTAACGGTCGCAGGATTTTTTACATCGACCATGTTTGGATGGAGGCCGTAGGAATCTCTGTTTCTGACGAAATTTTAATAGAATGTGAGAGGGATATAATGATGAATATACAAATTTTTATTTTTCAAAAAAATAAAAAAATGAGGGAAAAATAGGGGTGGGAGTAGTCAAGTTGCCTACTCCCTAGGGGCAGCCCCATTTACCTCATATATATATATATATAGGGTCATATGTGGCTGCCCCCTAGGGGCAGCCAACATGGCTGCCCCCGCCTTATTTGGGCAAATTTTTTTATTTTTTTTGAAAAATAACACCATTTACATTCATCCCTATATCCCTCCTATATATCATTCGAATTTCGTCAGAAACAGAGACTCCTACGGCCTCCATCCGGACAGTAATTTTTTAACGGTAACAGGATTTTTTAAAATCGATACCATCGAGATGGAGGCCGTAAGAGTCTCTGTTTCTGACGAAATTCGAATGGCATGTAGGAGGGATATATGGATGAATATACATGGTTTTATTTTTCAAAAAAAATAAAAAAAAAGCCGAAAAATGGGGCGGGGGCAGCCATGTTGGCTGCCCCCAGGGGGCAGCCCCATTTTTTCCATATATATATATATATATATATATATATATATATGAGTAAAATGGGGCTGCCCCCAGGGGGTAGCTAACTTAGCTACCCCCGCCTCATTTTCTTCAAATTTTTTATTTTTTTTGAAATTTTTTTCCGTGAATATTCATCACTATATCCCTATATTGTGTCATAAAAATTTCGTGTGAAACAGAGACTCCTACGGCCTCCATCCAGACAGTCATTTTTTCAACGGTAACAGGATTTTTTAAATCGACCCCGTTTGGATGGAGGTCGTAGGAGTCTCTATTTCGCATGAAATTTGAATGACATATTATATGGATTTAATAATGAATTTACACGATTTTAGATTTCAAAAAAAATTAAAAAAAATTTGTGAAAAAATGGCGGGGGGAGCTAAGTTAGCTCCCCCTAGGGGGCATACACATTTTACCATATATATATATGGAAAAAATGGGGCTGCCCCCTGGGGGCAGCCAACATGGCTGCCCCCGCCCCATTTTTCGGTATTTTTTTTTATTTTTTTTTTGAAAAATAAAACCATGTATATTCATCCATATATCCCTCCTACATGCCATTCGAATTTCGTCAGAAACAGAGACTCCTACGGCCTCCATCTCGATGGTATCGATTTAAAAAAATCCTGTTACCGTTAAAAAATTACTGTCCGGATGGAGGCCGTAGGAGTCTCTGTTTCTGACGAAATTCGAATGGTATATAGGAGGGATATAGGGATGAATGTAAATGGTGTTATTTTTCAAAAAAAATAAAAAAATTTGCCCAAATAAGGCGGGGGCAGCCATGTTGGCTGCCCCTAGGGGGCAGCCACATATGACCCTATATATATATATATATATAGGGTAAAATGTGTATGCCCCCTAGGGGGAGCTAACTTAGCTCCCCCCACCCTTTTTCACAAAATTTTTTTATTTTTTTTGAAATCTAAAACCGTGTAAATTCATTATTAAATCTCTATATTATATCATTCAAATTTCATGCGAAACAGAGACTCGTACGACCTCCATCCAAATGGGGTCGATTTAAAAAATCATGTTACCGTTAAAAAAATGACTGTCTGGATGGAGGCTGTAGGAGTCTCTGTTTCATACGAAATTTTTATGACATAATATAGGGATATAGTGATGAATATTCACGGAAAAAAATTCCAAAAAAAATAAAACTTTTTGAAGAAAATAGGGCGGGGGGAGCTAAGTTAGCTCCCCCTAGGGGGCAGCCCCATTTTCCTCATATATATATATATATATAGGGTTAAATGAGGCTACACCCTGGGTGTAGCCAATTGGCTACTCCCACCCTCATTTTTCTCCTATTTTTTTTATTTTTTTGGAAAATAAAAATATGTATGTTGATCACTATATCCCTCTAACATGTCATTCAAATTTCGTCAGAAACAGAGACTCCTATGCCTTCCATCTAAAAGGGGTCATTTTCAGCAATTCTGAGTCCGTTAAAATTTGACGGTCTTGATGGAGAGGATAGAAGTATCGAATTAAGTCGAATTTTGAATGACATCTTGGTGACATATTGTGATCTAAATTCCAATAGGTTTCATTTCAGAAAAATAAAAAAAATACAGGGGAAAAGAGGTGGGAGCATGTACGTTAGCTACACCCAGGGAGCATATTCCTTTTTCCCATATATATATATATATATATATATATATATATATATATATATATATATGGAGAGGGAGGGAGAGGAGGGTGCTCGATAAAGTTAGAGAGAAAGAGCAGTTAGTTTGAGAGCATGGAGGAGGGATACATGTCAACAACAGAGAATTCATGCAATTTTAATTTCCTAGAAATACCGAGAATATGAATAATTATGAGTTAAATACTAAAACTACTCAGCGATTAATATTAAGCTCATGACATTTTACTTTCCTATTCTTTTTTGGGCACATGTTAGATCATAGAAATCTATAATTTAAAATTATTCTAATACTTTTCATAATAGGATTGAATTACTATTAATTGAATTACTATTAATTGAATTACTTTTCAAATTAGAGCTCAAATACATGAGTAGTTCGGCAACAATGAAATACAAATAAATCAAAAATTGTGTCCAAGGGCACTTGTGTAAATATCTAGAGGCGAACACCTTTGTCAAAAAGAGGTCATCAAAGAGTGGCTTAAAGTATACAATGTAATGGTAAGTTCATATATTCATTATTTCAATGGTCTCAAGTATCTATTCTGTTCTTCATATTTCATTCGTTGATAGGGCTACTATTTCTTCTCCTGAACTTTATAGTTTGAGGAAATCTTTAATTGTTTTTCTGCAGTTAATTTTTTTGATGCATTACTTCCACATTCTATTCAATTTCATTTTGTAATATGAAGCCTTGTATATTGGAGAAGGGTGTGACTATCTACTATCGCTTGTTTTGTCAAGACAAAGTTTCTAAGCAGAAGCTTGCAGCAACAGTTGTAACTTAATCTATGTTAGATCTGCGCAACATTCCATATCATCTATAACATTATATTCATGATTCTTTTAGCTATTCAAATTTTCTCATAATCTCCTCGACGTGTTCATAATTATGACATTGAAAGTGGAAATTCTATTATATATTACGGTTCGGGGAAGGGGGGGGGGGGGTATGACCTTTGTGGTGTCAGTGATTGTGATAGGGGGGTCATCTTCGGGGAGGAAATCACACATGGCAAGGAGGAGAACATCATCGAGGTTGTGAGCGGTGGGCGACGAGGAGGGGGTGAGGGGGAGGATGGAGCAGGGAAGGCAGAGAAAGCAAAGAGAAAAAGAGGTGTAGGGAAGGTGGGAGAAAATGTGCCAATGGTGGAATGATGGCGTGTCGTTCAGAAATGGGTTTTGATTGTGCGTGAGGAGAAGGAAAGATTGGAATGGAAATAGAGAGCTGCATGCCAGCATACCTGGGAAAAATCCAGCTTACCCGCCCTTCGCGACCGAAGAGAAATGGAGTGATTCGATGTAAGTTAAAATATTAGGTTGTAATGTTTACTTAAATGAAAAATAATTGAAATAAAAGATGAGAAACATAATAAACAGTATATTCGAAATTAGATTAATTTCTCAGTGCTATAATATCAATATAAGAATTTTATAAAAAAATGTCTATTCTTAAAGTATTTATAAAATATAAGTAGAAATATGTTTAAGATACCAACCCTAATCCAATAAATAGATACTTACCATAATATCCAAAATATACTTCCATCCGACAGTAGATATTTAAATTTAAAAAATTGTAAACTCGAAGATCCTATGCATAATAGTATTTGTAGTCTATTTGTGCTCCATATATTTAAGAATATGGATACAATTATATTGTCATAAAATCTAAAAAATTAATATAGTTACAGAACTATCTGTAAATAGTATAAATATTGATTTAAAACATTGTTATTCCTCAATACCATTTTAAAGGTGTTATTCCTAGGAAATCCTAAGGCTCGTGGTTTGTTGCCTTTGTATGCACTTGATTTTCTCCCTTAAATATTGGCTTTGTTTGGCACATGAGCCTCTTTTTCTTGATGCTTGGTTTGTTTCCAGTCTTCGAGTTTTTTTTCTGATGATGTACAGTGTGTATAGCAATAACAAACTTTTTGATGAAAATTGGGGATAGAAATTATCTTTTGCATTTGTATTTAAAACAGAAGTAGAAGGAAATATACCTATAAAATGTATATGTTCTTTCCCTGTAGTTGATGTGGAGCAAGTATGCGATACTTGAAGGCAATTTTAAGTTAAAAGGTAAATAACATCATTAACATGTGCTTTTGTTTGATCATGAAATTATATTTAAAAGGAAATTATTTTGACAATATGTAATTTTAAAACATCAGAAATATAAAACAAGGAAACATGTATATTATTTTGTGTTTGTGTTGAACAAAATATTCGAGGCTCAGACTCACTATTACTACATAATTAATAAATTAATCGATAAAAAGTCTAGTGTGATCATCATTACCTTATGGTATATTTAGAAAAAATGAAATTAAAGACAACACTCATAGTCAGAATGTAAAGCGGATTCCGATGATATCATGAAAGTAAGAGGTCGATATTGAACAGTGAAATAATTTAATAATTAAAATATTTCCAATTTCAAATAAATTATGGTTATGCAATTGGGTCGGAATAAAAATATTTAGAGATATTTACACCTATAACCCTGAGTAATTTCGTAATTACCCCAGAAATCCCCGATAATCACGAATTACACCCAAGATCATGAATAGTATTTAACTCTTACACCAATAACCCCGTGTTAACTTCCATCCAATTTTCCATTAACAATAACAATATCCGTAAATCATTTTACATTTTATACCTTTTAAGTTCTTAATATTTTATCCATCCAATTTCCCATTAACAATAACAATAACCTTCTGCAACAGGTCGTCCCATGTTGTCGAAGTCCCACTCCAACACACCCGGAAACCCCAACCTCACCGCCGTTTTCAACGCCCCCCCCCCCCCCCCACGCGTGGAAGTCCCCCTGCAACAGTTGAAGTTCCTCTCCAGAACACTCAGAAACCCGACCGCCGCCACAGAGCCTCCGCCAGCAAGAACCGCCCGCCAGGCGCCAGCAAGTTCCATTTCTTTTTTTATTTTTGGGGTCAATCCTAACCATTAAATATTAGATTGGTTAGATTAACTCACTCCTACATTTGATTTAGTGAACTAAACTAACGGAAGATTAGGTGTAAAACGGAGCATGTATTCATGGTTTTGGATGTAATTCGTGATTATAGAGGATTTCTGAGGTAATTACGAAATTACTTAAGGTTATAGGTGTAAATATCCCTTTAACTAATTGCATAATTCGACACACTTGATCAAATCTTTAGATATTGTAGGACCATTTGACACATCAGGGCTTTGACTTCGCAATGTGAATTTTCTTAACCAATTTATGACGACTAGCAAGTGGAAACTTGGCATACACATCTTGACCTTCGCTAAAGACTATTTAGTTTTATATTTGAAAAGATCAAATTCATTCATCATTTGGAAACACCGATGAGAGGATGGGGGATTAAGAGTCATAGACAACAACCGCGGCAAAAGATTTTTCAGATGAATCGCCAAACATGCTTTCAGCTTCAACTTCGACAGAGACCTAATTTGTAACGTAGGAAAGTTGACTCTGATACTGTTTGTAACGTTTTAGGCTTAGATCCATCGATCATTATCGAGGAAAATTAATCCTAACAACTTGTTGCGTTCAGACTCAATTGAACTATTTGTAACCACTCAAAATGCTTAAGTTCAAGTTGTCAAGTAGTAATCCCTATACCACATATAACTCGCTCTTACCCTTCATGAGGTTTCAATATAGGACTATGTTGGGGTGTTATAGCCTCCACTTATATTCGCAACGTCCTCGTTGCGACATGGCTCATCACTTATTCTTAGTGATAGTGACGATTGCACGTTCCCGACTTAGGTCCCTTTGGGTAGTAGCCATTTCCATTATCAGAGGAGATTTGCTTTGATACAACTTGTAATGTCTCGAGTTTAGGTTCTCAGACCGTTATCGAGGAAAACCGGTACCGATAACTTGTTGGGTTCGGGTCTAATTCGACCAGTTGGCAATATCCAAAATACTTAAGCATAAATTGTCAAATAGTAATCCATGCCGTCTATAATCTACTCTCACCCTTCATGAGGTTCTGTTGTGCGACTATATTGGATGTTACAACATGAGTGCTTGATTATTTGGGGACTCAAATGAAAAGTAATAAAAGGAGTTTATCTTAGACCCCGTTTGGTTGGGGGTTAGCCCCCAAACCCCATATTCCTAACCCACTAGTGGGGCCTACTCCTTTCTCATCAAAAAAATTATGTATTATACCATCATATAATCTAACAATCATAAAATACTCAATTTGTACTCATTATTCCAAACTTCAATACAATCACATCACAACAACCACCTACTTTTTCAAATTTCAATACAATCATATCATAATAACCATCAACTTTTTCAAATTTCAATACAATCACATCACACAAACCCTCCTAACCCTTAACCCATTAACCAAATACACAAACACAAAACTGGGTTATCCTCCCCTGGTAGATAATTAACATTGACTTGACGTGTTGTACACGATCCCAGGATTTGATTCAATGAGGTAATTAGGAATGTGATTTAAGGCTAGAAAAATAACGACTCAACCCAATGTTGTGAGTCTCAAACCACATTGTAACAAATTTTAGAGAGCAGGTACCAAAATATTATCATTGGAAGTTGTAGACAACATTGAAACCGTGTTTATAAACCAGGGAGTTCTATGCAAAAGTGATTTTAAACTAATGGTGTGTATATATATTCCTCCTCCCAGGCGCCTTCTGCAGCTCTGACTAGTCTCCCTCCCTCCTATCCTCCCCCACCCTTCCTTCCTCCTCCAAGAATTCATTGCTATGCACGATGAGCCCGATGGTTGTGACGTCGCGGCTTCGACCGGTCATCTATCTTCTTCTCATCGGTCTCCTGAGCGGCGTCCAAGATCTCAGATGCGGTGCTCAGCTCGAGCAAAAGCTTCCCGACTCTGAAAGTATGTGTTTATTTTCAGATGTACGGTGACTTCTTCTTTTAGTTCTGAAGCTTTCTCATAATTTGGATAATGGTGACCAGGATGCCTGTTAGGCGACCGTCGGATTGTCTTCCGACGATGGAGATTAAAGGCATCTCCGGGAATTTATATCTAAGTTTGGCTATTTAAATTGCTAATTCTTAAAGCCTGTAATGGACATAATTTTGTAGAGAGTTGCTCTTGACATTTCTGCGTAGGCTATATTTCATCGACCATAATGAGATCTGCTAAGGTTTTTGTTGCAGGTTACTAGTCTAACTAAAATATTTCGGGATAAAGATGTACGCATGTTTAGTCGAGACAGAGACATTCGCAATCAATATATAATTAAGGGGTTTTTATACACGTTCAGTTGCATCCCAAAACGATAAGTTTCGAATAATGAATTGTCATGTAAGTCGCCACCTCCCGACTTTGTTTTTGAGGTGAGATCTTGATGGTCCTTCGCATCCTTCCATAACTGGTTGGAGGTGTGGATCGAGCAGGAAGAGTTCGAGCTCACGGCTTTGCGGAGGCAGAACTTTCAGTTCAAGTATAGATTTTTTACAATTTCGATTGAATTTAACCAACAAGTAGGTAACCCATAGGAATTACCGAGCAAGAGTTAGTAAGATTACATGAATCGTAATGTAAATTTGATTGCAGAACTGTGACTTAAGAAATCTTTAGAATAAAATCAAATAACAGAGCAGAAAGGGGACTCCATTGTCGCTATGCAAGCCGTCTGGTTTGAAAAATGGACTTGAGAAGCTGGATTCCAGAAGCCAGCTCATAGCAGCCGTGAGATCATACGTTGACAAATTGGATCCTCCAACTTCGTACATCAGGGTACCTATCGGAGACCATCATCCATGAATGAGATGGAAATATATTTCCTCGCGACCTTTGATGGTGACAAACACTGACATATTTACATATCGTGAATCGATTGACCACTTCTCAAATGGAATTTTTACATACATACCTCAAGAAGTTTCTGAATTTATTTATGCTCCCAAATAAGTAATTTTAGAAAAAAAAGAAGGGGTTAGATAGAAATTGATGGGAGAAGGGCTACAAGCTACACTGTCAATCCCTTTTGGATGGCAACAAGTTCCGATTCTTTTTTCAATAAATTCAATAAAAATTTGTAATTGGGTAGATGGTAATCAATACAAGTTTTTTATGATGGACGACTTAATCGTTTAAAAATTAAGATTTTACAAGGATATATATAGGGTTTATTGCATACCTGAAAAAAGGGTGTGAAATCCCTTTAAATTTCGAGTCTTAGATAAGACATTGTTTAAACTTTTATAGGGATATACGGATATTTCAGGAGTGGACGTAAATTAACAAACTATGTGGGTGTACTTGCAAATGTATCGCAGTTGAGGCTCTGAAGGCCATAAAGAGGAAGCTAATGATAGAAATGTGGGACTTCAACGTGAATCCATGCAGCGGCAAACCCCCCTGGGGGAATGGAACAGCGGACTCCCCCATCCCCACCGCCGCCATTGTCAGCAACCTCACCTGTGGCGACTGCGTCGCTGTCAATGGAACCACCGACCTCTGTCATGTCACCAGCATGTCAATATCTCTCTCCCTCATTCGATTGCCACACTACAGCTCATTTAGTTGCAGCTGTATGTACTAATGCTTGTTTTTGTGATGCTTATAGATTACTCAAGTCAATGAACCTCACTGGAGTCCTTCCGGAGGAGTTTGCGCATCTTACCCACCTTACCCAACTGTCAGTTTTTTATCTTTCTGATGTGGGTTTTGTTGTTGCACGCCAACTGCTTGACGAAATGCTTTTGTTATCCTTCGCAGGGATCTTACGAGAAATTACATCAATGGCAGTATCCCGAAGAGCTGGGCCTCGCTTCCGCTTGTGAGCATGTAGGTTGCGTTGGGATTGTGCCGTTAGCTATAGGATATACGATTCTGGAATCGGTCTATAACTGTATTTGAGGTTATGAATATAATTAGGATCTGGACTAATTCTTGACATACTTTAACTGCGAGTTAAAGTACTGATTCATCCAACTTTAGAATCTTTTGAATGTTGCATTAATACAGTAAACTAGGCTATGTTATGTATTAGTTTTCCTCATTAAACATTCTTTTTAAAGACCGTGAAGAGGCTAAAATCTCCTGACTGAAATCACTCTTGGAGAATTGGTGAATACAGTAATGTCACTTCCATTCCTTCCGTTCATTGCCCATTCCTTGTCGCATATTGTGTTCAGCCAATGCCTTGTTGCTGGAATGAATTATATTGTTTAAATTTAAAACACGTTTGTTATATTTATACTGAAATTTCCTTGCACATCACACTAAGAAATAAACTGAGGAATTAGTTGGATGCAATTTCCGCTATCAATTCTAAAAGTACCCATAAGGAAACAATGATGATAAAATGTGTGTTTCACTTTTACTCCTCTCTTCTTTCTTGGCATGTATCAGAAGCCTAATCGGGAATCGCATCTCTGGTCCATTGCCTAACGAGATTGGGAATATCAGCACACTTTCATCTCTGTGAGTACTCCTCTTTTTCTTGCTCCATTGTCAATTTTGTTGAAACATGTTAACACGAAGATGCCTTCTGGAGATTTGAGTAGTATCAACTACTGCCAAAGGAACTTAAAGAATTTTCAGTTAACCCTGAAATAAAGAAATTGTTGGATAACCCTTAATGATAAAGTATCATCGTTCTGTATAATACTATAGATAATTTTTGAGAGAAAACTCTTTTCTCATGGAAAAATATAGAGAGTGGCTTGACAAAGATAGAAAGGACCATGAAGAAAGGGAACGATACCACTTTAGTCTGAGATAGATAGATAGATAAAAGGTTACAAAGTCGTTCTTTTATGTAACACAACAAGTAGGTACAACTTCCATACGGGGTTATCTCATAAGGATGACAAGGCTTTTGGTTTCTTATTATGGTTTAAGGGCCTTGGAAAACAACCTGCTGGAAGGAAGTCTCCCCCCATCCATTGGGAACCTGAAAATTTTGACAAGACTGTAAGATTTCTACTCTATTTTACTGAATTAGATTAAGTATTAAGTTGATATTTCTTAATTATGTTTACACATGCTGGTTTTAAATGCAGTCTTCTCTCTTCCAACAACTTCATTGGAGTGCTTCCAGAGTCCCTGGGCAATCTGAAAAACTTAACAGATTTGTAAGTTAGTATCTATGATGTCATCTATATGATTGGGAGCATACTAAAGTGAGTTTCTTAAATAATAAGAGAGACTTTGTAAGTTGGAAAATTAAGAACTAGAAACCTGCAGGCGCTAACCACTCTGACGATTTACTGAATTTGAACTCTCAATTAGGAGCCAAGAACTACATAAATTAAATCTGGAGTCCAAGCGCATTGAAATTTTTTTTGTGGTTTACTGAATTGAATTGCAAATATCTTGCAGGCTGTGTATACGTTCCCCAATTATGACTTAGAAAACTTAGCAGCTGAGTTATCTAATGAAAATGGACCTACTTCTTTCTTATAGTTTGTACATGAATGTAATTTTTCAACACTAGTTAAGTTTGTGGATTGCAGTAGGATTGACGGTAACGGTATATCAGGAAAGATTCCAAACTTCATTGGTAACTGGACAAATCTCAAAAGATTGTGAGTCTAATCTCAACTTATGATTTCACTTTCTTCATTTCATTATTTATGTTTAAAGTCTTAAAAAGAGAGTTCCTGCCTAATTATTATGAAGTATCTGATGTCAAATATATCACTTATTTAACCATGTTTCTCATATCCAGGGATATGCAAGGGACTTCTATGGAGGGGCCAATTCCACCTATTATTTCAAAGTTGACAAAAATAACAGACTTGTAAGAGGTTTTTAACTATTTTTTTCTTGATAGAATTGATCCCGTGCTTTTTATTGCCATTCAATTGTTGTATGTTTCTTCCCAGGAGAGTAACTGATTTAATAGGAGACATGATGTTTCCTTCATTGGAGAATGCGGTGGAGTTGCAATACTTGTGAGTATCGATGTTACTGGGTTCTGTGAGATACCTACCAAAGCCATGTGCATGTCCATATATGTGCATGCGAGTCTTGTGTTTTCCTGTAACTCCAAGTTCTTTTTTGTTTGGCAGGACCCTGCGAAATTGCTCAATATCTGGTCTTATTCCTGGCTACATTGGATTGAAGAAAAACTTAAAATCATTGTATGTTTCTTCATCTTCCTTGCATTAATATCTCCTCTTTATAATGTGGCCATATTTTGTACCATTTCTATTCATTGCTGTGAGGAAATCGTGGAATAGCTTATTGCATGCAAGCTTCATGCATACACTCAACAAATAACTTCAGTCCAAAGAAACAAATAAAGTAAAAAACTCCAGAGAAGCCATCATGAAGTTGACTAGCTACGTTTAGTCTTCATTGTGCCTTAATCACTGAGCTCATGAATACCTTGGATAACATTGCCATCTCTACTTGCATATTAATGTGTAATGAATAGCTTTCCATGTTTACGGAAACATGTTTCTTCAATATGCCTATGCCATGACCTTTTTTTTAGAGAAAAAGGGTGAAGACAACCTCGGTAGGTGTCTATCCCTAAAATCTGATTAATCAAACTTAAATGATTGCAACTGGATGACCCAGTTTTCAATGAAAGCACTCGTATGGGCCAAAATCTTCCTTAATTCAAGAGGAGAGGGGTGTGAGGGAGGTCGTGGGAAGCTTTTTCACATAAGGGCCTAAACTCTCCAAGAGGAATTTAGGGAGTGAAGGGTATCATGTGTTAATTTTCTGTACTATGATTTATCCATGATATAGATTTATTTAGATATATATTATATGTTTATTTATAGTAGTTGGCAAATGATTTTTTGACTTATGCCCACTGTGGGAAATAGTTTTGAGGCATGCCCCCACTTGGAACTATTCTGAGTAATCAAGCTCATGCCCCTGATGGGAAATTTCTCCCCTAGGAAATGGGCTCATTTCATCAAAAAAGGAAGTAAATATAAAGCCTACACAAATGTGGATTAGGCTGGATCTATTGATAATCATCACTCTGCTTCTTATTACTCAATTTACATTGGAGGACATCTCGTTATACTGAAAGTAAGAAACATACACTGTGCAAAATATACTGTGGAGGTTTAGCATCATGCAATGGTAGTCTGGGTTTTACCAACGGTGTGGGCTTCAATTCTGGTCATTGACATTGGTATCCCCATCAGTCTTCCGATGAAGTTTTGTTGCGATAAGAAGGATGCTATCAATCTTGTAAATTATATAATACAATGTTATCAGACTACGCATGTTGAAATGGACCAGCGTTTCATTCGAGAGAAGAACAATGTTTGCTACTACTGTAACTTGTACAAATTAGAAGATTAGTCGGCTGACATATTCTCTAAGGACCTTTCCACTAAACATGAGACAAATACAAGCAAGTCAGGCCTGGTTGACCTCCATGCACGACTTGAGGAAGAATATCGAAATATCGAAACAAATCTTAGATGTGACTCCAATTAACCTGTTTCTCTGATGTATGTACAGTACATGGCCTCCCTTGTTTCATAAGAGAAAAACCTAGCCGCATGGCTTTCTCCCTCTTGTAGATGAAAGTTTCCACATAAATCGTGTGTCCTCTTTTCATATGTAAAGTTAATTTTCTTTTTCAAGATCAATATCGGCGGTCTATCATAATTCATAATATTAGATGTTGAGCTCCGAGCATATGTTGTGCCTCCACCATGAATTAAAAGCCCAAGGAACACAATGTAAGTGTAGAGTCAAGACATGCAATATCATGTAAAAGGGAATTGGAAGAAGGAAAGAACGGGGCCCAATTAGGTCATTAACAAATGAGTGAATAAGAACTTCAAAATTGCATTTAAACAGGTACGGTTGTGTTTTAGGATATACGCAATCAACCTCAAGAATACCCCATATTTCTTCACGGGTACTAGAGATTTCTAATATGGTAACCGTTATTAAGGAAAGAAGTGGAGAATCATATGAGACATGCACTTCAAAGCAAGCACAAAGAGGCAACCGTGTTTAGTTATTTATGTGTAGCAGCTAGATGATGGCACGGATGGACCTGGAGACAACTATGCTTAGTTATTTGTGAGTAGCATCTAGATGTGGTATGGAGAAAATGTTAAACAATTTGATATTTTAGATTTTATAAATTATATGACATCTTATTTTTATAGTGACAATGGACAGTAATTGGTTAGCATGTTTTCGGGCCGCCAAAAGTGTTATCCTGAAAACTAACCGATGAGTTGTCCCATGGCTCCAAGCATTGTTATCCACTGACCTTTTTTAACTTTAACTGTCATTCCATCCTGAAAATGATAGCAAAGCCAGCTAAACTACAGTTTTTAGAAAGAAAACGCCAATAATCACATCAGGTGTATTTCCAAATTCCACACTTTATTATACTACATGATACATAAAAATGCTGTACCCGTACCAATGAAAGGAAAATGTCATTAAAGTCTTGTTACTATAGAAAAAGCACGGTCATATGACTTCATCTCTACACAAATAAAGGTTGTCTTATTATTTATTTCAAAGATTAAAGCTTCTTAAATTTAAGATTCCAATCAAGTGCAACTTAAACTTATCATTTTTTAACTCAACACTTTATCCAAATGTAGCCTAGATATAGAAGTAAAAAAATTGCTCATCGGTTGATTTTGTTGAGGAAATGCATTAAATTCCTTACATTTCTATTGATTTCTAACTTGCAGAGACTTGAGTTTCAATAATTTTTCTGGAGAAATACCTCAAACATTTGAGCAGCTTGTAAAAGGAATAAATAACATGTAAGTGGCCATTTTATGGCTGTCAATTTATGTGCAACGAGATTCCTGTTTTAGGATTTTCCTATTCTTAAACTCCAAATCCTTTGTTGTATATGGGTGCCGATTAGTAATTAACCTGGACATGCAGCAGACAGAAAGGTTTGGGCTTTATTACTTGTCTGAAATCTGAGACTAGTTCTCTCGCAGGTATCTTACCAATAATGATCTGACAGGTACAATACCTGGGTGGATGTTTGGAAAAAGGCAATCCATGTAATTTCTTCATTATATCCTGATGATTTTTCATTTGAGCTTTTCTTTACCTTACCTTGAACTGATGGGTGGTTGTTATGGATTTGTTATGTAGAGATTTATCATACAACTCGTTTACAGGTCCAGATAAAAATGGATGTTCTGAGCCACAAGTTGATGTGTAAGAATTGTTAATCTAAATATGTTTACAATATTGTCTTTTTCCTTTTGATATGTGGCTATTGTCTTTTTCCTTTTGTTATGTGGCTATCTTCAAACTAAAAGTTCCTCTCCTTGGCTATAGGAATATGGTTTCTAGCTTTTCATCATTATCAAGCAACTCGTAAGCTCTTCGCGTATGCAAAACAGTATCTTTTTTATCATCATGCAAATTCCTCTCGTTTATGTGCATTTCATGTATGATTTTGTCATCTGAAACAACATCTTTGTTTCTTCCTTGCGGTCAGGATAACGTCGTGCTTAAGGAAAGATCTTCCTTGCTCCGGGAAAGCTAAAAGTAAGAATGTAACTCAAAATTTTATATTAAACACTAATTTTTTTAATAATCACACACTTTGCACTAACTATAGTGTTTGATACTATGCAGATTATCAGCTGTTCATAAACTGTGGTGGTAGGAGTGTAAATATTGATGGAAATAACTATGAGGATGATACTGCTTCCAGTGGTGAAGCAACGTTCTTCTTGTCCAGACAACAGAACTGGGCTTATAGCAGCACAGGGGATTTTGTAGGAAATGCCAATAAACAACATATAGTGGGAAACACATCTGCACTAAACATTACTAATCCCCAACTATACTTGTCAGCTCGTATAAGTGCCTCGTCTCTCCGATATTATGGCCTCTGCCTACAAAGTGGAAATTATACCGTCAAACTACACTTTGCAGAAATAATATTTACAGATGACCAAACATTTGCTAGTGTTGGCCGGCGCTATTTTGACGTTCTAATTCAGGTAAGCATTCAATCATCACATGTATAATATAGTTCCAATTACTTTAATTATTTTTTTTTATTGATTATAACATTTTTAACATTAAAAGTTATGGAGTGTACGACAGTGATTCCGAAATGCAAAAGATGTCGTAATGGACTATAATATTTCAACTTGAACTTGAGATCCAGGTCTCGCCTTGATTGGTTTTTGCTGTCTTCATAAGTGTGGGAGGCTTTTCCATCAGCATGGGTTTGGGCCCTTCCTAGAGCACACTCGGATCATACGCCTCTGCTCTGGTCCTTCGGTGAGGATGTATGGCCTAAACCCTTTTTCTGCTTTGAGAAGGCTTGGCTCTTGGAGGTTGAATCAAGAAACAATTGCAGCTTTCTGAGAGGGTTGTCGGCCTTCGGGCTCGGCAGTTGCACGTTTGGCAATCAAGTTGGCGGAGTTGAGGAGGCACCTCATGGAGTTTAATAAGAACGCCCGGACACAACGCCACTCCAGAAGATTGATGGCTCATGAGGTATACAAGATCGACATGTTGGAGGACGAAAGGGAGTTAACGGTGGAGGAGTTGGTGGTGGACATCTTGATGTGATTCACTTGGAGGACAAGGAGGAGGTGGCTTGGCAGAAGAGGTCCAGGCAGCGGTGGATGAAGGAGGGTGATGCCAATACATGTTTCTTCCGTGCAATGGCGAGCAGACAGAGACGCAAGAACTACATTCACTCGATTCATGTTGGTGGAGATGTTTTTCAGGGGGATTAGGCAGTGGGAGCAGTGCTATTATCACATTTTCAGGTTTTTAGCAGGAGGCGCGCTCGTGTTGGTTGGGGTTGGGGGGAGAGGGGTATCAAGGTTATCGGTCGGTCAGGAGAGCTCCTTGGCTCAGGAGTTTACGGAGGAGGAAACCAAGAAGGCTCTGTTCCAGCTTAATGCAGATGGTGCATCGAGGTCCGAGCCCAGACGGCTTTTATGTATTGTTCTACTGGGTGTCATGTGATGTGTGGTTAAGGGAGATGTACTGGAGGTCCTACATGAATTCCATGCTGGGAATTGAGGCTTTGAGAGGTTGAATAAGGCCTTGCTCTTTCTGTTGCCTAAGAAGGATGTTCCGATCAGGGTAGAGGATTACAAACCTATAACGCTCTCCAATGCAATTTATCTCATTATCGCGATGCAAACCACTAGAGAAAAATTGTTGCCCGGCATGTTGCTTTCTCCTAGGGATAGGTCTGCTTTATAAAATAATAATTGTTTTGTCAGTTGGTTTCTCTGTAGATAGAATTCAATTGCATCTTTTTTAAGGTTATCTCAGAACTCATTGTGCATAGTTTTAAGAAAGGTAAAGATCCAAGTTGCTCATTTTCATTCCATGACCAGCATATTTTTTTTTCATTAGTAGGATTCGAACCCTGGTCCTTTAAAGTGGGAGCCACTGCTTCTACCACCAGACCATTAGAAGGGTTCTCATGACCAGCATATTGCCATGCTTTTTTCTGTTAAGATTGTGCATTATGATGTGGCACTATGGATCACCATGTAAATTAATTATCTGCAGGGTCAAAGAGTTCTGAAGGATTTTAATATTGCTGAAGCATCAAATGGAACAGGTCGTGAAATTGTAAAATCCTTCAACACTTACGTTAATACAACTCTGGAGATCCACTTCCGATGGCGCGGTAAGGGAACAAATGCTATTCCAGATAGAGGCATCTATGGGCCACTTATATCAGCTATATCAGTTACACCAAGTAAGTTGGAATAAGTCGGTTGAACTATTTAAAAAATTGAACAACTTGAACTCATGCCCGTTGCTTTCTCCAAGCAGACTTCCATCCTGATCTAGACGAAAAGAAAAAAATCCCTACTGTTGGCATCGTTGGCATTGTTATAGCTTCATGTGTGGTGCTTTTACTGGTTGTCCTCCTTCCTTTTGTACTTCTGAGGAAAAAGGAACAGGAAAATGAAGGTGGGGTACTCAAATATTTATTTTGTTATTTTTCTGATTCATGACTTTGATTAACTCTTTTCATAATTAGTAGCTTGAAACCCTTTATACTTGACTTTTTTTTATTTCATCACATAATCTTAAACCACAACCTTCTGTTACCAGAGCATAATTTTCCTTTTTAATATTATTCACAGAACTGAAGCAATTGAAGTTGCAAGGAGCTTATTTCACTTTAAAACAATTAAAAGTTGCCACCAAAAATTTTGATCCTGCAAACAAAATTGGTGAAGGTGGCTTTGGCCCTGTCTACAAGGTAAATTTTAATATTATCTTCGCTAACTTTCAATGCCAAAAATATATGAGATAAATGCAACAATGTTTGAGACGTTCTATCTGCTGAATTGATTTCTAAGTTGAAATTGCACAATTCCAGGGTGAGCTTGCAGATGGTACTCAAGTTGCTGTCAAACAGTTATCAGCTAAGTCTAAGCAAGGAATTCGTGAGTTTGTGACTGAGATAGGCATGATATCTGCTTTGCAGCATGAAAATCTCGTAAAGCTTTTTGGATGTTGTATCGAAGGAAATCAACCAATGCTAATATACGAATACTTGGAAAACAACTCTCTTGCTCATGCTCTATTTGGTTAGTTTCTTTTTCTTTCTTTATATGTCATTCCTAGCTTAGGATAAAACTGGTAAAAGAAAGTCTTATTTTTCTGCTGTTAGGGTGAAACATTTTCCAAATCGTTATCCATGCATTTGAAGAACTCAAACGGCAGCTTGGTGACCAAATCTCCAGATATGTATGAGTTCTAAGCATGGGTTGATAACTTCATGATCTATTTTTCATAGTTGTGTTACATTTTACACACAGATGTAATCAAAAAAATTTCATCAAAATTACCTCCGTTGAGGGAAGAAAAAATACATCAGAATACGAGGAAAATGTTGGTTCCAAATGTTGTTGGTTCCTTTTTCTGCCAAACATTTTATGGATGCTAAATTAATCTTGGTCATGGGAAACTATTTTCCGTATTCATTTATAATATCGATGCATTCATTCATTGAGGATTACATTATGATACAATTTTTAGGTCCTGAAGAAAGACGGTCGAAGCTAGATTGGCGAACTAGGCATAGAATCGCCTTGGATGTAGCCAGAGGTTTATCTTATCTTCATGATGGATCAGCACTAAAGATCGTCCATAGAGACATCAAAGCCACTAATGTTCTACTTAACAAAGATCTTAATGCCAAGATATCCGACTTTGGATTAGCAAAACTTGATGAGGAGGAAAACACCCACATCAGTACTCGAATCGCTGGAACTGTGTAAGTATATTGATGGTACTGCAAATCATTAGCAGATGCAATTTATTGAATATCTAACATCAACAGCACCACGAAATATTTTCTGAAAATTTATAACAGTTCTACTTAATCTCACTGCAACTAAAGCTTGCAAGCTTTTCCTTGCCAAGTTTTTATTGTCATGCAAACCAATGTTTTCCATTGGCTGCAAAGTATTGTGATCACAAGCAGTTAGATATATTATTAGAAAATCTTTTTTGTACGGTATTTTCGTTTCCTTGAACTAGAACATAAAAAACTACTAGATCCCATAGTGGTATAAGCAGTAGGAATCCACCTCTAGTTGGGACTTGTGGACAATTTCTTTCATACATGACACTCCCTTTACTTCAAATAGATTTGCAAGAATATTGTCTTCTTTCCCCTCCTTGCATCTCCACCCCCACCCCCCAATTTGTTCTTGAGAAATTTATTATATTATAAAAAGAAATCCACCATCCATCTTGTCCAACAGAAAATTGTCAATTTAAAGTAAAGTGAATGCTAATTGGCCTAAAAAATAACTTTGTAGTAGGCGTGAATTTTGAATGGCCCAAATAGAAAGTTGAGGATGTAGGTTCTAAAAGCACTGGCACAAACCTCTTATTCTTTCCATATACTTTTAATTGATGGATGATAAATCGAGACCGATTGTTGTAACTGTTAAGTACCCCCCATCAATCACAGGAGTATAGTTATCAGGAGGCACGATTTTACATTGAAAATCCCTCTTAGGTAGAAAAAAACTGGGAAACAGATATTCAGGTACATAGAAGAAAGTATTATGACATACAAAAAAGCAAGGATATTTGTTCTTGCATAAGAGCTTGCAATATAATATCATGTCTTACCTAAGATATTTGTAGAGCACAAGCTAAATTCGATACGTAATCAAGTCTAAAAAACAGTATTATGGAAGCTCCTTCTTCACCCACTCCAATGGTCTGGTGGTAGTGCAGTATTCTATCACCCAAAAGTTCAAATCCTCCCTTGTGGGGGTTATTTTAGGTAAGCCAACAGCCGACGTAAAAAATAATCGGATCTCACTCATTGCCTCCCCGCCTCAGCAGTTGTCGCCCCATAGGCCGCAGCCAACTGGCCGTGAGTCGCCGAAGATGCGCAACCGCTTTGGGCTGCTAGACAGATGCATTGCCGAAAGGCTGGGGGTGACTGCTCCAAGTCTGACCCGTTCTGGAGATCAATCCGCTCTGTGGGCATGGGATCGTCGGATGACTGCTCCAAGCCGTTTGCGATGTTGTGGGCCATTTGGTTGGGGCGGAATGATTTAATATTCAAGAATCAGAGGTTCTACTCTGAGAATGTTGTTTCTCACTTCAAGGCCTTATATAATTTTTGGGCCTCCTCATAATGCGTGACTCCGAACTCGGGAGCGCACCCTATTTTCATGTCAAAAAATAATAATTGGATCTTTCAACATGGATTTGAGCAAGAATCCATGTAGCTGATTCTACTCAATGTGGGAGAAGGCTTTGCCAATTTTTTAAGGAAGTTCCCTCTTTGACATGAGACGGCCTATTCATCCAAAATGATCAAGAGTAATGATTCTACATATAAGTAGCTTTGAAGTGGGGGCAAAATTGTGAGAGGAATGCTCGGCATCTTAAACATTGGGAATCTTTGAAGTAATTATTGCTTGTTTTGCTCTGTTAGTACTCATAACAGGAGAAGGAAAGTTCATGTATATTAGTTGAATTATCATTTGATGTTGAGGGAAGTTATCCATACTTTATTAAGATTTTTAGTTATTATATAAATGGTGAAGCCTTCTCCCACTTTAAGTAGGGTTGGCCACATGAATTCTTGTTCAAATCCATGTTGAAAGATCCAAATATTTTTTACAATGGTTGTCGGCTATCTAACGCAACCCCTACAAGGGGGGACTTGAACCCTGGTCTTTTGGGTGGTAGACGCACCACACTACCACCCTGGTATTTTCAGTGATTATATAAGTCACTAAAAAATCAATTTTGAATGTGTGAAATGATTTTAAAATATAATTGTTATAAAATAGAAAGCGGAAGCGGAATAACATAATAAAGAAGAATAATCACGAAGAACACAAAGATTTTTATGTGGAACCCTACTCCAGAAGGAGCGGGATGAAACCACAGGAGAAGCCCTCAACGGGGGCGGATATTCTATTAGAATTTCTCATCTGTTACAGGAGGCCTGGGGCTCCTTATATAGCTTCCACAGGACCTCCAAGTCCCACCACTAGGCGGTATGGGACTAAACTCAGTGGTGGGGTAAATGGACCCTGGAGGGATCCATTTACCCACCTATTACATAAGTGACGCATGCTCCAAATACTCTAACACTCCCCCTCAAGCTGGAGCATGCAATGCTCAGCTTGGACAAACAGGAAGAAACTCGACTCACAATACATGACACTACAGACAATATCAACCCAACGCGCACAGCTGCTGCAGTCGAGGACGTTGCTTCTCATGGCGTGCATGTGAGGAGGACGAACGGGGCTGGAGTGTCTATCTGGCTCAGAGAATGGTACTCTACTGTGGAGTCCCTATGATACCACATGAAAACCCTTGCCCTTAATGGCATAGGGAATAGTCCTCTGCTCTGGAGTCCCTATGGCTCACATGAAAGCTCTGGCCGACCAACAAGAATGATTGGCATGCGTCATCATCGAGTCTGAAATTTGTAGAGTCTGAACATCTGACCGGTCTGGAAAATATGATATCTGAATCTTGGAACAAGACTTGTGACTCTCTATATATACTCCCCCTTTCTCCCATACTGGTCGGAATGACATGGTTGACCACGTTGGGAGAAGATAAGATAATACATAAATATGGGGAAAAAATGAATATTCTCAAAAAATTCTCTTGCGGCTTTTCATCATTTTTTTTGGGTAATAAGCCGTCCATTTTTTTCCGGCTTTTGCAACCTTTTTTTTCTTTTTTTTTTCTTCTTTTTTTTTGAACTTTGCGTACGGCTTTTTCCTCGTGTACGCGCCTTTTTTTTTTAAATTTGCCGTTTTTTTTTAATCCAAATCTCGACCCACCTTTGGGCCTCAAAATGCAGCATTCCTCCTTTTTTTTTAACGACTGAACCCACTACTTTTTTTTTATATGGCCCACATGGGCCCAACTTGTTGTAGCCACTTAGGGCTTTAATAAGCAGCATCCTCCCCCGTTTTTTTTTATACACCAACGCCCACTGGGGCTGAAACACCATCACTTTTTTTTTATAAACCCGTGATACCTGTCTTAGGGTTCCCACCACGATGGAACCCTCTTCTTCATATATGAGTGCCGCCCCCGATTCGTTTGCGCCGCCAGCGAGGTCAGGAGGAAGAGGCGCGCCTGGATCTGCTGTCTTCTTGAGGTGCGCATGCGAGCACCGCGCTGGGGGGTCGCCGCAATGCCGCGAGGGTGAATAGGGCGAGTCGCCAGGAGGAGTCGAAGATCGAGGCGCCGCCTGTGCGGCTGGCACGCGCAAGGAGATGCGCGCAGGGGCTGTGCGCGCGTGATGTGGATGCGCGACGAGGGTCGAGGGAGCGAGGGTGCGCCTGGAGCGCGCTCGGGACTGGGAAGGTTGAAGGCGGCGAGCTGCAGAGGGTGATGCGCCTGGATCTGATGAGAAGAAGGGTAGCGCCGCTTGGAGTTCTTCGCGTGCGGCGCCGCCATAGAGCACGGAGCGGGGTCGCGTGGAAAAGGGTCGTCTGGGACTTGAGGGGTCGCCCGATAGGGCGCCTTGGGCTATCGTCTGGATAATCGGACCGTCGCTGCCGTCAGATGCGGAGCCCTTGTGGCTCCTTTGTCGATGGAAAGATGAACGCCTGGGCCTGCCTGGTGGCCTGGAAGGACAAATCTCGTGCCACAAGGAGATGTTGGCTGTCGATGAATGAAAGATGATGAGAAAACCTCCTGCGCCGCCTGCGCATACTGGGATCTGCCGAGGATAGAGATGCAGCCTTGATCTGCAACTTGAAGCTGAAGCCTCAACTCATGAGATTCGACGTGTGCCGACTTCCAGAATACGCAAAAAATAGCATATCGCGCTTTGGAAGCATGATTAGGGTTTCCTACGAAACCCTGGAACAGAATCTCTAATAAACTCTTCAAAATAATCTTCAATATGAAAATAGAATCTCGAATAAAATTAAGAACAAGAAAACCCCGAGAATCGGATCCGCTCTGATACCATGTTATAAAATAGAAAGCGGAAGCGGAATAACATAATAAAGAAGAATAATCACGAAGAACACAAAGATTTTTATGTGGAACCCTACTCCAGAAGGAGCGGGATGAAACCACAGGAGAAGCCCTCAACGGGGGCGGATATTCTATTAGAATTTCTCATCTGTTACAGGAGGCCTGGGGCTCCTTATATAGCTTCCACAGGACCTCCAAGTCCCACCACTAGGCGGTATGGGACTAAACTCAGTGGTGGGGTAAATGGACCCTGGAGGGATCCATTTACCCACCTATTACATAAGTGACGCATGCTCCAAATACTCTAACAATAATTCATACAACTTACTCAAGGTTCAAAATCTCGATTTCAATTGCATCTCGGTGCCTCGAGAAATGGAAATTTCGGTGAAATTTCCATCACTTCGGTGAAAATCTCAAAAATTGTTAAAAAGAACCATTTTTCCATTTTTCGCAAATTAAGATCATCCAAGTTATTAGAACAATAAATAACTTACAAATACACTTATATCGCACATATCGCTCATCTATACATCTTATATCACACATACCGATCATATCGATGTTAATGTTGATTGTTGACTGATAGATATTAGAAATGGAATTCATCCAAGTTCTTAAAACAGTAAATAACTTACAAATATACACTTATATCGCACATATCGACCATCTAGGACCCTTATATCGCACATATCGAACATATCGTTATTGTTGATTGTTGACTGATGGATATTGGAAATGGAAACAAAATAGCTAAGTTAACCACACTTAGAGTACATCTTTTGTTTATAAAAATAGATGAGACATTTAATTCTCTAATGTAGATAATGATTAACGAGACAATGCCACCATATGTTACAAACATACCTATATATTTAGGAAAATGTAGATAATGGTTAATAAGACAATGTCGCCAGCCACGGCAGTCGAGGCATAAGCATAAGTTTATATAGGAAAATATACATAAAATACAATTAAACATACCTATATATATTTGTAAAAGCATAAATTTAGATATTACCTCATATATTCACCATATATGTTATAAACATAAGAACATATAACATTCTTTGCATGATTTGCTTTGAATCCTAACTCGTATTGCCATCCATATACGATGCAAAGCTTATTATGACCTCTATCACATGGGGATTAACATATATATTGATATGCTTTGAATCCTAACCATCCTATTTGAGCTAGGGGGGAGCATGTGTGCTCCAACCTTGTAGGGGTTGCAGGGGACAGCACCCTTGTCCTGACATGAATTTTTTATATGGTGAAACCTATCACAGGTGCTCACGGACATACATATATGAGTATATAACAAATTATATTGTTAATGATTAATATTAGACTTAAGATATCATAATTATTAATGTACAAAACATAAAAAATGGATATTTTGCTTAAATGAGTAGTGAAATCAAGCTCACATGGATAATATCATTGATATATAGATATCGGCGAAATATCGTCGATATAGACCACGATATCGGTCGATATCTGAGAAAATTTATACTGAAAATCAGCAATTTCGACCAATTTGGCTCGATATGTCAATATTTCCTCAATATTTCGGCTCACCTCGGTCGAAATCTAAGAAACTGATAGAGGGCAGTTTCAATATCCCCTGATAGAGGGGAGTTTCAATATCCCAGGCTGTCGAAATCGAAATTTCGCTGAAATTTCGTGAAATTTAAAACCATGTGCTAACTTCAGTTGCAAGAGAGTTATAATCTGAACAATAGTTAGAACGTCAACTTGCTTCTAAACTAACTATTTTATATAATACAGCTCTAAGGGACTTGCTGGGTGATAATAACCTCTGTCAATGAAAAAACTTGAATAGATCATTCGATCCTATGTACAGGGGCTGTGAAATCATGCAGCCAGGAAACATGCAAAGCATGTCCATATTACTGGTTTGTCATTATTTGTGAACTTGTTTATCTAGATTTTGATGATATCATGAACATCAAAAAAAATATTTATTGATGGCAATGGATCTTTGTTTATGCTTGGCAGATACGAGTATGAAATTTTTTATCTCGATTTACTAATATTACAAATGCCACAGAATTTATCATCATATTTCATGCACTGATTTTGTAGCCAACTTAAGCCAACTTAGATAGCAAATTTACTTTCAGGGGGTACATGGCTCCAGAATATGCAATGCGTGGCCATTTAACAGAGAAGGCTGATGTTTACAGCTTTGGAGTCGTCATATTGGAGATTGTAAGTGGAAAGAGCAATACTAGTTACAGACCCAAGGAAGATTTTATCTATCTCATGGATTGGGTAAGTGCCAAAGGTTTATTTTAGAATACTATTCATGGATATGCTCGTGTAAGGAAATCAGAATCACTTTAAGTATACAGCGTAGGAGAATTTTGTCAAATCATGGTAATAAATATAGAAAACATGCATTAAGAGCATCATCTATTGCCTTTCAAAAGAGCACCTGGAAATGTGGGTGTTGAGATGAGCACAGCTTGATGTACAAAACTCCTGTTAGATGCCAGATCCATGGAGGGATGGGATCTATTTTATGCAGTCATAGCTTGCAATTTCTTGATGGGTTTCCACAGTGTAACCCCTAACCTTTTGATCACACAAAGTTTCCTTGTAGGACTATTTTTGGTCGAATGGCCCCACAAATGTCCAAGGAAAGGAACAACAGTTGTCTGAATAGATATTAGGTAAAAATGACAAAACCTTCTCCCACTATAGGTAGGGTCGGCTACATGGATTCTTGCTCAACTCCATGTTGAAAGATTCAACTATTTTTTACGTTGCTTGTTGACTACCTAACACAACCCCCATAAGGGGAATTTGAACCCTGGTCTTTTGAGCTTGCCTTTAAGGTCTAATTAATGAGTAAGAAAAAATATTTTGAAGAACCATTATCAAGGAGAACATCATTTTTATTCCTTATCCTTCATGAGCTAATAAGATTTTAATATTTGTTTTAGTGGTTTTTTCCTGAATATATTGTGTATATGTAATCACTGATCATCCTAGATCACAACTTCGTAATTATCTTAAGTCAGATTCCCTGTAATTCTTTATTATAATTATCAATCATGAGAGACAAATGATGGTGTTAAAGGCCTTCTAAAATTGCAGGCTTACTATTTAAAAGACAGGGGGACAGTTCTTGAACTTGTAGATCCATGTCTTGGTTCTCGATATTCGAAGGCTGAGGCAGAAATGATGTTAGACTTGGCTCTGGTATGCACCAGCCCCTCGCCGGCACTCAGGCCCACAATGTCTATGGCTCTCAAAATCCTTGAAGGCGCAGAATCTGTTCCTACCCCAGTGGCACGGCATGGTCGTACTCCAAGTGAGGAAATGCGGTTCAGGGCATTTGAAAAACTCTCTTATGATAGCAGCCAAGATATTTTGTCTAATGGGCCATGGAACACTTCCTCAGCAACTACATATAACCATGCAGACAGATTTACAGAGATTGCAGCCTCACATCATGTAGGCAATCAAAGTGTGTGATGATGCAAGTATAATTAACAAGAAGGTAACTAACTTTCATAGAGATCCATTCTAGATTTATATTGTTGATCATGCAAAATACATCCTTGCGTCTGTATGGCGTGCTTTAAATTTTCATTCCCCTGTATTTTTTGGGTCGTTTGCTAGACCGCAGATTGCACATATTATCAGCCAGTAACAGGTCAATTGTGTCCGTTTGTTACGTGTGGTGAAGTACAGTTAAATCATTTTTTCAATGTACTTATTTCAGGGGGGAAAACAATGAGTTTTGAGGATTTTGTCCCTTTTTTGCCACATTGTAAGATCTGTTTTCCCAAACTGCATAGAATTGATAGTTATGTGTTATTTTATATTTCCGAAAAAATGATTGGCGGCCACCAGCCGCCCCTCCTCCTTTGATGTATATCCATGCCTAGTAAAGTAGAACAATATATTTGCATATGAAAATCTGTTGATCGTCCTAAACGCATGATCTGTATATTTCTCTTAGTACATAATTATTACACGTTGTTGAAGAGCATGTCATTGAGTTAGAAGGGTAGGTGGATCCTCTTTAAGAATTTAAATTTAGTCCTTCCAAACTCATGTCTAGGCTTTGTACCTCTGTGGCTCTGTACAAAGACATTTAGTTTAATTTGAGGAGAATCCATGGAGATATGAAACTTTCTGGGCCTCTCCCTGCTGTGAATCTGGTCTCCTTTCTCATGTCAGAGACAAGGTAAACAAGAATACAATATAAAAAAAAACTCCCAAAAAATCTCTTATTTAGCTATCGTTAATGTTGATGGGGATGATCGTGAAGACTCCTCAAGCTGGTCACAATACCGCACTTGAACAACATTACATGGTTTATGTTGAATTCCCTTGACGCGTGTGCAGGTTGTGAAGAGGAATTACTTGGAATGGGTTGAGCCTTCTTGTTCGCTTCGTTAGTATTCATGTGGATCTCATGTGCAAGGAAAATGATTGTCAAAGTGTCCCTTTGAAGGATATAAGTCAAATTGCACCTTATGTTCCTTCTCGTAAAGTAGAATCGTTCTCTCTTTACCTAAGGTCATGTTCGGTTAGGGGGGTAAACCCCCTTTGGGGTGGTTTATCCTCCCTAACCCACTCCTTTCTCTTTCTAAGTGGATCCCGTTTTTTATCTTTTTAAAAAATTAAATAAATCAATCCCCCATCATCAATTCCATCAAAAAATAATATACTATACCATCATATCATATAAAATTTATAAACTACCCCACTTCTACCTACTTTTTCAAACTCCAATACAATTGCATCACAATAACTACTCACTTTTTCAAACTTCAATACAATCATATCTCAATAAATCCACTTCTAACCCACCCACAGTTTAACCTTCTATCCAAACACCAAAACTCAAAAATGGGTTACCTGCAACCAGTTTAACCCACCTAAACCCACTATCCAAACACACCCTAAGGTTTTTTTTACCCTGCCCATGAGAAAACAAGTGAGCATTGTAGTTTTGCAACATCAATAAACTGGTATTTGATATTTGTGAAAATGTTTATGTTTATTTGGATTATCAATTTATCAAACCACAAGTCCAGTTATTAAGGTAAGGATAGGGCATCCTTTATACTTTGTTGCACAAGGCTACAATAATAAGAAGAGATTGTTTTGCACTTTTAAGTAGGATCGGTTATATGAATCACTTGCTTGCAAACAAATAAAGTTTGGATCATATGTTGTATAAATCCACAAGCAAAATGTCCTAAATGTTTCTTTGGACAAATGTTTCCTTCTAATCTCACGGATGGATGTCCTAATTTCTTTATTTAACAACTAATACAACTCGTCATCTACACAACCATCTTCCTCTGCAACTCTGACATGGTATTTTCTTAGATACGAAATTTTTGTTATTCGAAGGTAGGTTAGAGATTGTTTCCATTTTCGAGTGGAAGTATGTGTTGAACGGATATGAGCAACAACGTACAAGCAGAACAAAAGATCAAGAATAAAAACAGACACAAGCACAAGCACAAGCACAAAACACAAGGATATATAACGGTCTAACAATGAAAATACATCCACTGCGCACACCATGTGTGGCAGCCCCCATAGGCACTCTTATATTGTAATGTTAGGGTGCGTTCGGTTCGGGAATAAGCAGGAATAAAGACGGGGAATAAGAAGAATAATGGTCTATTCTTTGTTCGACTAAAGGATAGAAATAAGGAGAATAAGGTGAAATAAAGGTAGGTAAGGTGGGATAAATATAGAAATAAGAGTAAAATAAGATGAAATAATGGGGAATAATCGTACCACTGGGAACCGTGTCGAGAGGACAATTGGCCTCTTATTCCAGGGTCTATTCTCCAACCGAACACGCCCTTAGGGCTACATGTTTATACAAAGTTACCAATATACCCCTATTACAATAAAAAATTGCCACATGTTACCCAATCAATCTTTGCTATAGAAAACCCGAGAATCTCAAGAGTAAATGATTGAATTGGAAACATGGATGGTATCTCCAAGCCCCCCAAGTTCTTCCTCATTCTTTTTGAGCTGGGGGGAAAGCAATTGCATCATCAAGCTTGCATTCAAATTGTTAGAGATAACAGTTAAATGACTAGAGTACAATTAAACTACTAAAAAACGATTCCTTAATTACATCTTCACCCTCTTCCTCCCCATCAGAGTAGAGGTCGGTGACACGGTAAGTGCAGGTCAATGATACCATCAGGGAGGCAGGGGGTACGGGAAAGGGAGTTCGTGTAAAGGGAGTCAGGGAAAGGGCAGAATGGCTAGAAAATCAACTTCCTACCATAAGCAACCATTGGCAGAAGCAATATATCAACATTCATTTCCTTACCTAGAGGGAGGTCCTGTACAAAATTCATTTCCTTATCCAGAAATATAGCATTCAAAAAATGTCATTTAGTGGTATCTGTTTAAAGCGCTTGTTTAATGGGATCGTTGGTATTCACGAAGGAGGCCAAAACTCAAGATCCGTCAAAAGAAACTCCGACAATGAAACCAAAACCAAGCCTTAAATAGTAAGGAGAATAACCATACATCATCAAGTCTGTCGGAAGGAGAATAACCATCCATCATCAAATACAATTAGTGGCACATGTGTAAGGACCTCAAGCTATATAAGCAAAATTTACTTGGCCAAATGATATAATTCTCAAAGGAAATGAACCACCACTTGCCTTGAAGGAAGATCACAGCTGGATTAGAAGGCACCAAGAATGCCCATTAAGTTCTCCGTTTATCTCTTCCATCGAATTATATAAAAAACTTTAGCTGTTTTCGCTGAAGTTGTGGCCACATTCAGAGCACCGATAGAAAGTTGTTTGCCCTTCATCTGCTGACCGCAACTGAAAGTAAAGAAAAAATGAAAATGCCAATAGAAAAACTCATTATAACCCGATGCCTATGGAAGAAACGTGCGGGTGTTGTTGTGCACCTGTTTGTTTGTGTACTCCAGTTCGGGATGCTTGCAAGCAGGGCATGCCCTATTTGTCTAAGGATATGGGTGTAGTCAGCAACTAAGCAATGCAGACCAGGAAAAAACACAGATAACAAATTGCACTTACAACCGCCCATTTCACGTTTTCATCGTCAACCACTGTGTCGATTTGCACCAGAGGTTTGATTTTTAGTTCCCTCCTTATGTCCTGCAATTCAATAAAAAGATCCAGTAATGTATATTCGGGTACAATATTGCTGGTCTTTCCATAGGTTTGAAGGATGTTGACAACAAAGGAGATATCAGAACACAGCATATTAACAGATAACTTCGGTGCTAATGGAACCTAATGAGTGGTCTGGTGATAGAGCAATGTGCCTCCACCTTAAAAGATCCGAATTCAAATCCTACTAATAAAAAAAACCCTTCGGTGTTAATGTTGTAGAACCGAAGATCTCGGGTTCAAAACCTATAATTGTTGAGCTTCAATTAATTCATTTGGATTCAGATTTTAGAAATTGAATGTCCAAAGTATACCATCGTCTATAACTTAAGCACTAAAGATGATTCACTTTAATGAAAGATGTATAAAATTCTCTTTTTCAGGAAAAAAGTGTCTAATATTAGCACATTGGTGTGCTATTTGACGGTGGGTTTAACTTTGATGTTGACATGAGCTTATAAACTTCTATATTATTATATAGACTTTACTCTAAGCATTTCATACTACATTAATGTCCCTTTATTCAGCATAATATGCACTATAGACATTAGCTTATCTATGTATATTTCCCTCCTTTATATTTAAAAAGGTACACGGGTCAAATTTTTAGTCCGTTGGGATTTTTTACACGGATGCCCTTATAAATATTAAACAACACACAAATATCCTTCTCTTCTAAAAAAATTAGCATACCCTTTAAATGTTGGTTTTCATATGTATATGATCGTCTTTTATTTGATGTGAATATTTAAGTGAGAAACGAATTGTTGTTGAGTTTTATATCATGCATCCAAATTCCGTTGATTAAATTGGCTCAATGGTTGTAGACATATAATTAGAAATTCAAATTTACACCTTTTTAATGGCATGATAACATATATAAAAAATTACGGTAAAAACAAAAAAAAACTAATCAACTAATATATCATTCAAATATCAATGTCAAATATAATAATGAGCATATTATATGTATAAAAGACCATATAAACTACTATATAGCTATGTAGAATTGAAATATATCACCTACTAAAAATGTGCATAATTGCATCATTTTTTAAACATAATTCCCGGTGCATGGCAGTACCACGTTGCTCTCTCTTATCAGCTTGATATATGAAATACCACCTCATCTTGTCTTCTTCTTCTGGATGGGAATTTTTATACCTATAAGATGGCAGACAGAGCCTGATGAAAACAGGATTACCAGTGCACATATTAAACAGTAATACGCCGGATCCAAATGAATTGACAGTGAACCAATCCCGATTAAGATCATGTTAATCATATGTTTCCCATTCATTTTCGGATTATAATATGCAAACAGGAACGGATTAAATAAACGGAAATATGCAAACGGGCGAGATCCAGGAAATGTAAAGCAATAAATAAATTGCGGCAAACAAATCAAAAGGAGAACAATGTCAGAAATCACCGAAGCATCCATGAAATGGACTGTCCTTAGAGAGGATATCGCTCCCACAATATCGGTGCGTAGGGCACTGGCGATCCGCTCCCAAGATACGACAGCACATGATCTTCGTCCGCGCACACCGACGAGATCGTCCTCGAATGTACCTCAGAGAACTGCAACCGAGAGAAGGAGAAATACAGGTTCGTTCGTGAGAGGAAGAACAAGAACGGAGGTCAAGACGGCGTAAGAGAGTTTCTGTCGAGTGTGTAGAACACGACGTGGGGAAAGGGATTTAAATAGATGATCGCGTGCCCTAACGCGCAGCCCTTCGATTTTCGAAAATGCCCCTCACTGGGCACGTCATTTCGGATCCCGAGATCGCGGCCAGAATCGCATCCATAATGGCGAGTTGGATTCCCATTTTAGTCGACTTAACAAATTAATCGTGTGATTAATTTAACCAACTTACCAAATAAAATCCGTAGCAAAAGTATCGAGATCCGAGATCCGAATTAACTCTCCCGAACCCGAGCCGGGTCGGAGACAGAGCGGAGCGCGCGCGCGCATGTGTGGTCCTCCATTCCTCCTCTCTACTATTGCTACAAGAGCTTGGGGTGTGAACTCACATATGAATCCACCAAAAGTTTAGAGCTCCAAGGTATGGTACTAAACTTCCACCCAAACTTTTCCATGTTTCGAATTTGGGAATTCCCAACTTTCCCTCCAAGCTATTTGGTTTCCCAATTGAAACCAAATTAGCTCCAATTGTAATCACATGGATTTTCCGATTAAAATCTAATTACAATTCTTAAATACAACAATCCCCCACGAGTTCACCAATTTGAAAAAGAGATTTAAAAAATGAGTTAAAACACAACTTTCGGCTGCCACACTTTGCTTTCAGCAAAGGTACCTTCCGGTTTGAACCTCTACTGTACCTGAGTTTACTACTTTCACTTTAACATAAACGAAGTGAACTACGTCTTGAACTTCAAGCCTTGGTGTTAAAGTATACGGTAGAAACAACAAAGTGTTGTTCTTCGTACAATCTTCAGGGTTGGTGCTCTTAAAGGCCATGCACCCTTATCCTGTTTCATGAGTGTGTTCAGGAAAGACCTCTTCCTTTAACTGCGGCCCACAGTAACACTCAAATAGGTGGTGTTCTCCAAGGATGCACTGCTAACATCCTGCCCAAAGGCTTGAACCCATTCAGAGCCTACGCTCTTCCTAAACTTGCAGCTTAAACGGCACTCAAGCTTCCAGGGATAAGATACTCATGCTTACGCATTAAGATTAGAGTGCCAACCAATTCTCCAAATAGCTAGTTATTACCACATTGAACCTACTTTGCGGGATCTCCACTCAGATAGGTTGGGTTGCTACTGTAGATGAACTCCCAATGGGTCTAAGTCTCATCCCAAGCCTAGACTTTAGGACTAAAGATCTATCAAGTCCCTTGGTCAACGGATATGTCGTGTTGTCTTTGGATCCAACAAAATCCACAGCCAACACTCTTCGAGACATCAAATCCCTTAACGTCTTAAGTCTGATTTGTATGTGTCTCCTTGTTTTCTGATTGAACTTTGAACTCTTGATCTTGGCAATTGTGGTCATATTATCACAATGTACCGAGATCGCAGGACAGGCTGACTTACCGTGAGAATTTCAGACAGAAGTTCCCCTAACCATTCAGCATCAATTCCAGTGGTGTCCAAAGCACACAGCTCGGCGTCAAAGGTGGATCGAGCTAGAATAGTCTGCTTCACAGACCTCCAAGAAACTGCACCACCTCTAAGGGTAAATATATATCCACTAACACCATTATTCCCAGACCCCACTATTTTCCCTATCCAGCTTGCATCATTATATCCTTCTAGTACAGATAGATGTCTACCATAATGCAAATTAAGGGAAATAGTTCCCTTCAAGTACTTCAGTACTCGATCCAGAGCCTCCCAGTGAGTACGGTCAGGACAGCTAGTGTATCTACTCAGCTTTGCAACCGAGAATGAAATATCAGGTTTCGTGCAATTTGAAGATACATTAAACTTCCTATCACTTGTGAATACCTTAGCTAAGCTACAGGTACTCCACTTTTATTCGTAAACAGTGTTTTGGATTAATCAAAAGGAGTGCTTACAGCTTTGCAATCTTGATATCCAAATTTCTCAAGTACCTTCTCAACATAGTGAGATTAAGAAACTACAATCCCATTAACTAACCTTGTCAGTTTGAGACCCAAGATAACATCAGCAACACTCATGTCCTTCATCTCAAACTTGCTACTTAAGAATGCCTTAGTCTCATTAATAATCCTCATATGTGATCCGAACAACAATATGTCATCAACATACAGGCACAAGACAATACACTCATCACCTTTCACCTTGGAATAGACACACTTATCGGATTCATGAACCTTAAAGCCGCATGAGAAAATAGTTTTGTCAAATTTTTCATGCCACTGCTTTGGCGCTTGTTTCAATCAGTAAAGGGATTTAATGAGCTTGCAAACCTTTCCCTCATTCCCAGGAGTCACAAGTCCATCAGGTTGATCCATATAGATTTCTTCCTCAAGATCGCCATGTAAGAAGGCGATCTTCACATTCATTTGGTGGATAGAGAGATCATATACAGATGCCAATGCTATGAGCATCCGGATTGTGGTCATCTTAGTCACAGGGGAATAGGTATCAAAATAATCGATACCTTCCTTTTGCCTAAAACCTTTGGCAACTAATCTGGCTTTATACTTTTCAATTGATCCGTCAGGTCTAAGCTTTCTCTTAAACACCCACTTGCACCCAATGGTAGAGCACCATTTGGGTAAATCAACCAACTCCCAAGTTCCATTAGCCATAATGGAATCCATCTCAGATTTGGTGGCTTCCTTCCATTGTTTTGCTTCAGATGAAGCCATGGCTTTCTTGTAACTTGGTGGATCACCCTCGATCTGGTAGACAACAAAGTCGCTACCCATATCCTTGTCTATCCGAGGTCTTTTACTCCTCCTTGGCTCAATCTCTTCTGAAAGATCATTGGGTTCAGGTTGAGTCTCAACCCCCACATTTGTTATCCTTTCCATTGTTATCATTTCCACTTGATCTGTAATAGATCCTGATGTAGAGGTGCCCTCAATGGTCAGATTATAAGGAATCCCAGTCTTCAGTGGGAAGACATCCTCAAAGAAGGTAGCATCACAGAGTTCAACAATGATGTTGACTTCCATAGCTTTTTTCCAAATAACCTAAGAAGACGTCATCAACATTTTTAGGACCAAGTTTCTTTCTCTTGTATTCTGGGACTAAAACCTTAGCGAGACAGCTCCACACTTTGAGATATTTTAAACTCGGTTTCCTATTTCTCCAAAATTCAAAGGACACTTTTTCATATGTCTTGGAGGAACCCTATTCAGAATATGGCAAGCCATATTCAAGGCTTCTCCCCACATATAGGTTGGAAGTCCAGAACTCTGTAGGAAAGCATTGATCATGTCCGTTAAGGTTCTATTTTTCCGTTCTGCTATCCCATTTGATTGCGGTGAACATGGAAGGTCGTATCCCGATATATCGTCGATATATCGGCGATATATCGGTATCGACAGGTCACTGATATATGGCCGATATGTCCGATATCGGGTATCGATAGGTAAAAAAGGTGAGCTGAATCCCGATGTCGGCGATATGGCGTCGATATATCGCCGATATATCGGTATCGACATAGTACCGATATCGATACCGATATCCATATGTCCTTCCATGGCGGTGAATATGGGGCTGTAACTTCATGAACTATGCCAAACGATTTGTATTGTTCATCAAATAAGTTAGATGTATATTCACCTCCTCTATCTGACCTAAGGCGTTTAAGCACTTTTCCTGTTTGTGTCTCAGCCTCATTCTTAAATATAAGAAATTTCTTTAAGGCTTCATCCTTGATTTTCATTAGATATACATAGCAGTATCTACTGCCATCATCTATAAAAGTGATAAAGTATTTTTTATTGTCTTGGGTCCACACACCATTAAACTCACAGATATCCGTGTGCACTAGATCCAAGATCTCACTATCTCTATAGACAGACTGAAAAGACTTCCTAGGTGTCTTAACTTGCACGCAGATTTCACATTTTTGAGTTTTATCAATAGTGTGTTTAGGGATCAATTCTAAATTCATCATTCTTTTAATTGAATTTAAGTTTACATGTCCCAATCTACCATGTCACAGATCACAAGATTCTAGATTATTCACAATATGAGACAGAATTAGAACATTCAGAACTTAAAACATTCATTTCATTGATGTTTACTGAATCACATCTAATTCTAAATAACAAATCAAAATCTGCTAAATAGCCTTTTCCATAAAAAATGCCATGTCTCAGAATGACAACTTTATTACATTTAAAGTTCAATTCAAAACCATTTCTAACTAATATAGAGCCAGATAAAACCATGGAATGACATATCGATATCGGTATCGGTACCATGTCGATACCGATATATCGCCGATATATCGACGATATATCGACCCATATCGCCGACATCGGATCGAGATTATGCATTTTTGGCATGTCGATACCCGATATCGACCATATCAGTGATATATCGGTGACCTGTCGATACCGATATATCGTCGATATATCGCCGATATATCGGGATATGGCAAAACATTCTTCTTGATGTCAGGAACATGCAGCACCCTGTGCAACATCCAGACACGTCCACAGGAGAACCTCAAGTTGACTTGTCCCGACCCTAACACCCTGGTTGCAGAATCGTTTCCCATCTTCACAGTCCCACCACTGCAGGTCTGATAAGAAGAAAACAACGTTCTGTCAGAACAAATATTTACATTGGCTCCCGTATCCACGAGCCACTCATTTGGATCATGGATATGGTATAGTTCAGGTTTTACAGAGACATACCCTTCGCTAGTCCCGAGTCCCATAGTGATCATATTCACTTGTGGACTCCCGTCTGCAGTCTTAGGTTAAGCCTTCAAGGACGGACAGTCCTTCCAATGGCCAACCTGATTACAGTGCCAGCGGGGTTTATTCTTTGTCTTTTTCTGGATCTTGCCCTTTGGTTTCATTTTATTGTTATTATTACCCTTTCCCTTCTTATCCTTGCCCTTCGAGGTCATGAGATTGACCTTAGCCTGAATGTCGACAGGAAGCGCAGGCTTTTGTTTCCTATGTTCCTCATCTATGGCAATTGCCACCATCAAGTTATCCATAGAGGTTTTCCCCTTCCTGTGTTTCAGGGTCATACCAAAGTTTTCCCACGACTTGGAGAATTTTTCTATGATGCACATGACTTGAAACTTCTCTGGAAGTTTCATTTTGGCATCTTCAAAACCATAGAGCAGGAGTAAAAACTCGTGTGCCTGTTCAGAAACCGACTTCCCTTCGAACATGGAAAACTTCAAAAATTTGGCCACGGAGTATTTCTCAATAAAGGTCTCCGATGTTATACTTCCGATCCAAATCTTCCCATAGCCCCTTCGCAGTCTGCGTAGACGAACAGTATACGTCAAACAACGTGTTGGACAGAGCCAACAGGATGCAACCATGACATATACGGTCGCGTTCCTTCCACGTAGATTGCACCTTCTGACTATCGGGTGAGGGATTTTCCTTTTCCACCTTAGGGCAATCAGTTTCAATCATTGATATTAATCCTATGGTGGTTAACCAGATCTCCATGCGTTGTTGCCAACGCTTGAAATTCTGACCACCGAATTTTTTAGCCATACCCGTCATATCTACCCTCAATTTAAACATCGTCTCCGACATGGTTTTAAATCTAATTCCCGATATCCTCTCTAAGATTGATGAAAACATGATTACCAGTGCACATATTAAACAGTAATACGACGAATCCAAATGAATTGACAGTGAAACAATCCCGATTAAGATCATGTTAATCATATGTTTCCCATTCATTTTTCGATTATAATATGCAAATAGGAACCGATTAAATAAACGGAAACATGCAAACGAGCGAGATCCAGGAAAGGTAAAGCAATAAATAAATTGCGGCAAACAAATCAAAAGGAGAACAAGGTCAGAAATCACCGAAGCGTCCATGAAATGGACTGTCCTTAGAGAGGATATCACCTCCACAATACCGGTGAGGTACTGGCGATCCGCTCACAGGATACGACGGCACACGATCTTCGTCCGCGTACACCGACGAGATCGTCCTCGAATGTACCTCAGAGAACTGCAGCCGAGAGAAGGAGAAACACAAGTTCATCCGCGAGAGGAAGAACGAGAACGGAGGGCAAGACGGCATAAGAGAGTTTCTGTCGAGTGTGTAGAACACGACATGGGGGAAGGGATTTAAATAAATGGTCACGTGCCTTAGCGCGTAGCCCTTCGATTTCCGAAAGCATCCCTCATTAGGCACGTCATTTCGGATCCCGAGATCGCGGCCAGAATCGCATCCATAATGGCGAGTTGGATTCCCATTTTAGTCGACTTACCAAATTAATCATGTGATTAATTTAATTGACTTACCAAATAAAACCCGCAGCAAAAGTATCGAGATCCGAGATCCGAATTGACTCTCCCGAGCCCGAGCCCTACTATTGCTACAAGAGCTTGGGGTGTGAACTCATATATGAGTCCACCAAAAGTTTAGAGCTCCAAGGTATGGTACTAAACTTCCACCCAAACTTTTCCATATTTCAAATTTGGGAATTCCCAACTTCCCTCCAAGCTATTTGGTTTCCCAATTGAAACCAAATTAGCTCCAATTGTAATCACATCGATTTTCCAATTAAAATCTAATTACAGTTCTTGTTGTAAAAATACAACAGAGTCCTCTATGTGAGTGACAACTTTTGACTATAGAAAAGAAGAATCCCAGCCATACCTTAGACATTTGCTCCATCTGACCCCCTTTTTTTCCTTGGGTGGTATCTCTCAACAAGGTTGATCTATTCGGATTTTGGTCCATGATGGTTTTTTATTGACTTTGACAATAGGATTTGGGAGAACTTCAAATCCTTTTTTTATCCTTTTCATTACTCATAGAATGGAATTTCGTACAGGAAAATATTATAGGAGATGTTTGAATCCCTAGAGTTCGGATGTTGATCAGACTTGGACTGACATGATTTACATCGAATTTATTTATTTGATCTTCTCTGAAATTGTATCCCAAACCTAAATATCTAGGTGCCTTGTTTGTCCGCAAAAGGTAGACACTGCGAGTGAGAGGAGAAGCTATAAGAAATGCTTTCAATATGTAAGACAAATCAGATGAGATGTGTCCACGTACGATCTTAACCTTTGACTTTTGTGAGGGACACTCATTCATTTCTTTCTACCTCGTGGACCACTACGATTGAAATGAGGCGACGATAGTGTTCACGAAAGCGGTCTATACGGCCGCATATGTGCGTGCAGCCTCTTCAATGCATTGCATACACGAAACCCCCCTGTGTGCGTCCTTTGTGTATATGCGGGCTGCATAAGCGAGTTGTGCGGTATGCACAATGTACGCCCACTTAACATATGGCCCCTCATAATTGGGTAATCGAATCTGGATCTTAAGATCCGTATACGAAATGATTAGGGAAGCCCGATAAGGGTTAGGCGATGCCCAATCTTGCTTCCCAAACCCTATCGAGGGTTTAGCGGAAGCTATCAAGCTTCGATTGTCTTCTCCTCCACCTCCTCCAACTCCATCTCCTCCAATCTCCGCATCCATCACTACCCTGAAGCACCTTTGCCTCTACCTCCAACCGCGCGAAGCTCCTCCGCCTCCAACGGTGTCTTGATCCTCTACCTCCAACGATGCCGCGAAGCACCTCCACTCCGTGTGAAGCTCCTTCGCCTCCACACTCCTTCGTGATTGTCATAACCTCCGACAAGTAACCCTAGACCATTGTTCTTTTATTTGATGCTATTTTTTATGTTTGATTTTTTTTGATCGTGTATGTCACTGTTGCACTGCAAAGTTGTTGTTTGAATGGTATTGAATCTTTTTTATGTATTGTATGATATATGCTATTCTGTAGGAAAGTGAAGTCAAAAGGGATTGAATAAGCTGCAGTTATTGAAATAAATCAAGCAAATGATTAGGGATTTTTATACAATTATGTAATGTATATTATATTGAAATAAACTAAGTTATTTTTTATGTTATTGGTATATTGTATGTTATTCTTTGAATTAGTGATTTTTAGGGATTCTGAAATAAATCTGGTGTAAGTGGCATGCAACTAATGGACAGGTCTATAACTTAACCTGAATGCCTAACCATGATGGAGTTAATAGATTTCAGAGGAGAAAAATGGAATGCAATATAAAATTATGAAAACGGAACTGTGATTCAACATGAGATACGATAGCAAGTTAGCAACTAACATTTCGGTTTTCGTATGATATTTTAATTACTACATTACTAATGGTATTTGTGTTGAATTTCAATTTTGTTTCACATACTTACCTATTTTGATGATTGATGTTAATTATTATGTGTGCTAACTTTTCTATTGAAGTATTGATATTTGATTGATAAAAATTATTTTGAGCTCTACATGAAAGTCAATTTTCTTCGATCTTCTGTTGGACCACATTTATTCTTAAATTTAGTTCAGTTGTAGTCACTTCTGTGGTTGTTTATTTATTTTTAAATAAAAAATTAGGAAACCGCATATACGCCGCATATGCCCCCACATACCCCTTAATCGTTGTTCAGTAACATGTCCGAACGCATACGCATATCGCTTTCCTGAACCTTGGGCGACGAATTAAAACCCAGAAAGGTGAAGGGCCAGTAGTGGGCATTTAGGAAAGTCGAGCCGATCGGGTGTCTCGAATCCAAGAGATCATGAAGTCCCTCACTGCTCGATCAGTTTCCCTTAGGGTTGAATGATCAGTGGTCTTTCATCCAATTGCGGGAACTCCAAATCATTCTCTTGAAGATTATCCTCTTTATGATAAATGATCTGCTTGCCCCGAAAGAACCTGGCTATATTGGGAAGTCCTAAGTTGCAAATTAGAGGGGTCTTTCGATAGAAAAAGCCTTCCTTTTCTTTTATAGCTCACCACCTAGGCTTAGACCTTTGCTTCCTAACTCGCTTGGAATATAATACGCATAGCTTTTCCGTTTGTTAGGATGTATCAACTAGGTCCCAAACTGCTGGTTATGAGTTGATCCTCAAGGCTTTTTTATTTATTCTAATGACAACTTAATTTGGTAAGTTGTTCTTTGAAGTGTGCAGTAAAAGGTCTTCGCCCTCCTTTTAAGTTAAAAGGAAGAAGTTAATGGAAAGAATAGTCATAGCTCTAAGTGTGCACCTCTCTTCTTTTTTAATAGCATACTTTTTCAAGCTAATCAAGGAAGCAAAGATCAAGGAGCCGTCCTCTTTCGAGGCTTCCCATAAAAGATTTTCCCCCTAGCAAAATAAACACAGACATGAAGTATATGGAGAAGATCCTCAAGCGCATCACGGAAGCGTGATCGTCGTATCGGATACGACGAAGAACGACTAGTCGTACTAGTTGTTCTGTGCAGCGGAAATTAAAATTTTTTATGCGACGAAACCACATGATCCAAGAACACTTCTCGGATCGTTTCGTCTAAACCACAAACAAGTATTAGGGTTACCTCTTGAAGCGTGGTTGCGATCGAGTCTCTAAACAAAGATACCTCATGCCTCAAGTCCGATCCGACGGAGGAGACGCTTGTGAGCGCGGGGATGAACCGCGTGCTTCTCGCAATCCATGTTGATGATCCAAGCAGCGGATCTCCTGATCTCGACACACGAGATCCTACGTCTTCTTCACGAGCAAGGCACGCCGAAGTAGACGGAGTTCCACGAGCAAAACATCGAGCAGCATAACGACGATGTCGCGGCGATGTAGAACCTCTCTAGGGCATCCATGGTGGACGGCCATGAGAGGGAGAGAGAGAGAGAGAGAAAGAGAGAGAGAGAGAGAGAGAGAGAGAGAGATTTGCTTCTCAAGCATTATGTGTATGTGTAAAGAAGAGCAATGGGGTGCCTCTCCTTTTATAGGGTTTTGGGATCCATGGATCTCAATCCATGTGTCAACACAAATCCAATGGTTCACATTAATTTGTGTTTCTTTCAATGGTCATGATTTGTTGCTAAAAACACAACAACAATTAATTTAATTTAGATTAAATCTATATTGATAAATCAACATAATTCAATCACCAAATTAAATCAATCCACATTGGAGATAATGGAAAGGAGGCTCCTCCCTTCCATATTGGTGGTCGTCCCCCCTCTCCTATTAGGAAAGGGAGATTCCAATGCAATCTCCAAGATTGCACATATCTCCAATATTTGCAACAACTTTTGTTGCAAATTATTTCACAAAAAATAAATCCAATTTATTTTGTGAACATTGCAATCATGCCATTGTAAATTTGTGAATCACATTCACAACCCAAAACAAAATGTAAATTACATTTTCAATTTAATGTCCAATGTGAATCCAATTCACATTAACATTTAATTAACAAATGTAAATTACAAACATCTCTCTCTTATATATTATAAATCACATTTATAATATATTTGATTAATATGGATATTGCCATCCACATTAGTCATATCCATGATAATTAAATCATATTTAATCACCTTGGATCTCATTTCTCTTGTTCTCAAATAATATGAATCACATTCATATTACTTACATCTTTGATAATTAAATCACATTTAATTATTTAAGATAACTCTCTTTATAATATGAATCAAATTCATATTACTCATGATAATTAAATCACATTTAATTACCCATTTTCTCAATGCTCGGATACATATTATCAACAATGAAATTATCCTGAACCATTTCAAGGATAATGCGCTTTCTCCGCGAATAGTTGGAGATAAGGACAGGGCGATTGTATTGTTCCACGTATAGTGACTTGGATATTGAGATCATATCTCAAATCCAGATCGCGGGCCTCCCATAGATGCTTGATTAAATCAAGACCGCAAATCTAATCTTCATCTGAATCACATTCAGATCAATGTCCAACATTTGAACCAAGATTAGACCACTTCTCTACTGAGAGGAGTCACTAAAATCCAGACCCGTTTCATCACTCCCTAGGAATGGAAGCGTCATGGTTATACAATCGTTTATGATCACATCACCCTCAGGTATTCCCAATACCTGTACATCCTGCATACTGGAAGACTTAGATTAAACCTGAAGTATTTGATCAACTTTACACTGTCTACTTCATGGTTTTATCAGTAAGTTTCTCATTCGATCATTGGGAGTTGGTATCGATCATATACTTTCCAAAAGCATATATCATACCTAGGTCTTGATCTTATACTTTCCAAAAGTATATATCAAACCTACAAATTCAGTCAAGCTTCCAAAGCGAGACGACCGTACACGGAATTTGATTCTTCCCAATATCTCATGAGTGAGCTCATACCTTCCGGTTCAGTAAATGAACCTGTATGATCCCTTTGAGAGATCGTATTACTCATATGCCCTTACATGCACACAAGCGCGCCGGTGTATAGACCTTGGTTAGGTCATCAACCTATTGGTCTGTCAAATGTACATACTTAGACATATAGTAACACATCTGTCTCCGGTCAGAGGATGCGTGCCTATATCATGACAGCATACGATATAGGACTTTGGTTATCTCGATCTCGTTAAGTCAACTCTTTGACCTAACTAATCTGACACCTCCGAATCTCTATTCCTATGCAGAGGACCTGCATCAAGAGGCCGGTCAGATATCAGCCTTAAGAGATAAGGATTGCCATCTCCTACACAGGCTGGAGATTATCTCTTAACAATCATTTGACGGTGCTTGATGAGTCCTCAATCTAACTCTTTAGATATTCATCCAAGCACCAGCCTCTATGATTCATCAGTTGAATCAAC
The DNA here is from genome assembly GCA_037367405.1 of Ottelia alismoides. Taxonomy (NCBI): domain Eukaryota; kingdom Viridiplantae; phylum Streptophyta; class Magnoliopsida; order Alismatales; family Hydrocharitaceae; genus Ottelia; species Ottelia alismoides. The sequence goes on along the minus strand of JAZKJV010008355.1, from coordinate 157,591 downwards.
AGCTGTATGATCATCAAGATGGCCATGGTACATAACCCTAATTATACTAAGGGACCTATTATGCAAATTATTTATTCTTCATATCAGATCAGGGAATGATATTTGCAATAACATTTATTGCATAATGACTCGCCGTGGGCTCGCATTTCCAACAATCTCCCACTAGCCCAAAGAGTCGTTGATGGGCTAATCATTTAAACCCGCACTCATGTGACAATCATAGGCTATTTAGAAAATAATTAGGTAAGCTGATCAGTCACTCTGTTCCCACGAGACTATGCCAAGTCCTTTTACGGCACTTGCATATCCCCAGTAACAGTGCTCGCATTTAATGCGAATGTTGCATCTCATGCAACCAATACTCAATTTTGTTAGTCATAGTGTCCTTAACACTATAGCTTAACAATTATCATAACCAGTATTTCCATAATCCTTATCAGAATACCCTTATTCCTGGAGATCACTATCTCTTAAGGTATCCACAGTTAAGACCTTTTAGATCTCTATCTATAAAGTCTTAAGCTTTTGAAGATAAGACTTTGAGATCACTATCTCAAAAATCTTGTCCTCTATGAATATATTGTTATTACTGCAATCAAGTGTTTTCTCTCCATAGTAGGATTAACAACATTTTACTACTCCCACTGCATGGCAGATATCTGGCTTTTGTACACATTTAGCATACACTCAGCTTCTCGTAACTAATGCACAAGTGCAAATAGTTCTAGCATTCACTTCCTCAACTCTTTGAGGTGCTATCCCTTCAGATAGGTCAGTACCATATCTTAAGGGATGGAATCCTTTCTTGGAATTTTCCATAAAATGGAATATGTCCAAGGTGTACTACTAATGTGATAGTCCCAATACCCTCTTCTCTTTGCTCCTGAACACCGTCAGAACTAAGATCCAAGAGGTATCCTTGAGATCATATCTCAAGTTATGGAACAACCAGATAATAAAACACTTATTATTATCCTTATATCATTTTAAATGATTAGGATATCATCTATATTTGGCACGATGAACACAAATGCACTCCCACTAAGCTTCACATGGCTCATCGAGATTCCATCAGAAATCATAACATTTATAATTTCATCAAATCTTATAGTCCAATTTCAAGAAGCTTATTTGAGTCCATAGATGGATTCCTTAGCTTGCACACCTTGCTTTCCTCAACCATGAAGCCCTGGGGCTACTTCATGTGAATATCCTCAGAGAGATATTCATAGAGGAATGCAATATTGACTTACATTTTGAAGATGCAATAGTCAAGTTGTGTAGCCAAGGTTAGCAATATTCCGATGATTTTAAGCATGGTCACCGAAGAGCAAGTCTCATTGCAAGTGATGTCTTCTCTTTCGGTGTGTAGCTCATGGCTACGAACCGTGCTTTGAAGGTTTGTACCTTCTCATCAGGTTCCCTTTCTCTTGAAGATCCATTTACACCTTTACAGGTCTTACCCATATAGGTGGATCCTCGAGGGTCCATATACAACACTTGTATATGAAGTCTACATTAGACTTTTATTGCTAACATCCATCTATCCATGCTATGATCTTCAGAAGCTTCATCACATGAAGTTCGATCATTGTCAGATTTCTCTGACACATGGAATCCTTCCTCAAACTCATTTGAATAGGTATTAATGTTTCATCTTTAACTGTCCCTTTTAGTTTCCAATTTTTAGGAGCCTCATTATCTTTTCAAGATTAAATGAGTTCCTTCACTTCATTTTCATCTTGATTCTCAAGAGTCTCAATCCTCTAAGAATCACATTCTCAGAAACGAGATCTTTTAAGAATCTCAAGGTCATAAAGTAGGTATCCAATACCATCCTTTATTTTCCTAATGAAGTAGCACTCTCTAGTGCTTAATTCCAGCTTACTTGCATGGAATCTTATTAAGGAGATATAGTGTAGTCTCTACTACATATATACCTTGAAACTAATAGGTAATTATGCTAAAATTTATCATTGATCAAATCATGTCACACATGATCCTATTGTATCTCCCTACAACTCCAATGAGTTTAGGTATGTTAGGAGGATTGAGATAGAAATGATATTTATATCTCCATAAGGTATTCTTTGAATTTTATCTAATAGGTACTTGCTACCTTGGTTAGATCAAATTCATTTATTCTTCCTTCAAACTTTAGTTCTAAACCAAAATTGTGAAATCTTTGAACATTTCAAAGGTTTCTCAGGTGAAGAGAAGAAATCTCATATCATACATAATCATCAATAGATATCACATATCCATAATGTTTACTATGATATAGATGATCTACATACATCAATATGTATGAGATCTTGAATACCTCGACATCTAACACATTTCCCAGAGAAGGGTGTAGTGGACATTTTACTTTGAATACAATATTCACAAGTATGTAAGATTTGAAATTTTAGACATTCTAAAGTTTCATCTCTTACTAGTCTATTGATCATATCAATATACATATGTCCAAGACTTGATGCCAGATCATTATCAAATGATCTTCATCCTCTTATTGATCTTGTAAGGTTTGATTTCCAGTATTGGAAATCTTAATGAACCATTCTTTAATTTTCTAATTTTGTGGAGTCCACTAGATGTTAGACTACTATCTAAAATATTTCCATCATAACTCTTTATCATAGTTCTATCTCAGAATTCATGTTTATTTCCAACATTTAGAAACAAACAATGAGGGTATTCTAATATCTAGGTCATAAAGACATTCTCCAAGACTAAGGGCTCTCCCACTGAGAATATGAAGTCTATCTATCTAACAGAGATTGCTGCAACAATTACATCAATATCCATGTAGATGACTATTAAACCTTAAGATCAAATTTCTAATCTTCTAACACATATATGCAACCAATTGCAAATGTCATTAGAAGATAGGGATACAATTGTCAGACTTTATCTTATGAAATAAGTAAGTCAAAGTCAATGATTATATGTAGATTATTCTGACGTTCTATCTGAGTCCTTCACTAAGGATTTTAGATAGACTTGATAGTCATATTATCAACACATCAACTTATTGCAGTATTGGCATTCATCCAACTCTTTGGATGTCATATGGAAGTCACAGAAGTACAATCAACTCTTTGACTTTCCTTCTTACATGGGTCCAACCCATGCTTCCACTGTGCTCTCTTCATCTATAAACAACCATTGTTCAAGACAAAGAATCTCTTATGTTGAATTCAAAAGATTTCAATACAAGAGCACTTCAACATTTATACATGCTTCAGTAAATTCATACAATATGAATATTATGAAGCTTTATGAATGACTAGAGTATAGACAGTAGAATGATGACACTCATCATATCTACATACATCTTAACTCTTAGAGACTTAGGTTCAGGTAGGCATTCAAACATTTTAAATACATCATCTCTTTCGAGCCACCATTCTGCATAATGCAGAGAACCATGTCATTCATGATTAAATGTCTAGAGCACATATGTATGCCAAAATATCTCCTTTTATTTTATAAGGATTATTTGACAATTACAATCACCATCGACATGTCACTTCCAAAGTACACTCGATGAAAGATCAAGACTATAGAGACATACGAACCCTAAGGTGATGTCTTATTGTCTGATTTTGATTGTCCTTCCTCATTATGTTGAGGGAACTTGCACACTGCAACCACATACATTATGTGTCCAATTGCAAGTACAATATCTGGATCATGAGTCTAATCCATGATATTTTACTAGTTATTATTGAGTATAACATTGAGTGGGTTTAATGAAGGATTATCTGAAATAAGAAATTTGCATAAGTGTACAAATATAATATATACATATTTTACTTTGATTTAGGAATTTTTATATCAAAGTTGCCTTGCCTTGTCAACACTGAAAGTTCATTCCCTTAATCACTTTCAATGTAAGAGATATTCTTACCATTATATCTCTAGCAAGATCTGGGATCTCCTTTCCTATCTTCGTTGCATCCCAATAATATGAGAACCTACAACTCGGATAAAAAGAAGCGGGAACACATTCCGCCTTGCAAGTCCAACTTGCATTTCCCAATTCGGTCTTTAACACCCGGGCCCACCACTCCTAAGGCAATGTTGACCCGTCATTAATTGAACCAACCGTCAACAGGCTTAATACTCGCTATACGCAATCCAATATCGCCCCAATAATATGAGGACCCGATATTGGGGTCACTACGTATACGGCCTTACTCTTTCGTGAAGCAAAGAACCCGATCCAATTAAATCATATACAGGATCTGTCACTTCGGACAGGTATCTCCTATATACAACAACTGGCGACGGAATCATTTGCCTTGACGGGAGACAATGGATGTCACTTATGTGATCCTCCACCTCATATTTAAATTGTAATTAATTATCGTGAATCATATTCACATAATTAATTCTTCCAAGGAAAATACACATCTATTCATAATAGAGTGTTTATTGGATATAATTAATTTAATCACATTAAATTAATCATCAATCCAATCATCAATCAACAAACATGTCTTTTACTTGAATAGTAGGTATTATCTCAAAATACGTATTATTCGAATTTTAATAATTAGAAAAATACACATTGACTTTCTCCGGTATTATACAGTCCCTACCCGCTGTCATGGCCAGTACCGACGAGAGTGGGACGGACCACATACGTTGCAACCCGCTACCCCAATGCTCTCCGACTAGGCACCACATCCGCCTCGGGAAAGGATAATACCAGATAGATCATCATGTACTTTGAGATGCTCATCGGTTTTTCAACCGAAATTATACCATATAATATACATCAAAACATTTTTGATTATAAGGAGATTTGCTAGACAAATCCCCAATCCTATTCAAGCAAAAGGGTTTTTCATGTAAAAGTTGTCCTACAACAATTGTAGGATAAACTATGGTTTTCATGAAAGCAATGTTTGTTGATGAACCAATGATCAAGATCTAATATCTTATCATTGTGGTTTAGGCAAATGTCATTCAATGAAATAACTATTTCTTTAAATATTTCACAAATATTTATCACTAATTATTCCAGAAAATAAACAATTAATTTTCATCATGATAATTGAATGACATATCACTAGGTTCAAGATCAAAATTGTTAATTTCCAGCAGTGACCCCCAATCACTAAAATTAACTTATCTTGATCAATTTAAATTCAAAAAATGCAAACTCAGTTTCCAAAGATTGCCTATTTGATTTATTAAAGAACCCAAGTGATAATTTACGCATTTCAAAGCGGATTAAAACCGTAATTATCTCATTAATCACGTTCAAATCCGCAGTTCCCGCAACAGTGAATATAGTCATATTCAAAAAGCCATATCTTGAGCAAATGAAGTCCAAATTTAGTAAACTCAAGTCCTATGGTTTCCTTGTTTAATGGGGAACAATATCCAATTGAAAAATTCGTGTTTAAACATTTTAAACAGTACAAAAAAATCAATTAGACAGAGGTGCGAAAATTGAAATGCAGTAAAAATTTCGCAACCCTTTCAAGAACCAAATCGTCTAAGGTCTATGGATCATATCCAAAACCTTATTCAACCTGGCTTTGATACCACTTGAAGTATATGGAGAAGATCCTCAAGCGCATCACGGAAGCGTGATCTTCGTATCGGATACGACGAAAAACGACTAGTCGTACTAATTGTTCTGTGCAGCGGAAATTAAAATTTTTTATGCGACGAAACCACATGATCCAAGAACACTTCTCAGATCGTTTCATCTAAACCACAAACAAGTATTAGGTTACCTCTTGAAGCGTGGTTGCGATCGAGTCTCTAAACAAAGAGACCTCCTGTCTCAAGTCCGATCCGACGGAGGAGACCCTTGTGAGCGCGGGGATGAACCGCGTGCTTCTCGCAATTCATGTTGATGATCCAAGCGGCGGATCTCCTGATCTCGACACACGAGATCCTACGTCTTCTTCACGAGCAAGGCACGCCGAAGTAGACGGAGTTCCACGAGCAAAACATCGAGCAGCATAACAATGATGTCGCGGCGATGTAGAACCTCTCTAGGGCATCCATGGTGGACAGCCATGAGAGGAAGAGAGAGAGAGAGAGAGAGATTTGCTTCTCAAGCATTATGTGTATGTGTAAAGAAGAGCAATGGGGTGCCTCTCCTTTTATAGGGTTTTGGGATCCATGGATCTCAATCCATGTGTCAAGACAAATCCAATGGTTCACATTAATTTGTGTTTCTTTCAATGGTCATGATTTGTTGCTAAAAACACATCAATTAATTTAATTTAGATTAAATCTATATTGATAAATCAACATAATTCAATCACCAAATTAAATCAATCCACATTGGAGATAATGGAAAGGAGGCTCCTCCCTTCCATATTGGTGGTCGTCCCCCCTCTCCTATTAGGAAAGGGAGATTCCAATGCAATCTCCAAGATTGCACATATCTCCAATATTTGCAACAACTTTTGTTGCAAATTATTTCACAAAAAATAAATCCAATTTATTTTGTGAACATTGCAATCATGCCATTGTAAATTTGTGAATCACATTCACAACCCAAAACAAAATGTAAATTACATTTTCAATTTAATGTCCAATGTGAATCCAATTCACATTAACATTTAATTAACAAATGTAAATTACAAACATCTCTCTCTTATATATTATAAATCACATTTATTATATTTGATTAATATGGATATTGCCATCCACATTAGTCATATCAATGATAATTAAATCATATTTAATCACCTTGGATCTCATTTCTCTTGTTCTCAAATAATATGAATCACATTCATATTACTTACATCTTTGATAATTAAATCACATTTAATTATTTAAGATAACTCTCTTTATAATATGAATCAAATTCATATTACTCATGATAATTAAATCACATTTAATTATCCATTTTCTCAATGCTCGGATACATATTATCAACAATGAAATTATCCTGAACCCTTTCAAGGATAATGCGCTTTCTCTGCGAATAGTTGGAGATAAGGACAGGGCGATTGTATTGTTCCACGTATAGTGACTTGGATATTGAGATCATATCTCAAATCCAGATCGCGGGCCTCCCATAGATGCTTGATTAAATCAAGACCGCAAATCTAATCTTCATCTGAATCACATTCAGATCAATGTCCAACATTTGGACCAAGATTAGAGCACTTCTCTACTGAGAGGAGTCACTAAAATCCAGACCCGTTTCATCACTCCCTAGGAATGGAAGCGTCATGGTTATACAATCATTTATGATCACATCACCCTCAGGTATTCCCAATACCTGTACATCCTGCATACTGGAAGACTTAGATTAAACCTGAAGTATTTGATCAACTTTACACTGTCTACTTCATGGTTTTATCAGTAAGTTTCTCATTCGATCACTGGGAGTTGGTATCGATCATATACTTTCCAAAAGCATATATCATACCTAGGTTTTGATCTTATACTTTCCAAAAGTATATATCAAACCTACAAATTCAGTCAAGCTTCCAAAGCGAGACGACCGTGCACGGAATTTGATTCTTCCCAATATCTCATGAGTGAGCTCATGCCTTCCGGTTCAGTAAATGAATATGTATGATTCCTTTGAGAGATCGTATTACTCATATGCCCTTACATGCACACCAACGCGCCGGTGTATAGACCTTGGTTAGGTCATCAACCTATTGGTCTGTCAAATGTACATACTTAGACATATAGTAACACATCTGTCTCCGGTCAGAGGATGCGTGCCTATATCATGACAGCATACGATATAGGACTTTGGTTGTCTCGATCTCGTTAAGTCAACTCTTTGACCTAACTAATCTGACACCTCCGAATCTCTATTCCTATGCAGAGGACCTGCATCAAGAGGTCGGTCAGATATCAGCCTTAAGAGATAAGGATTGCCATCTCCTACACAGGCTGGAGATTATCTCTTAACAATCATTTGACGGTGCTTGATGAGTCCTCAATCTAACTCTTTAGATATTCATCCAAGCACCAGCCTTTATGATTCATCAGTTGAATCAACAACTGTATGATCATCAAGATGGCCATGGTACATAACCCTAATTGTACTAAGGGACCTATTATGCAAATTATTTATTCTTCATATTAGATCAGGGAATGATATTTGCAATAACATTTATTGCATAATGGCTCGCCGTGAGCTCGCATTTCCAACAAGACACTCCCCAAATTAACTATCTTAGAAGATTCATAATTATACTACATGGATAAATGAAATAACAAAAATATCATCCAAAGGATTGTGTATTTTATGGATATTGAGCTCTACTAGAAGGTGGCATAAGCCTCGAATACAAACCTAAAAAAAAAGGATCTCACATGTTTCCCATGCAACAACCACCCCAACCACAGATGAGAACAAAGCAGCTAGGAAAATTGACAGCATAAAGCCATACCTGTACTCCATCATCAATCCCAAACATGTTATCAGAATCCAAACTGCATGTAGTCATTTACAACGTGATAATGGCATAAGCACTGTAACAACTAATCAATATAGAGCATGTCCAACAGCTTGTTTGTACTTATTGAAATCCTGTAAATTAGTCTCCAGGTTGGCCAACATCATTTTTTAGTCATAAATCCAATTTTGAACGGCTCAGGTAACCTCTTCCAACAACTTATTCTGCCCTTAATACCATCGAGTTTTGCGTTACATTATTTGCAATTCATCAAATGCTTTAAAATTTAAGACGATTCCAAAAAGATGAGACTGAGAATGGCGAGCCAAAACAATGACATAACCATTAATCTAATGTGAAGCTGAGCAGAGTTGCGGTGAGAATCACGTTAAATTGAATCCAAATTGGCATTTAGTATACTGATAAATATGACGCTTGTAACTTTCTCAAGCCAATTTGTCAATGCAAGTCAGAAGGATAAAACGTGGGAGCTATATATAGGATTAGTAAAGGAAAAGTGTGCAATAAAAAACGAAAAGCTCAAATGTAGTATTTTTTATTTCTGGCAAAAAACTGTAAATGAAATATAATACTTTCATGTTTCCACAATCTAATCTTCTAAAAATTAACAGATCAGAAGTTAACTGTCAGAATTCTGAGTATGTACGAAAAGCCAGCCGATCTATCAAGAGGATAAACCCAAATGAAAAGAGAGATAATAGATAATAGTACAGGAAAACAAGCTAAGTCCGTACCTCGGCTGTAATTGTATACCGTGTCTCTTTCCCAATTATTTCTGGAAAATGACTACTAATTAGGAAATCCGCACAGCCAAAATCACAAAATCAACAATGGCAATATTCACGCAAATAGAGCCAAGAAACAAACATTCATATAAGTATAAAAGAAAAGGGAAAAAAACAGATGTAATGACCACAATGGAGCTGCTAGGTACCATCAAGATATTCAGAGCATGAACCCACTCCAATGGTATGTTGGTAGTGCAGTGTGCCTACCACTCAAAAGACCATAGTTCAAATCTTGGGGCGACCGCATGTGCATGTTTCCCCCTCTTGTTAAAAAAAGAATATTCAGACCATCCCATGCTCTTATTTTAACTTTTTTATGCAACTCTTATTGTAACTTGAATAATGCAAGTGGAAATTGAGGTTGTTACAATGAGATATCAGTAATATAAGTGATAAACAAACAAAAATATGTCAAATTTAGGGTATAAATGCCACTTGTCCCACATTATCTTTAGCCTATTCCGGCGTTCTTCCGTATTCGAGAACCAGCTGTAAATTCTGATGATGTCAACTTTTGATCTGTTAAATTTTTTAAACGGTTTGTTTTAGCACTTCATTACAAGGATAATCATCACTATTAATTATTTATTAATTCTTATTTTTGTGCTTCATTTTATCAACTATGAATGCATGTCAAGCTTGATGAGAATCCTTTGCTGCTCAAAATCTGGCAATGGCATCAACCCTTTCTTGGACTCAGTTCAGTCCAAGCTTGCTCAAGCCAAAGAAAGTTGAGCTTGAGCTCAACTCTGTCAGCCTTGTATGAGAGGAGGAATGAACAGGAATGGGCAGAAAAGGGTGTGCGAGAAGCGGCAGAGTTTTGGCATGTAAATAATTTGTCTACCAGCGGGAGCAAGGATGGTGAGTCGAGGGCTACTGAGAGATTAGCCGATGTAGATGGAAGGAATTGGAGTTGAGAAGATGATGCAGGATTGGAAAAAGAGAAGGAAAGTTGATAAGATCATGGTTTCAAAAAAACGTGCCTCGAGCGCAAAGGTGCTCGAGGCGAAACAGGGCAGTGAGAAAATGCCTTGAGGCAACCGCCTCGGACCCCCTGGCTGAGGCATGCGCGTCGGACCTCCTGGCTGAGGCATGCATCTCGGATGCCTGAGGCGATCAAAGCGAGACATGGCGGTGAGGCGGAGCGAGGGACTAGATGAGGCGTTAGAGATTTTTTTCAAGCATTTTTTAAAGAGAATAATTAGTCCTATTCATATTTTTCACATGTTTATAATGGCCTAGTTGTTGAGTTTATATTTATGCAAGATGAATGCTTAATTTTGACCTCTTTCATATTCATATTTACCATTAACATGTCCAATTATTCCATTGAACTCTTACTATTACACCCTTAAACATATAAGATCAACAACTTGGATATCTTTAAGGACAACTATAGCCAAACCCTTTTTGATAAATATTTTAATGATAGTTATAGCCAATAATTTCCTTTTGACTAGGTAGAAATTTAGTAGAAATGTTTATGGCATTGACATATTCTTTGTTCATATTCTTATCTTCATAATTTCATCATATATTACATTGTTATATATTATATGTTTGTTAGATTACATTTTTCCACCAATAAATATATTTATTATACATTTTATAATTATTTTCTTATGCAAACTGAGGCTTATGCCTCGACCACATCAAAACTATGCCTCGCCTCGCTTACATAGAAAACACCTCATTCCGCCTTTCATTTTTTTTCAAACCTTGAATAAGATGATGGCCCAGAAGAGGTGAGATGGAAGGCTGGAAGCATTGAAGGAGTTGGGAAAGAAGTGTTGAAGGAGCCAGAGGAGAATATACATGGATTAGAGGAAATTTTTAGAGAGAGAGAAAGGGCAAGGATGATAGCGAGAGAGAATCGAGAGATAAAATATAGAGATGGAAAAGAGATGGGAGAGCTACGAGGAGAAAGAGATGAGAAGTGTTAAGGGGGAGAGGAGAGATGAGAAATAGATAGAGTGAGAGAAGAGGGAAAGATACAAGATAAGGATGATAGAGAGGGAAGATATAAGAGAGGAGTTGAAAGGGAAAGATATAGAGGAGAGATCTTTGATTATGATGGGGAGGGATGGAAAGAGTTGTGAAGATAGTACATGGGAAGGACGAATAAGGAAGAGAGCATGAGATGGAAGGGAAAGCTGGAGATAAGGTAGAGAGAGGGATAGTAGAAAGAAACTTTCTGTCTCGAAATATTTTCTTTTTAGTTTTTTGGCATTCCATCATATAATGGGATAGAGACTGCAATATTACTCTAGAATGTTCTAACATTATTCTAGAGTATTCTACACATGAGGAGAAAAGGAGAAAAAAGAACACACGAGGAGAAAAGAAAAAAAAAGACGAAAAATTTTAACCTATAAGAGGAAAAGGATAGATCCTTATCTTCCCTCAAAATAAAAACAAAAGTGCAAATTTCAGCAATACCCTTTATATTTAACCTTTTACATTGCCCCAAAATAGATTCTTATACGATTATAAATTAGAGCATTAACAAGATGCATCAACTCCCATTCACTTTGAAAACTTGGCTCCTGATGAATTTCCTTTTCCCACTAGTTGATCGTGATGAAAACTTTGTAGTCTGCAAGTTTCAAGGTGGTCGAGAGCTCGCTTGCAAATTTTATACTCGAATATGGAGGTTTTCAAAGGAAATGAAGAGAGTTCGAGAGGAAGAGTATTAACGAGAGAGAGAGAGAGGGAGTTTTTATTGCACACAATGATTTGTTCTCTTTTAATAATCAAGGGACAGAATCCCCCCCCCCCTTCGTTGTCGATGGGGAATTAAGTATTGGCATCTTGACGTGACACAATGGGAACTCGACGGCATAGGGAGCACATCCAATGGGAGGTGCAATGTGGGATGAAGCAATGGAGGGCCACCAAAAATGTAGAGGAGAGGTCTTCGAGGGCCATCGTTCGAGAAGAAGGATGGCCGTTTGTCTCGCATCACAAATGAGGGCAATGTTGTTATCGGTGTGGGTTCTACGGGCACTGCGCATCCTCGTGCGCGATTGTCGTGCTGTTTTGGTTGCGGGTTCTGGATCATCAGAAGCTATCGTGTCTGTAAGGGATGCCGGCTTAAACTGTGATGCCGCCAACAATTCGTACGTATGTGTCTATGACTAGTGAAGGCAGATCAGAATCGGTATAGAGGAATGGATTCCTCGTAGGTTCTACTCGAACGAAACTTGATGAAGCGAATGGGCTACATGAGGTTATCGAAGGCTTGCTAGGCGTGTATTTCTCTAGAGATATTGTTGGATTGGACAACAATCAATGGTGCGCTAGAGGCCTCTCAAAGGAGGAATTGGACTTCTTAGTGTGAAATGATCGCATTGCTAGTGTCTCATGGCACCTACCACGCTTCGCTGATGGAGAGGCACCAAGACTCGGCAAAAGAGTGGTGCGGCTTGTGGGCATCCCTTTCCTCTCACGCTTGGTAGAGACCCTTAGACCGGTTACTTGCAGATGAGTGACAACCGGTTCTGATCCATTGTGTACTTTAGTTGTGTTAGAAGGCTCGAAAACATGTCCTACAGAATCAATTTGCTCAGTTCAAGTGGGCAAGGTTTCTTTCTGATCCCTGGTAAATATCCTCCCTCCACCACCACCGCCTTCCGTAGTGGTTGGGACGATCGCCTTCTCGAAACAACCAGTGGTGACATTGCATTCATTACGAAGATCTGTCGAGGATAGGCCGACACATTCAAAGAAACCTGAAATGGAAGGTTTCAAATTCAGATGTGATCCTTCGGATCTTGAGGACCGTCGCGAGATTTCCTGAACGATTTTGCGCAAGGTCGCCACGTGTGGCTTTCCTTCTGTGGCGATGGCAGTCATGGCTCCTTCCTTTTTAGGGCACGATGTTTCCTTCGGGACTTTTAAGCTAGCCGCTTTCGTCTTATGATCTGCTTTTTGTCGAGTCCACCCTCGACCCGCTTTTTTGTCGGAGCCACCAACTTCTGCCAAGAATGGTGTTGAAAGGGTCAGTCGTGTTAACCCGATTGGGGATGTGGATCCACCACGTGTTGAGACTCTGCCAGACCCGACTCTAAGGGCTTGTCATGTAACTCCTCATGTGCTCCCCATTTCATTTTGCCCTCCCGTTTGGGGAACACATATATTCTTTAGGCGTCGCCTAGTCCCAAGGGGAGCTTATCTCCTGTTACAGTTGACCTTACTGAAGGAAGCTTCGGACAATGACATCCCCACTCGTGTGGATGATCGATTCGAGTAATCGGACCGACTAGTCGGCCTAGTCGAATGATTTTTGCAAGCTTAAGTATGCGTTCGTTCATATCATCGATTAGTGATTAAACGGTATACTGGGGCATATGCGGTGTATATGTGATTCTACACAATTTTTAAATTTTTAATTTAAAAATTAATAAATATATACATAAGCCTATCATTGATTGAAAATTCATAATCGTAAAAGCAAACACTTAGAAAAAGAGATAAGCATCATTTATGACACCAATCATACAGTGTAGCTAGTCAAAATCTTTCAATAAATTAAACACAACGAAGTAAAAACTATCAAAAAATATGTGTGGATAAAATATATTGGCATGCACCGAAATTTGAGAAAAAACTACACTCATGACTGAAATAATCGTGTGCCATCGAAATCCCAGAATACTTATGTAATGGCATGTGTTGATCTCCATCTTTATGTTGATACTAAGTGGATAATGACAAAAATAAATAAGAATTGTACCTAGGTTACCTAGCAATTATGAGGAGGCGAGAGAGTTGTCGAAGGAGGCAAACAACCTCGTGGAGGAGGTGTCCAGCAATTGGAAGAAGTGGAGGTGCTTGGAGGTGAAGAAGGTGACACCGAGAGAGCAGGATGCGAAGGCAAAGGAGGCGAACGAGTTGGAGGTGCACGGGAGAGAGCTGGAGGCGAAGGGTGGAGTCTTCAAAATAGGGTTTTTGGGAGATGAAAAGAGAGATTTCAAAGTAGCATGTAGGTTTCATGAGAGAGGGAGAAAGGTTCAATAAAGACTCGCCCGATTATAATCGGATCTTAAAGATACAACCCAATAAAACCACATCCACATAAAAACGCACAAGTGGTTGCACATGTCGCATAAGCAACAGGTATAAGCGTACATGCCGCATATGGTCACGCTTAAGGAAAGCGATGCACTAACCTATCTATTTACGCATATGCAAACACAAATACGACAGCACGAGCGGTTTTCCTGAATATTGGTTCAGCTCTTACACCAACTACCCATCGATTGTGGTTGCGTGGGATGTGATGCTAAGTGTAGCCCACACATTGTTGCCAGTGCCAACCTCGAGGCCTCTGAAGATGGTGAGGGTGACTCTAACAATGGCAGGGGTGGTGGCATGCCTTGTTGAAAAGGTAGTAGGGGCGACGGGCCTTGGGAATCGAATCCACAAGTTAAATTCAAATTCAATTCATTTGTTTTGGAATCGAACTTTTTTCGAATTTTCATCGAACGAATCCTAATCGAATTTGAATGATTCAGTTCAATTAACAACCCTACCTGTAATGGTTCCTACTCAGATACATCTCCAGACCCATTAGTAGAAACAATGTACTCAGAACAAACCTGAGATGTGCTAGATGACAGACGAGGATCGTAAGCAGAAGATGGTCGACAAGTATAGAAACGTGGCAAGGGTGAAGCAACGGTAGTAGGTGGTGGTGGTACAGGATGAGATGGTGGATGTGGAGCAACGAGCGCAGCATGAGGTGGTGATGGACTTGTAAGGTGGCATGTAAACCTCATCGTCAAACTCAGAAGAAGTCAACCTATCTCTTGCATGGGGAAAATACATCACCGATTCAAAAAATGTGGCATCAGCACTGACATAATATTTCTCATGAAATGGATCGTAGCATCTATATTCCTTTTGTGTCCTAAAGTACCCAACAAAAACACATTTGACAGCTCTAAGAGAGAGCTTGTCAAGACCAGAAGACAACTGATGTGCAAAGACAACTGAGCCAAATATATGACGAGTGAGTGAGAACAAATCCTTCTCGGAAAAGGCAAATTAAGAAAGGAATTTTCTCACCTAGTACATACGAGGGCATACGATTCACTAGAAAACAAACAATAAGAATCGCATCATCCCAGAACGAATGCGAAGCAAAACTCTGAATGAGGAGGGTTTGAGTAATATCAAGTAAGTAGGCACATGAAATTTGATGAATAATACCATGAGATGAGAAGAGCCGTGAGAGAGAAAGAGTACAAAAATCCAATGCATTGTAGGTTCGCATAAATTTGACTGCAGACGAAACAATATTCTTTACTTCATTGATAAAAGATTTTACCACATTTCCAACCTCAGATTTATTCTTTAATAAGAAAACCCATGACAAATTAGAGAAATCATCTACAACTACCAAATAAAATGTCCCTGGTGATCGGGTACACAACTCGAACCCCAAATATCTATATGAATCAACTAAAAAAGGGAGCTACTACTTCGATTCTGACAACTAGGAAAAGCAGACTGGTGATGCTTTCTCAACTGACAAGCCTCGCACTGGAAGGAGGAGCGAGGTGAGATCTGAGGAAGAATGTAACATATCTTCTGAAGAGGATGATGATCAAAGTGCATGTGCCACATGAAAGGGGGGGCTGATCATGTACGATTGGATGAGATACTAACATATGGAGTTCAAACCAAACGATAGAGGTCGTCTTTCTCACGGCCACAGCCAATCATCATACACATACGAATGTCCTAAAATACAAGAGAAGATGGGTCAAAATAGCATGACAACATAGATCCTTCGCAATCTGATTAGTAGATAATAAGTTCAAAAAAAAGTCATGAGCATGAAACGTATTCTGGAGACGCATTGAAGGTGTCAAACTGATCTCTCCCTATCATGCCACTGGAGTGTGAGTCATGTCAGTTATAACCACTGATCTATTGAAGGGTAACTGTCAGTAAACTGTAAACTTACTTTGGTCCCCACACATATGATGGATGCAAAAGAGTCCATAATCCATTCTATAGTGTCATTTTTATGACAACTAGTAAGAGCATAAGTATTATCTGAGGTACCAGCAGATGCGAAGGCGGCAACATCAGAATGAACCCCTTGTGCAGGTGAGGATGCATGAGAACCACCAGGAGGCAAAATCTCACTCAGGAGAGCAACAGAGTCCTCAAATCTCTGATCGGATGTGGGTGCAACGGAAGGCACAATCTGCTCGACTACATGACCAGAAGCCAGAAAATCATGCTTGGAGTAGCATGTATCTTTGAAGTGTCCTGGACGATGGCAATAAGTATATGGCTGGCGAATACGGCCACCTCTGGCACGAGGTCCATGGTCACAGAATTGAGAAGAACCGCCTCTGTCACGAGATGCGGTCATCACAGAGGAGGTCTACTAGAAACAGAGGAAAGAACAATAATTATGTTGAGCATGTGATATGCCTCCTCCATGAGACGAATGGTAGCATCCGCAAGTATCTATGAGTGAGATGCATCATACTCCAGATCAAGTTCTGCTAGAAACACACCAACCATGGTTGTGTTCATGTAAGCCTTCTGTTGCTCAGGAGTAGCTGCAAGTGGCATGAAACTATGGAGCGTCTCGAACATGCCCCTAGGGGAGATATACAAAGAGTGCAGGGGACGACCATTCTGCTTGACAGTGAAGATATCATGTTGTAATTGTAAGATCTTGATCACATTTCTCACCTGAGAATATGTAGCAGGAAGAATGTCCCACATGGTGGGATGATGCAGAACATCATTGGTGATCTCAACTATGAGCGTGCCAGGCAACTGTACACGAGCATAAGCATTGTCAGCCTCCCACGAAGCATTCAACCCAGTTTTCTCAGTTGGCTTCTCCTTGGTAAGAATGAGTTTCTTACTTGTAGATTGCATTATGCTCATGAATTGCATGGCCCATAATTCATAGTACGTCCCATCCATCTTGACTATCGGTGTTGGTCCTTGAAAAGTGTTAGAGTATTTGGTTATGCGCCCATGAGTTGTAGTAGGGTAAATGGATCCTGGAGAAGATCCATTTACCCCCATCCAGTGTTTAGTCCCATACCGCCTGTGGGTGGGACTTGGAGGCTCTGGAGAGGCTATATAAAGAGCCCCAGACCTCCTGTACTCATTGAGAAAAGCAATAGAGAAACACACCCCTTTGAGGGCTTCTCCCGTGGTTTTATCCCGCTCCTTCTGGAGTAGGGTTCCACGTTAAAATCATGTGTTCTTATTTTGTTCTTTATCTTTTTCCATGTTCGCTTCCGCATTCTTCATATTTTATAACATGGTATCAGAGCGGGTCGATTCTCGGAGAGTTTATGTTTAATTTTATTCGAGATTCGGTTATGAGAAACATTGTTCATTATTCTCGAAGATTTATGTTCGATGATATGATCGGATCGTTCGAGTTTCAGATTTTGCTCTTGGTTTCATTATGAAACCCTAATTTCTGGAGTTCTTCACCGCAATCCTTCATCCATGGATTCATGCGTCGAGTTCCCGTCTCCTGGTGATCCTCTGATCGCACCAACGACGCATATTCCTATGCGAATCCAAGCAACATCTACAACTGCTGCGCACGGCAGCGCCACCCATGCACTCGAGCATCTTCCTCGCCGCGAGACCTTTCTCCCTCGAGGCGCAGCCCTGCGCGCTCCAACCCCTCCCTTCCAGAACGGAGGCATCCCAGGCGCGGCTGCCCTCTTTCTTCGCGAGCAGCAACGGAGGTGGCGACCCCAGTCAGTCCCAGTAACAGCAGCGATCTCACAGGCGGAGTCCCGTTGCGTCACGCGATCTTCTTTCCCATGCGCAGGCGGCGCGAGGTTCAATCCCCCAGAGCGCGCATCCATGAACCCGATGAGGCGGCACCTCCGTCCTCTTAAAACTGGCGGCGTGAGCTCTCCTTGTGATTCCCATCAGATCGTCCGAAGCAGCACTGCCCCGGTGTCGCGAGGCAGCAAGGCACGGCGGCGGCCCCTCCAGAACTCCTTGCGAACGCGTGCTCCAGGACCCGCAGCCTCCCAGCCCCTGGGCGGCAGTTCTCTCCAACTCGCGCACAGATGGAGGCACTATGGAGGCGGCAGCACTCATCTCCTCTCCGGGGCGGCGCGCGAGACTCCATTCTCCTTTCCAGCGGCAACACATCCCTCGCAGCGGCGCGTGACAGGTCCCCGATGTGGGGGCGGCGGGACTTAAAAGCAGAGAAGGGTTTCCCATGGGAACCCTAAGAAGGTGGGGGGCCACGTTTTATTTTTTTTTTAAAAAGGGGGGGCAGAAGAGCCCTTGGGCTTTGGTTGCTTGTTTTCAGGCCCAAATGTGGGTCCTTAAAAAAAAGGGGGAAGAAGAAAGAAAGGGGGTTGAGTGTTGGGCCCAGATGTGGGCCGTGTTAAAAAAAAGAGAAAGAGAGAGAGAGTTGGGTCTAAGTGGGCCTATGCAAAAAAAAAGGAGATTTCAAAAAAAAAGGGGCGCGTACAAAAAAAAAGCCGTACGCATTTTTTTCAAAAAAAAAAAGAAAAAAAAAGGGGTCGCATACAAAGAGAAGCCGTATGCATTTAAAAAAAACAGTGTGATGTAAAAGCCGAAAAAAAAGGGTAACGGCTTACAAAAAAAAAAGGTAACGGCTTATTAAAAAAATGGAAAAGAAAAGCCGCAAGTTTCATGTTCTTGTTATTTACCCCCTATTTATCTTGTCTTCTCCCAACTTTGTCGATGTTCATGTTCCGACAAGTATGGGAGAAAGGGGGAGTATATATGTAGAGTCACAGGTCTATTCATATTCTCCAGATTCAGATACAGATTTCCAGGCCAGTGCACATTGTTCAGACTCTACGGTTCAGATCCAGGTTCAGACTCGACGATTGATCCCGAGTCCAGTTTCAGACACGCACGAGTGTGCGGTCATTGTCAGATGAGCATAAGCTGCCATCATTGTCATAGGTCCCCATCATTCTTCTTTGTTGTCAGGCCAGAGTTTTCATGTGAGCCATAGGGACTCCAGAGCAGAGGACCATTCCCTATGCCATATGTTGGCAAGGGTTTTCATGTGGTATCATAGGTACACCAGAGCAGTGCACCATTCTCTGAGCCAGATGGGAGAGACCCAGTTCTCCGACGTGGAGACTTCAGGCGCAAGTTCAGACTCGATGGTCAGATTCCGAGTCTTCAGTTGACTCACACTCCAGCCCATTCGTCCTCCTCACCTGCACGGCATGAGAAGCAACGTCCTCGACTGCAGCATATGCGCGTTGGGTTGATATTGTCCGTAGTGTCCTGTAGCGTGAGTTGAGTTTCTTTCTGTTTGTTTGTCCAAGCTGAGCATTGCATGCTCCAGCTTGAGGGGGAGTGTTAAAGTATTTGGTTATGCGCCCATGAGTTGTAGTAGGGTAAATGGATCCTGGAGAAGATCCATTTACCCCCATCCAGTGTTTAGTCCCATACCGCCTATGGGTGGGACTTGGAGGCTCTGGAGAGGCTATATAAAGAGCCCCAGACCTCCTGTACTCATTGAGAAAAGCAATAGAGAAACACACCCCTTTGAGGGCTTCTCCCGTGGTTTTATCCCGCTCCTTCTGGAGTAGGGTTCCACGTTAAAATCATGTGTTCTTATTTTGTTCTTTATCTTTTTCCATGTTCGCTTCCGCATTCTTCATATTTTATAACAAAAAGCACCTGTGGCAGGGACGTCGACCTTATTATCTGACTTGTTGCCGTATTGAAAAAAAATGGGGCGTAAACCAAAGGAAAATCTGTCAAGACGAGTTGCATATGTAGATGAAGTGCAACCATGTCCAACGAAGGCGAAAACAAGATGAATATGATAACGCAATCAAGTTATTAGAGCCCTAGAAGAGGGCTAATCAGTCTGAGAAGGCCGGGTGAAGCCCGTTGGGAACAACATAGCCACTGGAGGATTGTTGGTTGCGACTTGGAGCTGTGAGAGGATGTTGGTGGCGATAGCCAGCAATAGCCAGCGTCGGTGGTGGCCAGAGTAGCGGCTGGAGCCGTTGGGAGGCCACGGGCTGTTGGAAGCGTTGGTGGCGATGGTGTGGATAACTGGCGACAGTGGGAAACCGCAACCAATAGCAGCAATAAGATGCAGGCGACGTCAATATGTTGTAGGCAGCGACAAGGGTTGCGAATGGAGATGGCGGTGCCGACAGCAAGGGGTGGCGGTTGTAGGCTAGGGTTTTGATGGGGTACGAGAGCACCATTCTAGGATCGTGGCTCTGATACGATATTGGAAAAATGATCGAAATTATTATTCCAAAGAACCTTAGGGCTCTCTTATATAGAAAAGAAGCACATGAGTAAATTACATAAGATATATGAAGTAGATATAAAATGTGAAAAACAACACATAGATATAATAATATCTCCACAGAAATGAATGACACGGAATATGAACCATTTCTTATCCTAGAGAATTCAACTTGCATTCCAATATTTGTTACTATAGATTGTTGAAAGCAAAGGGACTAATCATAGACAACGGGGATTTTTTTTCCAATTACAAGAAGTGCGGGACTGATTTACTTTAAGGAGAGTGTGTATTCGTCCTTTAAAAAATAAGAAAAGTAACCAAGGCCACTTTGTACCCCAAAAATTAAAACTGCATACAATTATCCGAAGGAGGATAGCAATAGGATAATTATTGGGGGAAGATTAAAAATCGGTTTTACTTTCAAGTAACCAACAAGGAGGAAATCATTAATGTATGAGTGACTGGGGAACTTTTGGCATAAATGACACCTCACAAGACTACTTCTTTGGTCTGGGAAGGATACCTATGCGTGATTCCCTCCTTTTTTGGCTTTAAAAAATACTACTTTTTTTAGTAAAAAATAGCATGACAGTTTTCCAAATGTTACGCATCACCTAATTTATGACTTTAAGATGATAGTGTTGACAAAATCCCACCAAACAAAATTAAAGTTTAGAAGGTGAAATCATATCGTGGAAATTCAACTATAAATCTTGACCCAATTCAAGAGATCACTTTAGAAAAAAAATAATCGAATTGTGAAAGCAGATGGAACATAAAAATCCTAACAAAAAACGTAGAGCTGCTACATAGGAATATTTTTTATGATATGTATAAATAATCAAAATATCTGTTGCATATCTTTCATCTTTTTGCATTTATTAGACCAATATTTAATTGGATCTATGATAGATTGATTTTATCACAAATTATATAACAAACTACTATATTTAATAATGTTTTAGTTAAAGGTTTGATGGGGCTACCCCCATGTCCTTTTTCTGCAATTTTTTTGTGTTTTTGAAAATATCACCATGTATATTCATCTATATATCCCTCCAATATGCCATTCGAATTTCGTCAAAAATGGAGACTCCTATGCCCTCCATCTAGAAATGTCGATTACAGCAATGTTTAGATCGTTAAAATTACATGTTCAAGATGGAGGGCATAGGAGTCTCTGGTTCTGACGAAATTCGAATGTCATATTGGAGGGATATATAAATGAATACACATGGTGATGTTTTACAAAATAAAAAATAAAAAATGCCAAAAAAGGATGTGGGGGCAGCCCGTTGGCTGCTCCCTGGGGGCAGCCTCGTTTTTTCCTTTAGTTAATGGTACTAATTTACCAAAGGAAATTAGACTAAGTAATGAAATTATGGTATATGGGATCATAAAAATTCTTTGAAAATCAAAGGAAAGTATTACAAAGCAGTCGTGAGATCTATTATGCTCTATGGATTTGAATGTAGGCATCTAACTCATAGGCATGTGCAGAGAATGACATTAGTAGAAATGAAAATGCTATGGTGGTTGTGTGGTCATACACGAAAAGATCGGATTCAGAATGATGTGATCAAAAGGAAAGTTGGTATAGCATCGATAGAAGATAAGATGAGAGGAAACCGCTTAAGATGATTTGGCTATTTGCAAAGGAGGTTTATTGATGTACCAATTAGAAGATGCAAGATTTTGGATGTTGAATTGGCTAAGAGAGGTCAAGGAAAGTCCAAGAAGTGTTGGAATGAAACTATCGAAATGGATCTTAGTTATTTGGATCTAAGTCCGAGAATGACCTTAGATAGGTCTAAATGGAGGCAAAGAATCCATGTAGCCAGTGTTGTTAAAAGCGAGAGGTGCTCCAAGGCGTTAGGGGGTGCTAAACGTCCGAGGCGCTAGGCGCTCCCCTAGGCACTCACTTGAGAAAAGCAAGTCGCCATATATAAAAATAAATAAATTATGCACGAGTCTATGTAATATATGCACATACACACATGTGTATGTATGTGTGATTGTACTATGTATGCATAACTTATATTTCAATCTAAGACAAATCCAATATATTTGTGGGTGTGTTTACATGCACATATATAAATGTGTACGTGTACATATGTGTGTGTAGTTGTAAATATATGTATGTATAGCTTATATTTCAATCTAAAACCAATCCAACATATATGTGGGTGTGTTTATAAGCATGTATATAAATGTGTGCATGTACATGTCTATACGTATATGTATGTATATGTATATGTATATGTATATGTACATGCATATGTATATGTATATGTATATGTATATGTATATGTATATGCTATCACCAAATTATATTTTACGACCAATCCACTATTTATTAATATGTGCACTGATAATGTATGCATGTACTTGCATATATATGTATATGTATATGTATTAAATATTTGTGTTTATGAGTGTATTTTTATGTATGTGTATCTGTATGCGTATATATTTACATACATGTGTATGTGTTTATGTATAAGTGTGTGTACATGCCTATGTATACATGTGTGTTTTGTCTATTTATATTTATATATATATATATGTATTTATAATACTTCAAGCTAATATATGTAGAGAAGAATATATACTTTTTAGTCAAACGTATATGTAATATTTAGAACTAAAACATGAATGTAGATGTATACGTATATGAAATAGAAGTATGTGTAAATGACATATACATGTGTGTGCATATGTATAAGTATGTATATTAATGATACTTAGAACTAATATATATCTAATATAAAAACTTAAACATGGATAAAAATCACACAAAATCAGCAAAAAGCCTCACTTTTGCCTTAGGCGCTCAAGGCGAGCGCCTGGAGCCTCAAGCCAGACGCTCGCCTGAGCGGTGCATGAGGCAAAACGCCTCGCCTGGAAGGAGGCGAGGCACTAGGGCCTCGCCTTGCCTGGGAGCTTAGGCGAGCGCCCGGAGGGCTTTTGACAACACTACATGTACATGTGTGTGCATATCTATAAGTATGTATATTAATGATACTTAGAACTAATATATATCTAATATAAAAACCTAAACATGGATAAAAATCACACAAAATCAGCAAAAAGCCTCACTTTTGCCTTAGGCGCTCAAGGCGAGCGCCTGGAGCCTCAAGCCAGACGCTCGCCTGAGCGGTGCATGAGGCAAAACGCCTCACCTGGAAGGAGGCAAGGCGCTAGGGCCTCGCCTTGCCTGGGAGCTTAGGCGAGCGCCCGGAGGGCTTTTGACAACACTACATGTACATGTGTGTGCATATGTATAAGTATGTATATTAATGATACTTAGAACTAATATATATCTAATATAAAAACCTAAACATGGATAAAAATCACACAAAATCAGCAAAAAGCCTCACTTTTGCCTTAGGCACTCAAGGCGAGCGCCTGGAGCCTCAAGCCAGGCGCTCGCCTGAGCGGTGCATGAGGCAAAACGCCTCGCCTGGAAGGAGGCAAGGCGCTAGGGCCTCGCCTTGCCTGGGAGCTTAGGCGAGCGCCCGGAGGGCTTTTGACAACACTATATGTAGCCAAGCCTACTTAATGTGGGAAAAAGCTTTGTTGTTGTTAGTAATGAAATTGTGATATATAATGAATTACCTTGTTTAAACAAAAGAAGAACCGTAAAACAGTACTGTAGATAATCCTCAAGGACAAATCTAGAATCGCATTATCAACAACTAGAAGAAACCCTTCTCTTCCCATCCTTCAAGAATAGTTTCGGATGGATTTATCCCACCATCTTTCCCAAGTTGTCGAAACCTAATCCCGTGCTTCCAACTTTTCCATGCCTTAAAAAAATGTGACTTTCTAGTTAGCTAAAGAAACATCTTGTGCAGTGAGGTTTCCCAGTAAGATGTTGAAAATCACAATAACAACAAAGCATTTTCCCACAATTACGTAAGATGTTGAAAATAAAAACAAAAAATGAGTTCTAGCATTCAGAAACCTTAACCTGATGCGCTAAAAACCCATAAACAATGTTCTTATCCACTTGACACCAAAAAAGTTGCTTAACAGAAATCATAATGATCCTGGCCCCCGGGGTTAACTCTCAAAGAAAAAAACACTTCCTCAAAAAAAAAACATCTCCAACATATACTACCAAAATTTCACTCGACAATCCATGACAATTTCTTCTAAGCACCCTCCTTTGTTTCTCTCCCACCAACTAATACATTTGATTTACCACGGGCATAATAGTCTTACCTCCAAGTTCAAATCCTATCAAAGGGGAATGTCCGTGTACACACGAGATAACAAAAAGAAGATTATCGACCTTAACCCGTTCAAAAAACAAACTTAATCCTGCAAAAACGGTCAAAATTGATTTTTTTTCAATTGCCCACATTACCAAGCAATGTGACATCGATGCAAACTAAGTTTTGGATTAACCATGATATCTGCTACTACAACTTTGGATCTGGAGGGGTGCTTACCGGAGGCGGGTTGCTTCTCCTCGCAGAGCAGGCACTGAACGTAGTCGGGGGAGTCGAGGAGGAGCTGCGCGCCGCAGTGGACGCAGAAGAGGAAGTCCCGCGCGAAGCAGAAGCGGGTGGCGGCGTCGGCACCCCTCTCCTCTTTCTTCTTGCTCCTGCGACTCCTCCTCTCCACTTCCGGTGAGGCAGAGGCCATTAGGGGTTAGGACTTCTGTGGTTACCCTGACTAGCCTCAGTAATCCTGTAGCCCATCTCTATAGTTTGGAATTTCATGAAAAACTAATATAAC
Organism: Ottelia alismoides; assembly: GCA_037367405.1. Taxonomy (NCBI): domain Eukaryota; kingdom Viridiplantae; phylum Streptophyta; class Magnoliopsida; order Alismatales; family Hydrocharitaceae; genus Ottelia; species Ottelia alismoides. The sequence continues at coordinate 132,350 of JAZKJV010008355.1, read as the reverse complement.
ATTGCGTCACATTCAATATTCAAATCTCTCCAACCTTCTTAATCACCTAAAAAGCTACTATTGACAATAGGTTACTCCAATCAAGTCCAGTTATCAAATAGATCCTTAAGATGCATTTGAATGGAGGAATACTAAATGTTGGTAATATGTTTTGTATTTTTTTTAATAGTAGGCCCGGTAATTTCGGGGGTCCGGAGCGTCCCCACTGTCCCCACTGGGATTCGAACCCGGGTCGTTTAAAGTGGAGGCATACTGCTCTACCACCCGACCACTCTTTGGGTTCAATATGTTTTGTATTTAGGTATTTGGATAGAAGGTTTAGGGTTGAAAGGGTTTGTTGTGATGTATTTGTATTGAAGTTTGGAAAATTGAGTGGTTGTTGTGGTTTGATTGTATTGGATTTTGGAAAAGTGTGTAGAAGTTGTATATTTTATAATTTTTAAATGATAAGATGGTATAAGAAATTATTTTTTATTGAAATGGATGAAAGAGAAATGAGTTGCTTGATGTATTAAATAAGAGATAGAGTTCACTTTGGTGAGCCATGCAAGAAGGATAAGGATTTGGATTTTGGAGGGTAACCCTCCCCCAAAGAGGGGGGTAACTTCCAACCAAACGCCTCCTTAAGGTGTGTTTGGTACGATGGTTAGGGTGGGTTAAACTAGTAGAAGTAACCATTTTTGTATTTTGGTGTTTGGATAGAGGGTTCGACTGAAGGTGGGTTTGTTATGAGTTTGTTGTGATATAATTATATTGAAGTTTGGAAAAGTGGGTATTTATTGTGATGTTATTGTATTGAAGTTTGGAAAATGAGTAGAAATTGAGTAGTTTATAATTTTTATATGGTATGATGGTATAATATATTATTTTTTGATGGAGTGTATGAATGAGAATTGATTTATTTATTGTATTAAAAAAGAGAAAATGTGAGGCCCACGTTAGAGAGAGAAAAGAGTGGGTTAAGGGAGCTAAACCCCCCAAATGGGTTAAACTGGTAGCCGAACGGGGCCTTAGGGTTTTGCTTGGGCTACTTCATCCTTGTTTCCTCTTCCCCCTTCGGCATCAAGTGAGAGGGAGACAAAGGAGTATTTTTCATAGGTACATATATATTATTTCATTTTAAATACTTATAGAGCCATTTGTTCTTTACTTGCATACCCTTCTGAGAGAATATTGATCTATGGAGACATCGACCAATGTGTATGCTCTCTTAAAGGTTCAGATGGCAGCCATCATATAGGCTAAATGGCTTGCCAGGAATGGTGTTCTATTCCAGGGAGAGATGTTGTATGTTGATAATGGTGTATAACATGTCAAGATCTTTGGAATTCTTGATCCTTGTACTATGAAATTTATTATGTGCATACAAAGCTTTTGAAGATTCACCTCTAAGACTTTGCATCCTTTTTCTTTTCCAAAAAATAATTGTATTTATGCATTACACCTTTTTTTGCATATTTGCACTTCCATTAATGGACTTTTTAAAATAAATTACTAATTTAATATTAATAAAATAGGTGGATACGAGCATAAAAATTTCAAAATTTTAGGTATAAATCGGCACCTCAGGTGCCGATTTAGGGAGGATGCCCAAAATGACACCTTAAGTGACTATTTGGGTGGAGGAATTTGCACTTGCATCATGCCATTTTGCATCCATATCTTGTCCCAAAATCCATTGATATAAATAGCCCTCGCATTTATACTATTAAATGTAAATATATTTAAATGTATTCTTTTGCTTCACACATTAATTTCTATATTCCTAATAGAAGTTAATCATTTTATTTCACAAATGCGATAACATAAATCAATATTTTGAATTTAAATGTATGCATGTGGATACACTAAGACCTATACATGTAGATTTTTGAAAATGGAGAAATATTTTTTGGAGGTTCGTCTATGCATGTTATCTCCTATCATAATAATAAGAATGAATAATTTTTATATAAATACTATTATATCTATTTTTAGGTAGATATTGATGTGTTTTTACTTTGACAAGTAGGATTATTTAATTTTTAAAATGAGTATGGATACATAAAATAATGTAAGCTCGGATTAATTTATGCAAATATTGAAACAAATATGAATATCGCTTTCATTTTTTATAACGGGAGATCGGATAATTTTTATCCTTCCGATATATTTTTATTTTTGTGGAAACAAATACAAATACATATATCATTTTCGTTTCTTTGATATAGACACAGAAACAAATATGAAGTGTATGTCCATGTAGAAAAATACTAATATCATTTTTATTTTTTGTTATTTTTTTGATATAGACAATACATATATCGTTTTTAAATTTTTGATATCATTTTTAATTTTTGAGATTATATATACAGAAACACATCATGGTGCTTTACAAGAGATCCCAGAGTCTCGCTCAGAAAGGTTGCTCTCCCCTCTGTGTCTCAAAAAAGCCTACTCATGCACTTTCTTTTTTGAAGCAATCGATAAGGCTTTAGTAGGGCTTTATGAAAGTTGTTGCTCTTGCTGAAATTAATATTCTTCATTCTCCAGTGATCTAGCAATTGCATATTGCTATACCCTCCTTATTCTAGGGACAAGAAGTGGGGATGGGTTTACTAATAGTTTTTATTTAGGAAGAATAAGTGGGGATCCCTCTTTGCCCCCCTCTTTGAAATATATATTAGTTGCTCGCTCCTCGATTATGCAACTAGATATTAAATAATATAGTAGATCTACGTATGCTTCTCTTTATCAACGGTGGAACTTGATGGTCTAATTCTTGATCTGTTCCATCAGAGTTGGTTTAGCATCCAGATGAAGCTTGCGAGCTCGATGATGATCAGGCGATTGATGTTATCGTCTCGATGATTTTCAGTTAGGATACATCTTGTCTAGAGGTCGAAAACGACTCGTGTCCAGTGCTACTGTGTGCCCTCCAATCTGATATGATGCATGGAAATGGATCTCTAGGTACTACAATGCTTTGCTCTATGCTACTCACGATGATATTCTCGATCTGATTGGTCTTCAGAGGTGAATCATCGTCTTGAAACGAAGGCTACATGTGTTAATCAAGTGTGCTTCTCCACGATCGAGTCCAACAAGCTTCCAAGATGCCGATATAAGGGCGGGTCGAGAATGTAGTCGATGATGCTGAGGGCCATGGCAGTGGCGACAAACCTCAATAGTATGGCTGATAGAACCACCGCCTGAGTTGTCGAAGTCCATTTCTCGATGATGGAGGGGACAGGGATCATGGAGTTGTACTTGAAAAACAAAAGAAGAAGGGATTTTTATTCGACAGACCCTATAAATTTTTAAATTATATTTACAACCTTTTACACAACGTAATTACCTCATTGACCCTGTAAATTACCTCAAGAATCGTCACGGGCTTCAAATAGATTAACCGGAAGGTTCATGAGGTAAGAGTTGGCTAGTTTACGGAATCGAGTTGGGAATTAGATTATTTCAAATATTATGGAGGTAATTGACAAAATTTATAATGTCTGTCAGGTAAAAATCCCAAAGAAGGAACATAAGAGAAGGATGTAGAACCCAACTTTATTTATTAGGATAGATAATTATGAATTTGAAAAACTATAGAAAAGATTCTAATATAAAGATAATTTTCAGAATTTATAATTTAGTTGCACGTCTTAGGTCAACTATTATTTCTGTTTATATATTAATTTGTGCTTATAAATTTTTCTGAAATATATATATATATATATATGTTTCGATGATTGGCAATGTATTGGATTTCTCGTTATTTACATTTGAGGGCTATTCGGGACAACTACTTATAGTAATATCATGTGGGTGACATGAAATTGTTACGAATGTACTCTCATTATATATCTTTAATTAATATGGACGAATCGACGCAACGTTGTTCTTGCTCCTTTCTTCTGGAATCAAATTTCCTTGATTGCACAATATATCTTCCCACTGTATGGAAGAGACACGTCACATAGACACGGGAAATGTTATTAGGGCAATTAATTACACCAAATGAGGCATTTGACGTATATATATATAGGAGGACAAAAGGAGAAGAACTTGATTAAGGAAGAGGGAGAATACATAACTGATGGCTTCACCTGACAGCAGCTGCATCAAGATGGCACTGCCGGTTGTTGTGTGTGCTACTCCATGCTTCTGCGAGATCATCAGGTCTGCTCTCCATGCATCTAGTTTCGTTAATTTCCATCATATTTTTCACCTGACTTGATCCGATCACGTTATTGCGTTAATTAAGCATTCGTAAGATAAACCCGACCAGATGTATTTACTGGTTTCTTTCTCAAGTGAATACCCCTCCGTTTGTATTGGTATTTATATCAAGATAATTGCTATATATGCTAGGTTTCTATGTGGATACTCCGTTTATTGCGTGCGACGGCCATTCGTGCCGCTCGAAGAATGCGACAAGGTTTGTGTGAGCCGACTTACGAGAGCGGGGTGCCACCGAATGCCTCTAGGAAGTATGAAATTCTTCTGCTGCTCATAATGGTACAATAATCTGGAGATGGTTCTGGTACTGTCTTCTATTGCTCATAATGATACAATAGTCAGGAGATGATTCTGAAACCGGTATATACCGAGGACCAAGATTTTAAAAATCGAACTGAACCGACCGGTTCAACTGGTTAAATCTAGAAGCAGAAGAAAAATGGTTCACCACCTAATTTTTATTCAAAAACTAAAAACCAATCGAAATCCGATTAGACCGCTTAAATCCGGTTCAACCAATTGAACCAAACCACTGGTTCAAGCAACCATTTTTGACAAAACATAAATTTTGATACTTTAATAAAATGTAAACTTTTAAACATTATTCATAATCTAATCTCATTCTAACCCATAATATAGTATTCTTTTATCGCTTCTCCCATATGTATCAATGACCCATTATCATGTCTCACTTCCTACTGTCAATATAAGCATTGCCTCTCGTCTCACATATTACACGTGTTTGTTTACTTTCAACTACAATAAAGAAAGAATATGTCATAGTTATACTATGAGAAGTAATAAAATAAAAACACTTATTATTAACTAAATTTTAAATAATTTTAAAATTGTTAATTTTATACATCACACACACATGAATTTATAAAATATGTTTATTATGTCCTTTTGAGTTTTTTCTAAAAACATTTATACCCCTATATTCTTGAAAATCCATAATATTATTCTTATGTTGGTATAAAATAGGAGCACACTTGTATTAATAAAATGTCTAAACTATCTTTTTCATATTTATTTGTATGATACTACCCAAGGACGTATCTAGGGGGGCAAGGAGGGGCAAGTGCCCCCCCTCCTAAATTTTGAGATTACATGCTATATGTATATGTAATTTTTTCCCTATGGATTTTTTAAGCTAAAAATAATCATAATATTTCATAATTATAATGCCTCATTTGGATTTTTTGAGGATAAAACTCGTATATGCCCCCTCATTTCTTTTGAAAATATTCAATAACTTTTACCAATAGATAATATATCTCTTAACATAAATTTTTACATCAAATTAACCTATATTAGATAATTTCTTCAATCGATCAACTTATAATAAATACCTACCCTAATCTTATTGGTTATCCATTTTTTTAGAATCTGACTATAGAATGAATCGATCTTTCCTCCAATCTCATTATCACTTATACATGTACGAGGTTTCATTCGCAATCTAAAAAAATAAAAATAAAAAAATATTTATTGTCAAGTCTCATATATTATTCATTGGTCCTATTTATTATCAAGTAAAGTGATCAAATGCACATATATTCTTGATCGATGTATTTTTGTTCATAAATATTATTATTTCTTGTTATTGATAAAAAAAGTATAAAATTAAGTGTTTTATATTTTTTTATTTGATACAAATTCTAAACAAGTGTAGCTTATATTGTAATTAATCAAAATATATATACTGAATTCAAAATAAATAAAATACTTGAATATAACTGACTTTTTAAAAAGTATAAATATCATTCACAACAAATCCCGATATCGTGGAACATATATGATACCAAATTTTGTAAAATTGAATAAAAAGATATAATTGATTAAAAAATAAGTTCAAAATTGACTATTCTTATATAATGAATAAATTCAAAATTGATGAAAAAGATACATGAAAAATATAGATATAATTTGTCCCTAACAATTATTGTTATATAATGAATATGACTGTACTGTAATTGATAGACATAATTTTTAAAAAAACCGTGTGCCCCCTCCTAAAAAATGTTCTGGCTCCGTCCATGATACTATCAATCTAACTCGATTCGATCTGGTTAAACCATATGAACCAAACCAACAATTTCCGATTTTTATGAACTGACGACGTTATCACCGATTCGATCGATCACAGGAGTATTATTTGATCTAAGTAATCTCATGATACACATTTTTGTGCATTTTATTTAAGAAAAGCATCAATAGTCTAACAAAACTTTTGATTTGGAAGGAAAATTTCTAACAAAACTTTTGATTTGGAAGGAAAATTTTGGCATTGTACGTTTGGAAGAAAAGAAGCCATCATTATTTTAGAAAACATTATCCTAAAGTCAAATGAACTTAAAAAAACCTTGAAATTTGAGAAATGTTGGGACTCCTTCCTGAGAAGGAAATCCTCCAAAAATAATCGTATGCTGCTTGATGTGACGAGCACACGGTATTCTTTAGTAAAAGGCGAAAGAATAGTTCGCTCTGTGCTCACCACGTAGCTGCGTGTCTTTGAACGGCGGCCCTCATCCTCCCTCTTATAAGCTGTCAGGTTCGGAGATCTTTCTTGTCAAACGATGTGCGACTAAAATATATGCAGCTCTGTGAATCTTTGACGAGTATCCCTGAAATTTTCAGTATCTTTTATGAGAGAACGTACGCGACTTTGACAACCTGTGGGCGACATATTTGTAAAAAATAATAATAGTTGTCTTTTTCCTCATGCAGCAATGGTAGCATAGATGGTCGCATATGTGTAATGCACATGACCAACGTGACACACATTGTCCCCATACACCGAAATCACACAACATGTCTGGCAGATCCCATGTATGTAAGTAATCAGACCCATGAAGGCCCTCGACATCCTATTCGATATTCAAAAAGTTTTTGCTCATGCCAAAGAGTTACCTAGATCTTCAAATAGTTTTTGCTCATGTGGTTCGTGTTAGACTGATTCTCGCGGAATAACCGAGTGGTCAAAACCGTCGTCAATGGTTGCATGAGGGTTGGGTCTCACGGAGACCCTAACCGCAAGAACGTGAGAAGAGGGCAGACGTGGTGATGGCATACGCCATATATAAACCTTCCCATAGAGAGGGGAAACGCATCGATCTCACGATCGGAACCTCAACCATGGGAGCCCCCTTCCTCCTATATCTTCCTCTCGTTCTCTCTCTCTCTATCTCTCATTCTCTCAACAACAAGGTCGAAGATGACATACCATTTGTGTTCCTTCAATTCATAGGTTGTATGCTCAAAATTAAAAAAAAAAGTCATCGTAAACCACAACCAAAAATGTGGTCACGTATGCTGCATTGTCATCTCTCGAACACAAAAGAGTGCCACGATGTCATCTATACCCCTCTTAGAGTAGCCAGGATACAATAAACTTTTTGTAGGTGAAAAAAAATAAGATATAAATATGAATGTATAAAAATATAAATATATAAGGAGGATTAGATAATACCAGATTTGATGAAATATCAAAATGACGATGAGATGGTCTACCAACTTGCCGAGGCGTGCAGAGATGCACTGTCCTTAAGAATAGATTCGTACCCTCACGGAGATTCCGATGGTGCAATCGGTATTGGTACGACTACTCTCCAGGATTAACGGCGAGATCTCGACGGACGTGCACTCGCCAACATCAAGATCGGTTGAGCAACAAAGATCCTTCCTTCGGAACACACGCACTTAACGAGAGAAGGGGAGAAGAGGGATAGAAAATATTGTGTCGAAAAAATTGCCTTCCCTCCCACAGAATACTTGTATATATAAGGATTCAATAAACACCGGCATTGAAAACTAAACTTAATTGGAAGGTAACGTTGCATGAAATAAATCCTCTTTCCGTTTTCAAAGTTAAGAAACAGTAACTTTCAAAGAGAGAATGAAATCAATAATATCATCCTTTGAAAAGACAATAACGTTGACTATAACGTAAGACCAAATCCTTACTAATATAATCTTGAAATAAAGTTAATTATGCAAGCATAAGGAATGCCATAAAATTGAATTTCAATGTAAACGTTAAAAAAGACACAATGATAACGGTCAAAAAGATAATAATTATACAAAAAAAACGTTAAAGGCATACAACAAATGCTTGTGAACGTGTTTACATCTTCTATTCATAAAACAAGTATTTGAAATAAAATTTAAAAAAAATTAACAATCCCCCACTATTTCAAATACTTTTTTTGAACTATATCTTTTCATCCCCACAATTTCAAAAAAGAAATGAAGATAATCACAAAAGAAGGATAAAAATTTAAAGACGACACTTGAAGGAATTCGGAAATGTAATGCATAAAACTTGGTGTCTTATCAACTATGAACCAAGACGTAGAGAATATGAATATAGTTTCTAAAGGTTGGTGGAATAATAATTCCTATGAACCAATCCTTTATTTTTGAAACCATTGACCCATATCCCACACTACATTTTTGATCTTTGTTGCTCATGCGGGTTGACACGTTTCGGCCATGCGTCTACCTGGATTTTCATGAGTGCTCTAGAGATTTTACCCAAAAATCTCATAGGAAGCGGCCTCACCTCCACACCCATATAGGTGGATCATCATCAAGTGTATACTTCTTTTATACACCACCCAATTTGGGCTATGATGTCCATTAAGAACGTTTATGTTCAACCTCACCACTTATGATACTATCATATTGTACACCATAGGAATAAGGAATAACTGATGGTACCCTCTTAGTCGTCTAGTGAATTGTTTATCCCATATGAACCTCCTTCCCGGATCTCCGTTCATGAAGGTTGGGTTTCCATCACTTCGACTACTGATTTGGGCACAATCCCGTTCCCCTCGATGTACTCTCCACAATCTTTTTGCTTAGTGGTTTAGTTAGAGAATCAATCAAATTTGACTCTAACTTCACATAATACATTGATATTATGCCATGAGATATCTCATAATATTGTCTCTCGGATAAATATGCCTGCTTTTTCACATTATAAAATATTTTTTGCAGCATGACTTTCACAGTAGAAATATTGATGACATTGGCTTCAACCAAATGGAAAGAACTACCCAGAAGTTTCTCAAGCACATCACGAGTGCATACATTCTCTAATGCAATAAACTCATGTATATCGAGCAAAGAATGCTTGCTGGATTAATTTCAAAAAATATCTCCTCTTTCAGGATAAGAATATGTCCGGTAGTAATTTTCGACTCATCTGAATAATGGAGTGAATTTGCACCATAATATCCTTCAAGAACTGTACGATCTCCGTAAAATATTGAATAATAACATATCTCTTCTTTGAGATATTGAAGCATTCAAAATATAACGTGTCATTGCTCTCTTCGAGATTTGGAGTATACCTGCATAACTTTCAACAACATATGCAACATCTTGTCTAACGCATAAGACAATCAATAATTTGTGCATATCTAATTTGAAGTATACTACGACTTTTACTCTTCTTCCTTTTTAAAAAAAAATAGGCAGTAGAAGGAATACTTACCAGTGTGCATTCAAAAGAGGAGCAAAACTTTCCAATCTCTAATACTCTTGAGATGGAGAAATATAATTATTCTTTATGATAAATTTATTCTCAAGATGGTATCTATTTCTCCCATGTCTTTGATCATACGAATAGTTAAAAAAATGAAGTACATTTTTTCATTTTTTTTAATCACATGAGATCTACATGTAATATTATAATGAACAACATGGATATTATGATGATGGGATATTTTTTTAATACCATCCTAATAAAAAGAACATCGTGTGAATGTAAAATAATATAATGGAATAGAAAGATCTGTCGACACTGAGAGAGATTTTCACAATTTTTTTTAATTGCACTCTCTCCATTCATGTTACATATACAACCTCAAGTCATGTAACGTTTATAAAATAATAACTTTTCCGTTATGATTTGAAATCAAAAGAAATTTTATGTAACTAACATATAGAAGCATGTATGGTGCTCAAGTTGTAATGAGGAATACCATTATTTGTAACATTGACATTTGAATGCCTCACGAAGTAAATTATCTTAAAAGATAAAATAACTTTATGAGATAACTAATAAATATCGAAACTCCCCCACACTTTTAAACATTTCCATTTTAAATCCACGATCATTAAAAAAATCCGTCAATAATTTCCAACATTACGTGGAATCGTAAGGTTGCTCAACTACGACCCTCCAGAATCTATTCTTAAGATTGTAGGTGAAAAAAATAAGATATAAATATGAATGTATAAAAATATAAATATATAAGGAGGATTAGATAATACCGGATTTGATGAAATATCAAAATGACAATGAGATGGTCTACCAACTTGCCGAGGCGTGCAGAGATGCACTGTCCTTAAGAATAGATTCGTACCCCCACGGAGATTCCGATGGTGCAATCGGTATTGGTACGACTACTCTCCAGGATGCAACGGCGAGATCTCGACGGGCGTGCACTCGCCAACGTCAAGATCGGTTGAGCAACAAAGATCCTTCCTTCGGAATAGACGCACTTAACGAGAGAAGGGGAGAAGAGGGATAGAAAATATTGTGTCGAAAAATTGCCTTCCCTCACACGAGAATACTTGTATATATAAGGATTCAATAAACACCGGCATTGAAAACCAAACTTAATTGGAAGGTAACGTTGCATGAAATAAATCCTCTTTCCGTTTTTAAAGTTAAGAAACAGTAACTTTCAAAGAGAGAATGAAATCAATAATATCATCCTTTGAAAAGACAATAACGTTGACTATAACGTAAGACCTGTATTGCTGAATAGAGCACCCACTCTGTATAGATTAGGAATACAGGCATTCCAACCTATTTTAGTGGAGGGACGCGCTATTTGTTTACACCCATTAGTTTGTAAGGGCTTTAATGCAGACTTTGACGGGTCCTTACTAATATAATCTTGAAATAAAGTTAATTATGCAAGCATAAGGAATGACATAAAATTGAATTTCAATGTAAACGTTAAAAAAGACACAATGATAACGGCCAAAGATAATAATTATACACAAAAAAACATTAAAGGCATACAACAAATGCTTGTGAACGTGTTTACATCTACTATTCATAAAACAAGTATTTGAAATAAAATTTTAAAAAAATATTAACACTTTTGGCATGCAAGTTGATTAGCTAATGCTTGATGTTCGATGCACTCTTATAAATTTATCGTCTTATGATAAGGGATTAATCAATAAATTATGGAAATGCATGTAAAGGATTAATCTGATGCTGTTTATATGTCGACGTTAATATAAGGATTTAATGGGGATTCCCCCAGACATTAATATAAGGATTTAATGGGGCTGCCTCCTAGGGGCAGCCAACATGGTTGCTGATGACACGCCTGATCACTCGGGTAAAAGGTCGTCAAGGGTCGTTGCGACCCAAGTCACCAAGCGGTGTCAGTCGAGAAAAATAGACCACCAAATCGGATAAAAATCAAACAAGCACAAGAAGCGGTCTCGCTATTAGATTAACCTGGTATAGCGACTAGGGTCGAACACAAGGAGCACGTGATGGCCTTGCGGCCTACGAAGTAGTCTCAAAAAGAAATAAAATAAAGGTCTTTTTGGTGCATTTTAAATTTTATAATTTTTTTGCATTTTTAATTAATAAGGAAAATAAGAAAACAAGTAAATCAATCAACTTCAAGCAATTATTTAATGCATCAAAATCAATCAAAAATTCAAATAAAAATGTTTTTGTGTATTTTATGATTTTTACTATTTTTGATTAATTTTTGGTATTTTTCTGATTTTTATTTAATTTTCTAAAAATAAAACAATGCAAGAAATCAACAACAATGTCCAGCCGAGCTTGGGGGACTTAGATAAAATATCTAAAAATCCCTAAAAAGCTTGGAGGTAATTTTTCTTGTATAGAAGAAGGAACAAGGAAAATTTAGGCACTGAAATTATTGTTTTTGGATTTTTAAAATATTTATTATAATTTTTATAGTGTTTTTAGTGTTTTTCAATTTTTATGAGTTTTATACAATGAAAATGACCAAAATTGGTCAGAAAATCAAACAAGACAAAATACATAGTAGCTAATTTTTTTATAATTTTTAGAGGTATTTTAATATTTTTGTAAATTTTTAAGTCAGACAGTAAAGAAAATGCATGTTTTTGAATTTTTAAAAATAGTAAATTAAATCAAAAATGTCCCCAAAAATTCTAGAAAATTTTACACCATGGCAGGAGCCATGTATCCAATTTTCATTGAATTTGGAGTTAGTTTGATATTTTATTAAAAATCAAAACCAAGGTACAGTGCACAGGGACCTATACGCAATTAGTGAAAGTTCCAGGGGGTCCGGTGCAAAATTTCCAAGGTTGCACGCACGAGGTTAATTAGGGTTACTAAAACTAAGATTTTAATCCCCAACTATATAAAGACTCACACCCTTCATCTCCCCTCATTCCTACTCCTTTTCCAAACCCTAATCCATCCTTTCTTCCTCCCCAAGTCATTCTCTTATCTCTTTTCCATCTCCTTCTTCAGAGAATCAAGGAGAGAACGGTGTCACCACCGTTATCAAAAACTCTCGAAGTCTCATAGACTCGCGACAAGAAGAAGACGAGGAGGGTCATCGCAAGGGAAAATCAACCCTCTCACTGGATTCGTGATCGGCTATCGAGCCCGTGGATCAAAGACGTGCACGAGTATAGGTAACGGATTTCACCCTTCTCCCTTTTCTTTCGCATATCTCGCGATAATGGAGAATGTGGTTTGGGGGACTCGAGTTTGATCCGACCCCGGGATCACCTTTTGCTGTTGGTATATCACGAGTCTCCTGTCAATCAAATCCTCGTGGTATATAACCGGTGTTAATTGATAATAAGATCGAGAGGTTACAATTTGTTCAGTTTTGATCGTAAACCACTTTATTTTTTTTGTGTTTTGGTTATTTGAAACATTATATGCTGCTACTCGTTTGTTTTTTTACTGTTGTAGATCGATGCGTGGTGGGGGCTAAACTATCTATACGTATTTTTTCTTATCCCTTGCCTAATCTTTTATACCATATATTGTTGATATCGAACACTAATGGGGCATTATTTGAAGACTTTATGTAAATAGTCTTGTGGGCAAGGTTGACATTAGGTTTTTAATCTTGTCTATATAAATGACAACAGACAACCATCTCTTAATTTTTATTTATATAATCCTTTTGGGCCGTCTGTAACTTAATTTCCTTCCTATCTTATACTGCTATAGTTAGTACATGGGTATGTTTTTTTGAAATGGAATATGGTTATCTTATTGTTAATAACATGATAATAGTCGGGATAGTTCACTAAACGATGAAGCGATTTTTTTGTTTGTGAATATTACATGCTAGAAATGAATGGCTCAAACTTGTGATCAAGTGCAGATAATAGGAACATCCCAATACAGGAAACTTCCGTTTTTTTTTGTATACCGTGCAGAATAAGAATACTAACGACCCCCTTAACTTTTATATCATGAAGATGAAGTTGGAATTTATATCCTTATGTCTTTACCATAAATATTTATCATGATGTGCAAAACCATAGTATGGCATATTTATGTATATTTAGGAACTCAGAGTGTTATGTTTTGGATTGTAACTAAAGTGCCTATTTTCTAGGAAGGTCCCAACCGTTTGCCTATTCTAGACTTTGGATCGTTATAAGTAGAGTTAAATCTTGACCAGTTATCTCTCCCTAAGAAGCTACTTCTTATATAATTTTATGAGCAAGTAGGTAGATTTTCCATACCATTAATGAAATTCTATGGAACCGATGTATATACTGTATGTGTGGAAAGACTTTACCTGAGGATTTAACCTTATACAGATATCAGTGTTTTTGAAAAAAAAAGCCTAATTAAATTGGTCGAACATGTCATCAAGTATAAAAAAATGATTATGCATAAAGAATTGGCGCTAATTGTCTCCCCATGTATGGGTTGTTTAAACAGGGGTTACGCGCAGTGTTTATGTCTGCCTTTTCGGATTCTGGAGAAGTCTAATGTATGTGGCATGCACGTGTAGAAACTATGGTTTAAAGGTGATAATAATACAAGAGGGGAAAAGAATGATTAATACTGCAAGGTGGGTGCACACCCTTGTAGTCCGGCTGAGCCGACAGTGAGTCATCCCCACTCGAGGGGCATCACAGAGTGGGGTGGTGGTAGGTACTCTGGTGGAATTAAGGTGGATGCACGCGTGCATCGCACCGTACGGATCCGTTTTGTGATACTTGTTTTGGAGCGAGTGAGACTCCTCCGGCAGACTCGATTGACAAAGTTACGACTCTTTGGGCTAGATGCCCCCTGTCTCGAGTGTCAGAGTACTACCAACTAGACTAGCTGAAGGATCGCGTTTGCGCACAGGTTTTAGATTGCACTATGAATGGAGTGTTGCAGACTTCATCCCTAGTGCAGGCTTTCTCCTTTGACGGCGAGCCCGGGTTAAGTAAATAAAAATATGGATTAAGTTATGTCAAGGAATTGATTTTGATTGCATGCTTGTTAAATGCCTAAAATATAATATCGATTGCTTATTACTAGATGTTTTTAAGTTGTTCTCTTCTAAACTTGCTCAGTTACTGCAATTGCATTATCTACCCATAATCTCTTGATTTATAATTTATTTTATCCTTACTGAGTCAGTTGACTCACCAGTTACATTCTTTGGAAATCCAACAGGGAGTGTAGAGCAGGAGACAGAGGCTCACATCTTTGGTGGTGCATCTGCAGGCCGTTGTTAAGGTCGAGGACTAGTTTTTTAGTAGTTCTGTTATCCTTCCTTTATGAGTATTTATGATGTAATAAAGAGAGACTCTGATGACTTATTGTTATCCATATGTGGACTCTTGTTATCAGTAGAAACTTGAATTTTTTTTCCTATTTCCTTATTTTGTATAAATGGTATATCATGCAGGTTGTTTATGATTGTTATTGGGTAATATTGATAATGGATCTTGAGATGCGCTCCCGTCGAGGCGGGGCGTTTCAGACATTTTCTCCACTTACACTATATGGTAATCATTTTCAAAAGTATGATCATTTTAATATATCTTCTTTTACCATGTCTAATATACTTATTTTTTATTAGATGCTTCTCAAGGACGATCAAGAGGAGATAGATCCGGAGGTGTTGAACCTGATGCCGAGACTGAAGAAGATGTTTAGAATTTTGATTTGCCTTAGACATCTTGAATGTACTTTTTGGTTCTTATTTTTTATGGAACTAAAACCTTTGGATTTTTTGTAATCATGGTGGTCATTGTTATCATATTTTAATGCATGATTTAGTTCTGACTTTGGTCGTACTACACTTACAATTGTAATTATTTTTCCCTGATGTCTTTCTACACTCTAATCCTATTATTTATCATGGTAATAAGACTTCTTAAATAAATGACAAAACCTTGATAACTTGCATGACCTTACACATGTAATTGCACCTAAACATTGGATTAATATTAAAGGATGCCCACATAAAATATACAAGTACGTTTACTAACGATCGCTTCTATTTTTCTGTATGGATGGCATTAAAAACGTCAATAAAACACGATTTTGGACAAAAAATTATAAACATCAAAATAGATTCTACCAAGACGTTTATTTACATCCGTAGAATTGCTTAATCTGGAGATGTTAAAAAATAACGTCCACAAAGCATCTTCTTTTGCGGATGTTATTAAACATCAACGCAGATGTGGATATATGGACGTTCTCTTAAAACGTCCTTTAAAACTTCTCCCGACAAGGCTAGCTGGACGTTTGATTTGGATGTTTATTAACATCTGAATAGTCATCTACCGACATTATATATATCTTAAGAAGACGTTTCAAAACATCGATAAAGACATTATATACTGCGTCATCCACGAAGACGGAGGTGATTCATCGTAGAAGCTTGGAGCTGCCGGCGGCCTTGGATGGCCTGGAGGCGATGGCCTTCTTGTGCTTAGAGATGTAGGAGGGCACGACGGAGGCGGAGGACACAGGTGGTCACGGGAGCTCGCTCGCGGTAGGGAAGGTGACGTGCAGCCTCCCGAAGGAGGTTTATGAGAACTTTCTTATGGTGGGCTGCTGGAAGGCACGGGGAAGAAGAACGGGGAAGAAGAAGTTCTTGGATGTGCTCTTTAGCATCGCGCGGGAAGAGGTGGGACATGTGGATGTGTGTAGGATGAATAGCGTGTGAGCTTGACGTGTAGGCGAAGAAATATTATACAGTTGTTGTGAACTGACATATGGAGATGGGATGTAACAGGCCACACGTCGGGAGCTGATGAAAAGCTGGAGCGAGGAGACAACTCGGGGGAGAGAGAGAGAGTAAGAGAGAGATTGAAGGGGGCAAGTGGAGGAGGGGGAAGAAAGGGAATGCTAGACGCGTGGACATTAATGCTTGGGAAGACGAAAAGTTTAAATGGTGAATCCAGTGAAAGAGAGGAATAGCAAACACGCGTCGTAAAATGGTCAATCTTTTTTGTGCGAGGAGAGCAGACGCGTGGCGGAATAAGATAGAGAAGCCGAAGAACCCAGCTTTAGTATTATTAAGATATATATATATATATATATTGTGAGAGTTAATGTATATTCTTAAGGGATATTTACACCCATAACCCTGAGTAATATGGTAATTACCCCAGGAACTCTCGGTAATCACGAATTACACCCACGACCCTAAATAACCACTCTGTTTTACACTCATAACCTTCCGTTACTTTAGTTCACTAACTCAACCAAGTGACTGAGTTAATCTAACCCAATCAGAGATCTAACGACTGAGATTAATAAAAAGAAAAGAGAGGATAAGAGGAGGGAGTTGCTGGAGCTTGACGGGTTTAGCCTGGAATGGTGGGCACAGGGCAGAGGAGCTTGGCCTGGAGCAGCTGACAGGGACCAGCTGGAGCTTGCGGGCGCGGGGGGAGGCGAGCTGGCGGAAGGGGCTTGTGGGACGGGGCTGGGGTTTGAAGGCGCCTGGGAGAGGGGGGTGCGGGAGGGGTGCGAGGGCTCGGGGGGAGTGGGGTAGCGGCGGGAGCTGGGGCCTTGCGGGCTCGGGTAGGGTGGGGAGGGTGGCCGATGGGGTTGGTGCCAGCACGCGCGGGGTCAGGGGAGGGGCGGAGTAGGGTGGGGATTGGGGGCGTCGGGTGCGAGGGCTCTGGGGGGGTTGGCGACGGCACGCGCGGGGTCTGGGGAGTGGCGGAGTAGGGTGGGGGCTGGGTGGGTCGGGTGCGGGAGTGGGGAGGGTGGCCGGGGGGTTGGTGGCGGCACACGTGGGGTCAGGGGAGGGGCGGAGTAGGGTGGGGGCTGGGGGGTTGGGTGCGAGGGGGAGCAGCGGGTGTGGGGAGGGGTCTTGCGAGCTCACGCAGGTGGGGAGGGTGGGGGCGGCGCGCGCGGGGGCAGGGGAGGGGGGCAGCGGCGGGGGTGGGGCGGGGACTGGGGGTTGCAGGCTCGGGCAAGGTGGCGGAGGGAGGGGGGTGTGCCGGCACCGCGCGTGGGGGCATGGGTTGTAGGGCGGAGGCGCGCGCCGGGAGCAGGGATGGATCTGGGAGGCGCACCGGGAAGGGGGTGCTGGAGTCGTGGAGTGGGCCAGTGCAGGCGAACTTTGCTTGCTCTTCTCCTCCGACGACGAGTGTCGGTGCTACTGCTCTTGTGCTGGTGATGGAGACGCCTGGGGAGCGGGAGGGAGCGCCTGTGGCGGTGCGAGCGATGGGTTGGGGGAGTGGGGGAGGGGTTCGGCCAGGTCTCGAGGTGGGCGCAACCATGCTAGAAAGGGATGCTCGACCTTGCAGGCAGGGGGAGGGGGGGAGGGGGAGGGGAGAGGGGGGAATGGCATCATGTTGTAAATATGATGGGTTTGAAAGGGCAAAATTGACTATTTCTGTTAGAATTAACGGAGAAATAAGAAGGAAGTTGACACAGGGTTATGCCATGTAAAGGTTAGCCATTACTCGGGGTTTTGGATGTAATTCGCTATTACGCAGGGTTCTTGGGGTAATTACCATATTACTCAGGGTTATGGGTGTAAATATCCCTATTCTTAAAGCATATAACCTTAACATCCAAAAGTGTGGGGGATTATTAGAACTTTATTATTTAATTCAAATACTGAGTACGATTGTTACTGATATTTAAAATCTTTACAACTTTTAATATCAAAATTTTTTAGCATTGCCATTATTCGTTGCCATATCCCAACGGATATGCACTATTTTATAGATGTTATATGTAGCTTGGTACTTATTTGCATGCACTTTATTTGTATCTTGCATGGCAGTTTGAACTTTGAATGCCAAGGAGATTTTGTGATTCGTATAATTTCTTCTCTAAAATATATTTAGTTTAATCTTTTTTTAAAAAATACACCATGCCCTTTTGATTACCAGTGGATGCCAACATTTATTGATTTAATAATTATTGTTTGTCCTTTTAAATTTCTTTTGGGGACGTTATCAATAAAGAATATAACGTTCATTTGATTTCACATCTATAAAAGAGCATGTCATTTTGGTTTTGATGTATATAGTGAAGAGATTATCCTATGCGAAAAAGAGAGTTACTATTTATTTTCCTTTGAATTTATATCATTCCCAAGCTTGAAAAAGAGAGTTACTATTTATGCTTTTGTACGTTACATGCAACATGGAGTTCAATTATAGTCATTAAATTGATAGTGGATTATCCCAACATCACATTTTTTTTAAAAAAATGATGTTCTTTTTATTGGGATGGTATTCAAAAAGGGTATTCTATGTTCAAAACATCTGCATATTGGTCACTATAATATTATGTGTTGATCTGTTGAGATTAAAAGAAAAAAATGAGGTACTTAATTTTTAATTTGACTTATCATTTTGATATCAATGATATGAGAGAAATGAATGCCATCTTGAGAATAAATGTATCATAAAGAATAATTATATTTCTCCTACAAAGTAAGGGGTACAGAGGCTACAAACTCACAGACTTCTCCCACTTAGCCATATATTAACTACCAAGGAACATATATTACGTTTATGATTTATTGTGAGTAAAAATACAATCAATAATGTGATTACGATATTTTATTTGAATCCAAAAGGTGGTGTCAGATTAAACACATTAGCTACCATAAATTAACGTTACAAAACAATTTTCCATAAAGAAGAAGAGCATATAGTCATGACCAGAATAGTCTCTTGTTTATTCAAAAGGGTGTGGGCAGTCCTCTGAGCAGTGGCGGAGGGAGAGGGGGGCGGGTAGGGGCCATGGCCCCCCCTCCCAAGTTTATAAATTATTAAAAAGTTATGTTATTTTCCATTTTAAAGATCATTTTTCATTTTGTTGAAGTTTCTATAAAGGAGATCAATTCCTTTCTTCCATTTTTTTAATTTCCTTAAAGTACCACCACCATTTCTTTACACATTTTTTTTCAAATTTACGTAAAAGCCCAACATTTCTATTATAGATGCAAAGAAAGTACCCCATTTTTTTAATTTCCTTAAAGTACCCCCCGCCCACTCCCCTGCAGCCCCCTGCTCCTGCTCGAGCCCCTCCTTCCCCGACCGCTGCTCGAAGCCCCACACTCCCCGACCGCCGTGGATCCCTCGCCCACTCCCCTGCAACCCCGAACTCCCCCCACCCCCGCCAACATCGTCCAAGTCGAGCCCCGGACTCCCCTGCTCGAAGGCCTCCTCCCCTCCACCATCGGGCCCGCTCGAAGCCCCCCGTCCTCCTTCAAAGTCCCCCACCTCCCCAGCCCTGCCAACATCTGCCAGATCGAGCGGCAACCCGCCGCCGAGGAGTTCATGCCCCGCCAACCTCCTCCCCTCCACCCTCGTCGAGGACGAGCCCCGCGCCCCGCCTCCCGCCAACCTCCTCCAAGTCAAGCCCCGCCGCAAGGAAGGAGGATTTCTTTCTTATCTTGATTAATTCTAGCCGTCCAATTGCGGATTGGTTAGATTAACTCGTTTTTAACCCAAGGAAAATAACTCTAGATGTGGACGGTAGTGTTTGTGGGGTAAGACGGAGCAAGTTTAAGGGTCGAGGGGGGAATATCGATGTTTCAAAGGTCGTAGAGGTAATTGACAAAGATTATAGGGTCTGTCGGGTAAAAATCCCCCCTTTTTAATGTTTGTCCTGCTAACTGCACTTTTCCATATCTCCATAATTGGCATATCGGTATACTATATTTATCATTTTTTTATATTTCAATTAACTTTTTCAATCATATAATTGGCCTCATAACGTGCCCTATGATTCGGACACAATCAGTTTTATGATTTGGACATGAATCAAACATATATATTTCGGCCCCGCCTACAAAAATTTTCTGGCTCCGCCCCTGCCTCTGAGATGAAAGAATACAACTTTCAAGAATACAAATCTCATAGGACTGCCATAACCCCTCAGAAAAATGAATGTATACGAAGAAAAATCTGACAAAAATACAATGCAGTCTTTAGAAATAAAATTTTAAAAATATGGTATACGATAAATACAGACTCGTGATCCTTCTTATTTCACAATAACTTCAGGCTTGATCCTTAAAAGTTTGCAATTTTGTTCCTCGATGGTCATTCTAAATAGCCACAATAATTTAAGATTTATAAAAAATATAACTGTAATAAGAGTTATCATCACTGTATAAGTATTAGGAAAAAATGGGGCTACCCCGCCCCGTTTTTTCCACAAATGTTTTTATTTTTTTGAAAAATTTCACCATGTATATTCATCTATATATTCATCCTACATGCCATTCAAATTTCTTTAGAAACAGATACTTGTACGACCTCCATCCAGGCAGCCCCATCAAACCCTAAGCATTAATAGATGAAATTTATATCATATACATAAAATGGCCACAACATTTGAATTCTGCACAAAACTGCATATAACATATAGCCACTAAATATGGCTCGAAAAATGAAATCGAATATTATAAACAATTATCATTTTTATGATTTAATAAAAGTACCAACATAACTCTTATAAACTAAATTTAGAAATGTTACATAAAAATATCGGGCCATAATCACGCTTATTCCACAGTAACTTTATTTAATCCTTAAAAGCTTCGCAATATGTTTCTAGAAAGACATCCTAAATTGTCATTACTATTTTAGTTTTTTTAGAAAAACTTTTAAGAAAAACTATTCTAGAAAGACATCCTAAATTGTCATTACTATTTTAGTGTTAAAATTTTATCAATAAAATAGTTGTGATAAGAGTTGTCATCGTAGCCTTTAACGTGACATAAATATGATTATAGACAATTTAAATCGCTTACTTAAAATGGCGATATTTAAATTCATCGTATAAAAGTATAAGGGAAAAGAGAAGCTACATCGGGGGTGCACATAACTATCTACACCCGATCATTTTTCTTATTATTTTTTTTATTTTTTTGAAAGAAATCTATGAGGATTTACTTAGTTTATTGAGTGGAATATGTGTTTTAAATTTTATGCAAAACAAATATTCCTAACATGCCCATATAGATAGAGTCAATTTCAACAATTCTGATACCATTAAAATGTGATAGTCTTGATGGAGATGATAGAAGTATTGAATTTAGTTGAATTTGACATGAGACCATAGTGATATAAGATAATTTAAATCCCCTTAGATTTCATTTAAAAAATACAAAAAAATCAATAAAAGAAATGGTCGGGTGCAACCAGCTGACTACACCCCCAGGTGTAGCTTCCCCAACCCAAAGTATAAAACACATAGTAACATAATATGGCTAAGAAAGTGAAATAGAATCAACAAATAATTATCAAATTTACGATACGATGTGAGTAAAATTTTGGGATTTTTACCCTGACAGACCCTATAAACTTTGCCAATTACCTTCACGACCTTTGAAACAACCTAATTCCCTCCCCCTCAACCCCAAAAACTTGCCAACTCTTACCCTATGAACCCTGCGGTTAATCTGGTTGAAGCTTGTGGAAGTTCTTGAGATAATTTACAAGGTCGATGGGTAATTACGTTGTGCAAAAGGTCGTAGATGTTATTTAAAAAGTTTATAGAGTCTGCTGGGTAAAAATCACTAAAATTTTTATCAATAGCATGATTATGACATTATATTTGAATAAAAAAGTATAAATTGAACACATTAGCTATCATACCCTAATGATATAGTACATTATTCTATATAAAGAAGGAAAACATTTATATTTAGTAAGAATCAATCAATTTATGATTATAAAAGCGGATATCAGTATAAAATATCAAGAAATGAGTTATTTCTTTTGTGCCTTGTAATTTAATTAGTGAAATTTGCTTTTGATCATTAATAATGATGTTCACGTGCGGGTAAAATTATATTTTAGGATAACATGGCTTTAAAATATAAAAAATACTTGTTTAATGAAAATATTAGAAGTAGTTATAAATATAAAAAATGCTTATATATGTTTAAAATCAGAAATCACTTTTAAATTAATAGAGGTAAATAATCTACTAGAACATAAAAAGAAATCGATAATTGATTTTTTATGAAGAAAATAAGGATAAGATATATTAATCAAATATTTACATGGTAATCGATATTATATAAAGGGATTATGCTTTATTGAGAAACGCATTTTCCTATTATAGAAAGACGTACATAGCATATAGATGTTGCCCATAACAATGGAAAAAGAATTCTACATTCACCAATAATAGATAGAGATAAAAGAAAGATACTGATGAAATGATAATCATCTAAACATGGATATCACCGGCTATGGAAAAAAATGAGATATAATTTTTGTTTAATGGGTCGTCATAGCTAATTTCGATCATAAAGAATGCGATTATATGAGAGCGGAATTTTTCTTATTATACAAAGGAAAATATAAATACATTACTTATCATATTAAAACAATAAAATTAATATAAAATTATATGTGTTTTTTTATATATTTTTATTTAAATATAAAATATAAAAGTAAGTTAAATAGGAGTAAACAAAGTATATATTGAATTAGTGGCGACCCCGTGGTGTTTGTTTCTACTTTTTAGTTTCATTTTCTATTTCCTCATAAAAAATTTACAAAATGTTAACTTAGACAATGTAATAACATCATTAGAAAATAGGAATAAAAAAGCACTTGTCATATTATGTATTCATAATATGGTTCATCATGAAAAATCTAATGATTGCAAAAAAAATCACAGGAAATAAAAGGCACCAAGAAACCTTAGTAGCAAATGTTTAGGATATTTCCCGAGTATTTTGAAGTTGGTCTGCAATAAGTTTATTTTCCTTATACTTGCTTACAGTGCAATTAATTTATTTTTCTTATACAGACCTGGCTATATTAATATACCATTTTTAAAAATCATATAAATCTTTTAATAGAAAATATTATTGTTCCCAATAATATATAACTTGTGTGGCGGAAGGTGTAGTTGTCAAAGTTTTTTTTAAAATAATTTATTCAAAATGCATATCCGGAATACCTGAAGCCATATTGCAACCAAATGCTTGTAATTTTCCGTAAAATTATGCACACTTTTTTGTACGGATATTACACTTCACAAAAAAATGTTTAGATTATATTATAATATTATACATCGGTGTTATATGACTTATCTCAGCTTTTTTTAATATTGCCATGTATATAAAATATGCATAAAAAGATGTTAGAACACAACAAACCATCAAAACTTTGGATTTTGCAGATGATATAATTTTATTGCTTCGATTTTGAAAAGAATGTTTTGTCTGTGTGGTAGACTTACCTATAGAAACGTCTCTCTTTTTATACATGGGTTCAAATATTGGGCTGGTAGAAAATGATAACGCGGAAGCATGTCATATATAAAAGAAATATAAATAATGGAAGAATATTGGGATTTTACGTAGATCCCTACTCCATAATGAGAATGATGAAAACATGAGAGAACCACCCTCAAATAACTAAAGTTTTTTTTAATCTCTCTTAATTGTTATAGATAGTGTGAGACTTCTTATATGGTCTCACTCACAATTGATATGGGACTAAACCGAACCATTTATAGATGCATACTCTAACACACACTCTCAAACTGGAGCATGACATGCTTAGCTTAGATAAATATAAAGAAATCACACGTTCACCCACTTAATAGAAGACACTACGAACAATATTTTCAACAAAAACATACTCTATTTGCTGCATGCCGAGGATGTTGCTTCTCATATCGTGTTGTTGAGGGGGAACTTAAGGGATGAAGTGTGATCCGAGTATTCTCGTCGGAGAACACATGCTCTGTACTACATCTATCATAGTCATCGAAATTGAATGAGTCTACTCGTCAGAGGACGCCAGCCAGCAACTGCTCAATATCTCTGAAGGGCCAAAGAAAGAATGTCCTGGGAATATCCTTACGTAGATCTCTGAAGATAGGTCTCTCTCATAGAAACCTCGAAGTGGGTTCTCTGTCATAGGAACCTCGGAAGGATCTCATACTAGAGCTCACGATCATTGGAGAATTAAGTCTAAACTAAGTCCTCTCGTCTAGAATTGGGTCTCTCCCACACTAGCTCAGAGAAAGAGATTTCTACTTTGAGGCCCCTATGAAACTCTCTCTATCGAACGTCTAACGTAGGTCTTTGACATATATGTTCCACATGAAAATCCTGAATCCAAATCAAGAGTATATGGATCTCTCAAATAAATGATCAAATATGTGCGCCTCGAATTAGTAGAGTCAGAAATTTAAATTATAGAACTCTACGTAATACTCCTTGTTTCTTCCCTACTTTTGGAAAAAGAAGATACCAACTAAGTTGGAAGAAGAATGGAATCCGCGATAACAAAATCATCATCAATTTTTTTAAAATAAACCGGTCGCTATCTTTTTTTTGGCTTTATTTTCTCTCTCTTTCATCACTCGACTTCTTTTTGTATATGATAACCCATTTTTTTCAATCACTAAATCTTTTTTCGAAATAACTATGTCCTATATCGAGCCTTGAACTCAGGTTGCCTCTGTTTTTCCTTTTTTTTTGTAAATTTGCGGTAGTGGTCCACTTGGGATTAAATATCAACCGGCTCTTTCCCTATTTATTGTCACTCAGAAACCATTTCCTTTTTTATTCACGGAACAATAGGGCCCAAATATCCTTGTACATCTTTTTTTCTAAAATTATAGTGGTTGCAGTGTATAGGAACAAAAGATAAGTTATTCAAATAATTGGCTTGAAGCCCATTTGGAATAAGGGTGCGTTTTTTTAATAGTAGTTTTGGTAATTTCGGGAGTTCGGAACGTCCCCACTGGGATTCGAACTTGAGTCTTTTAAAGTGGAGGCACACTGCTCTACCACCAGATCACTCCTTGAGTTCCTAAGGGTGCGTTTGGTTCGTGGGTTATATGGGAGAGGATAATCTGTTTTTGTCTTTGGTTGGTGGGTTTAGAGTTGGGAAGGTTTGTGTGATGTGATTGTATTGAAATTTGAAAAAGTGAGTAGTTATTATGATATGATTGTATTGAAATTTGAAAAAGCGGGTAGTTGTTGTTGTGATGTGATTGTATTGAAGTTTGAAATAGTGAGTAGAAATTGAGTATTTTATAATTTTTAGATGACATGATGGTATGATATATATTTTTTTGATGAAAAGATGGTCACTAGTGGGTTAGAAATATGAGTGTCGGGGGGTAACCCACCCAAAGTGGGGTAACCCCCAACTAAACGGGTCCTA
Organism: Ottelia alismoides; assembly: GCA_037367405.1. NCBI lineage: Eukaryota > Viridiplantae > Streptophyta > Magnoliopsida > Alismatales > Hydrocharitaceae > Ottelia > Ottelia alismoides. The sequence continues at coordinate 106,469 of JAZKJV010008355.1, read as the reverse complement.
ACCCTTGAATCCAATTCATATTGAATTTTGCAGAAGTGAACATGAATCCATAGAACCGTCTTCCAGAATTTCCATAAAGAAAATAACCAGAATAAAAGTCAAAACTCGAACCACAGAATCTAATTGCTCTGGTATCATGTAGAAGAAGAGAACTCAGAAGCATTTCAGAGATAAAAATCAAAAGAGAACCGTCTCAAATGGTTGATGTTTCTATTAATCTCTCTTAACTATTACAAGTGGTGTGGGGCTTTTTATATAGCCCCATTAGTAAGATCAAGTTCCATTCACAAACAACGTGGAACTAAACTTATAGATGTGGTAATTGGACCAGTCTATAGATGCATACTCTAATAAGGACCATCAATGTAAGTTATACTATGCAATGCTAATTCTATAAGGATGCCAAAGTAAAAATATAGGAGCCATACAGGCAATTATGTAGCAACAATGTATAAAGAGGGAGGGTTGGGTTTGTTCGCACCAATTTTGATGTCCTCAACACTCAACATAGTGATTGTTTGTGTTGCGGTAGCCATGGATGGATCTAGAGGGGGCATGCATGGACACATGCCCCCCTTACAGTTTAGGTAATCTTCCATGTTTTATTACTACACGTGTTAATATATAATGTTAATTTGATTTTTATATACTAATCTAATTTATAAATTTAAAAAGAAAATGTCAAATTGTAACACTATTATCTATTTCTACAATTTTCTTATTCTCGCTCTTTCATTTGTGAAGCTTTCCCCACATATTCTCTTCCCACATCTTTCTTTTTACATTTCTCCTTCATCTATCTTTCAATATCTTATTGCAAGTCGTATGCCGATAGCTTCAATAATTGCCGTTGAGCAATACTTAAATAATTCATCATAAAATAGGTATTTAGATTCTAAGATGAGAAATGGTGTAGCATTGCTTGAAAAAAATATGTATATATGCACTATATTATTTATATACGTAGTTCTTCTATCCTATAAACTGCATCAAGTTACTTATCGATATATAAGTGTAATAATTATTTTGTTGATTATTTTTGAGTACCTAATCGTAACATTAACATTTCATGGAGCAAAATTAGGTTACGCATGTTGTAGTATTAACATTATTCTTACGAAGAAATGTTGTTATTTAATATGTGCATAGATATTACAATGATGCATGAACTAATATCCATGTAACAAATATGGCGTGTACTGTACATGGATGATTGGCATGATAGCATTGCCAGAACCAACGAGTGATTTATGGATCTCAATGTGCCAATAGATCTCATGTTACCCTAAGTTATAGAAATATAATTTGCCAAAACAATCATCTTCTCATTCCACAATTTCTAATAATATTGAATCCGACAATGATATGAACATCAAAGAAAAACTAATGTAAAAAGTATTGTTCACAAACCAACTAATTTCTAGTCAATCTAAGTTCATGTGTAACTAAAAAAGAATGCCAAACTCGAGGGAAGACATGATATACGATTATCTTTTATTTAAAACAAGATGGGCAAATCTTTACCCTAAGTGGTTCCTTATTTCTCATGTGCAATAAAATTATAAAGCAACATTGACAATATTACATATACCAACCATGGTGAATTTTTGTGTCACCCTATGTAGATCTACATGCTTGATTTTTGATGTTATGACGACAACAAACAGAATTACAGATGGAAGACAATCATCAAGTTGCAATGTAAGTTCATAGGCACATGCAGATGCCTTATCTCCAATCAGATCATTGTGCAAATATCATCCTACAAAACGACACATGCATATATTATCTATTCAACATTTCAACTTACGAAACTACAACATAGATTTTCCGATCTATTCTGAATCGTGTCGGTATACATGTATGCTAACATAAAGATCCGACACCTATTCTATCTTGTTCAAAAGCACCTCATTACAATATGATAATCCTATACCGATACATACATTTTCAGATCGTATTTTGTGTAAACTAAGTAAATACTTATCACAATTATTGTTGGAAGGTATAAGTCGATTCATCATATAGTATTAGGGATAGACACATACCTCAAGGTCGATGGATTCGTATCTACTACTTACCGCTACATCTTCTCTTTGCTCACGAATCGACGTTCTCCGTCACCAAATCGACGCCGATGTTCCCTATGATGAGAACAATCTCTTGGTGATATCTCTCTCTATCCAACTCTCCCTCTCTCCTCCCTCTCTCTCTCTAAAAATGCAAAGAGCAAGTGATGTAATGGGAGAGGAGTTGTTGGCTTTTTTTTGTTTTTTGTTGCATTCAAAGGACAATCAATGGGCCATTATCTTTAATTTTTGAATCAGATCAATATTAGTAAATGAGGAAAGAATATGGAAACTTTGTTGTAAAAATATCCATCCGTTACAATAAAGTTGGACATGAAGATACATATGCATTATACCTTTACAAAAATCTTGGAATCTCCAAAGCTTATTTCAGTGGATGATATGTGAAGATGCCATGGGGAGCTTGTTATAATTATCAGAAGCTTTGCCATTTTAAGGCCAAAGGAAAAGAAGTTGGTTGGTCAAAAGGTCCATGAAAGAAAGGTCAAACATAAATTTATTGTAGTGATTGAATATAACTCGGTCGCAATTGAGTATGATGGTTGATGGATTGATTCTAGTGTGACCTCCATACTACAAAAACTAAGGAGACATTAGTGGGCTTCGAAACAACTGAATAATGAAGATGATATACATGAGCAACAACCCATACCTCAATGCATCATATAGGTTATACCTCGAAGGAAGCATACAGATTCGTTGGAATGTTATTTATGTACTTATTCTTCTAAAGGAAAAAAATTTAACGTTATTTCAGTAATAATTGCATATCCATAGCAGGAGATGAGAAAGTCTTTGATATGCATGCAATTTGAACCTGAATATGATTATTTTTATCTTCTTTTTATTAATTACCTTTAATGAATTAATGAATGATGGTTGCCATTTGAGTATTACTCATCTAATTTGATCTTTTACTTGTGAGGTTGAGGCATCTTTGAAACACAAAAATCAATCAGATACTAAAATGAAGTTACTACTCAATATGATATGTGCAAGAACATTACCCTACTGATATTCTTGATCAACAAATGACCACTTACACTATTTTCGAATGTCAAAGGTAAGAGAACTGCTATAATTAGTTCATTTATATCCTTTTAATCTATTAGGTGTGTGTACATAAGATAATAAAGAACATTTTATGCCATTTACCATAGGTTATTTCAAATACTCATATATTTATCTCCTAAATTGAAAGGTTGAAATCTTTAAAAGCTTTACGAGATTGAAAAACGGTTGGGAAGATCACCTAAGATGATCCGAAGGGATGGGGATCGTGAAATCAATTCAAAAGAATTCAATGATTATTGCAAGTAAATGGACATTACTGGACATACTAAAATACCATGTACTTTATAATAGATTAGAATGGAAAAGATACAGAATCACAATTTCTTGAATGCAATGAGATATATATTGTATTATAATGGTTTTACAATAAGTAGGAGAGACTAGCTAGGATACATGTAAACCAACAACAAGACACTCAAAATACAACATGCATTGATGATTTTCTATTATTTGTAATCATGAGAAGTTTCATGTTTCATTATTGTTGACTATAGAGATCCAATATTATTTTTACAAACATGATGGGTCATATTTGAACTAACATTTTAGATGATAGATATGACTTATGAGCTTGACTGAATGAGTGACACTGAAGAACTATACAACCTATCATTATGAACTACATAAAATGTAAATTTGTATTCAATTAAATGTGTCGAGGATGGTACTGTTTATAAAATTAAAGAAAATTAGTTGCTAAGGATATACACAAAACATTGAAATTGATTTTTAGAAAACATATGGTTAGATTTATATAAATAAAGATGATTTTGGAACTTGTCACATGGAATTAGAACTGTGCTAATTGGATGTGAAGACAACTTTTCCCAATAGAGAACTAAGTTAAGTTATATACATGTGACAATATATTGGCTTTCAAGTTGAATAATATCTAAACAAAATGCATATAGGTTCAAAACGTCTTTGTTTGGTATGAGACAATCACCACCAAGATGGTACTTCAAATTACATAAAATAGTTACCAATTTGAATTTATGGCGAATAAATAGATAATGGTGTATATGATATTTTAATAAGAACAAAGTTATTATTTTACCATTATACGTGGACGACATTATACTTGTCAAATGACATAGATTTGCTTAATGATATAAAACATAGATTACATATTTAAATTTGAGTTGGGCACACGAGAAGCATCTTGTATTATTGCACGTTAGTTCATTGGAGACATGTCTCGAGAATAATAAATTTAGATCAAGAACTATATTTGCTTGTTGTATTAAAGTAACTTGGAATGTAGAATAACACTCTCACTCCTACAAAACTAGTTAGGAAAATATGATCAAGCAAAGTCCATGTCTTGGAAAAAATAAAAAAATGTTGAATCTCTCCTCATATGTCCATGAAAAGTTTGATGAATGCATGCAATATATTGCAGCAAACCCAACTTCTCCTAATGATAAGTTTATTGAGTAAATACCAAGGTTACCTGATACAATAAAATTGGAATATTATGAAAAAGAATAACAAAATACCTAAAAGGCATTCTTAATATCAAACTTGTCAATCAAACAAAATTACCTGAAGTGACTTGATACTCCAATGCATATTTCATGGGGACAACAATGATAGGAAAGCCGCATTGGGATATCTATCCGTGTTTGATAGAGTAGTTGTTTCTTGAAGAAGCAAGAAACAAGATTATGCTATGAGACATACTCAAGAAATATAGCATATTCATGTAATATGACTCTATTTACAATGTTTGGATTAGATGTGCATGCCTTGTTTTGGTAAGAGAGACATAGAAATATTCCATAGTAATCAAACATCTATGGACTTTATTAACAATGGGACACATACATTAATTTAATGGAAGACACATTGAGATCGAATTTCTAAGAGATGCAGTGAAAAAATAAGAAATTAAGATATCATATATACCTACAAAAGTTATGCTTGTGAAATCACATGTATTCCATGACAAAAGGAATATACGCGAGAACATACATTCAACATGGGATTTAATGTCTTTTAGGAATATTTGAACCAAAATTTGAGAGTTATCTCTAATAAATTTACACATACATCATGAATAATGGGAGCATCATGAATAATGGGAGCGTAAAGTTCACTTGATCATATTGCTCAAAACGTAAGATGTTATATATATATATATATATATATATATATATATATATATATATATATATATATATATATATGGACGTTATGATCAATATTCTGTCAGTCACTAATCTCCAGAACAATGAAGAAATAAAAGCTATAATTATTCATAAATTTATGACAAACAAATATAATGAATTTGTGGATAATAAATCAATGAGAACGTTAGAGTTGAATGGAAATATGCGCTTTAGGACGAATGAGATGGAGAATAGTCATTAGTCTCATATACCTCCCTAGATGTGGAGAAGGAAAAGTCTGTCTTGGAGAATTCTCCATATTTCGATCCATCTTTTTCCTCCTCTTCGATTTCACATACACATACAATCTGTAAAACTCCAAACCATAACTGACACTTATCACTAAAAGTTCCATGTTATATGGGATTACAGAGTCTAATGACCACTAGGCCATCGAGAGAGATCATATGAAGCAAGAGTTTATTTTTTCATGTATTCTTTAGGATGAAGATCGGCGACGATTGGTGATGATAACATTCAGAAGAGAGATTCTTTTAGATACTTGGGACAAGTATCTATTTTACAACATGATGGGGAAATTGATGGAAATGTTACTAAATGCATGTTGGCTGAAATGGAGATGAGCATCTACTATTCTCTGTTATAAGATAATTCCTTTGAAAATCAAAAGAAAGTTTTACAAAGCGGTCATGAGACCTGCTATGTTCTATGGATCTAAATGTTGGCAAGTGAAGCATAGACATGTGCAAAAAATGACTGTACCAAAAATGAAAATGCTAAGGTGGATCTATGGATACATGATGTGTGGATACACACACACACGCATACAAAGATCGGATTCAGAATGATGCAATCAGGAGGAAAGTTGGTATAGCTCCAATCGAGGATAAGATACGAGAAAATTGCTTAAGGTAATTTGGTCATTTGCAAAGCAGGTATGCACCACTTAGCAGATGCGAGTTTTGGTATGTTGCGCCATCTAAGAAAAGGCGATGAAGGCTCATGAAGTGTTGGAATGAAACTTTAATTTCCGTTTGACATGACAACTAGACAAAAGGTGATTTTTCGGTGCTTGCAATCTTACCATGCTCAAGATTTTCTTCCATCTATTTCTATTGATAGTCTTGGAATGAATATGTCACCTATTGAGTATCATACTATTCTCAGATATCGCCTTATGATTCCTCTATTCCCATCAGATGAGACATGCTCAGTATGCCACAAATCTTGCCTAGACTCCTTTGGGGAGGATGTCGTTCATTGTCGTGAACTCTCAGGTTTTAAATATAGACATGATCTTGTCGGAGATGTCCCCTATGATGTTCTCAAGAAGGCTGGGGTTGCGTCAAAGAAATAGGCACCTATGAATTTTTTATCTGATCCACACGAGGGGAGATCCACACTCAGACCAGCAGATGTTTTAATTTTTTGTTGGGCTGGAGGAAAACATGCATGGGTTGATTTAACTGGAGTGTCTCTGTTAGTTGATCTGATAAAAAGTGATTTTACTACGGGATACGCTGCACAGAAAGCTGCCTCAACCAAAGTTGATAAACATGAGAAGGCTTGTATTGACAATCAACATGTCTTCATCCCTTTCGGATTTGATACCTTTGGGTTCTTGGCGTTTGAAGCTGTAGAGCTCCTTAAGAGGGTCCAGAAAATTATGCATAGTAATGCTATGGTTCCCAGGTCTATGGATGTTGTGTTCCGAAGAATTGGATTTGCCATCCAAAAGGGATTGGCAGTGCAGCTTGTTGCCCGTCTCCGAACAGTTTCTTTGTAAGAATGAAACTATTCGAAGGGATCTTAGTTTTGGGATCTAAGCTCGAGAATGACCCAAGATAGATGTGAATGGAGGCAAATAATCCATGTAGTTGACCCTATTTATTGTGGGAAAATACTTTGTTGTTGTAATGATTTTTTCAATTCATTAACCTTAATTAATTTTCAAATTTTATTTTATAATTTAATCCAACTCCGAGTTTTATACTGTTCGTGAGTGCAAATGTTGTATCTACCGCCACCTTTCAAATTCGTAATAAGTGTTTATTTTTTATATGTATAAAACTGCATTAAAAGATATCTTCGTGGAGAGGAAGTGATCACATGCATTCAAGACTCTCATTAAGATTCGTTGATGCTAATTCTATAATGGTTACATGGGTATTCCTTTAATCTTAGATAATAAATGTTAACATGAGACAGTGATGGAAAGATAGTGGAATATGGCGGGGCAACAAAATATATGAAGTACATGCGTACGGAACATATATACGCATGTACGGAATATAGTCTAATATAATAAGATGCACAATCTAATTCAATATCATGAGACTGATACAATCTCCATGTTAATTCCATTTGCACTTGTTCGTTGACGTCAATCACTCTTAAGTTTCTCTAATGCTTATCATGCCTATGGATAATTTTTTTTGTTGTGCCTTCGTATTTGGTATGTAAATGATAAGATACATGTACAATTATATGTACAATTATAGATGTTATTATATACACATTTATTTTAAAAATATGAACATTGATGCGTATACATATATTGACGAATATGGAAATATGTTATCATATCATAAAAATAAGTATGAATAATAGTAAAAATACTTTATAGATTAGCTTAATATACGTGTATCGGTTGTCATTCACATGAAACAAATGTAATAAATTTATTTACTTCACAAATGTACATAGAATTATAAATATATGGGATTTTTACCCGGCAGACCCTATAATCTTTGTCAATTACCTCTACGACCTTTGAAACATCGTAATTCCTTCATCGACCCCGTAAACTTGCTAACTCTTACCGTATAAACCCTGCGGTTAACTTCCATCCAGTTGACTGTTAAAACTAACCGGATTCCGTGAATTCTATTTCCATAATGCCCGTTTTATTTCTCAAAATTACAAAAATGCCATCCCTTCTCCCCCTTCTCCTCCAAGCCTCCTCCACGACATTCCCTCCTCTCCTCCCCGACCTCCCCTCCGCCCGATCTCCCCTCCCTTGACCTCCCCGCCGCCTCCGCCCGACCTCCCTATCGCCTCCGCCCGACCTCTTCCGTAATAAGCTCCATGGTAACTTCCCCGGGTTCGTTGGGGAGCTCCCGGAGCTCGAGGTGCTGCAACTATGGGAGAACAACTTCACCGGCGAAGTGCGTACAAAGCTCGGGAGCAATGGGAGGCTCCAGCTACTCGATATCTCCTCGAACAAGCTCACAGGGCCTCTCCCGCTGGATCTCTGCAAGGGAAACAAGCTCCAGACCTTGATATCTCTAAAAAACTTCTTATTTGGATCCATATTGAAGTCCATTGGGGAGTGCTCGTCAGTCAGCCACGTCAGAATGGGCGGGAACTTCCTAAATGGGTCAATATCGAGTGGCCTCTTTGGTCTACCCATCCTCGTGCAGGTAGAACTCCAGGATGCGCTTGGACAGATCAGCCTCTCCAACAATAAGCTCAGTCGGTCACTCCCACCATCTATCGGGAGTTTTTTCGGCGTCCAGAAGCTCCTCCTCGACGGAAATCTCTTCACTGGAGAGCTCCCACATGAGCTCCGGAAGCTCCAGCAGCTCTCCAAGATGGACCTGAGCTCAAATGGCTTTGTGGGTTCCCTCCCGCCGTAACTCAGCAGGTGCAAGCTACTCATGTTCGTGGATCTCAGCCGCAACGAGCTCTCTAGCGAGATCCCCGCGGAGATCACTGTCATGCGGATACTGAATTATCTCAACCTGTCACGCAACCACCTCTCCAGCGGGATCCTGCCGGAGATCTCCACCATGAAAAGCCTCACATCTGTGGATTTCTCATACAACAACTTCTCCGGCGTCGTTCCGACGACGGGACAGTTCAACTATTTCAACTCCACATCGTTCCTGGGGAACCCAAACCTCTGCGGCTCGTACCTCTCCTCTTGCTTGTCCGATTCCGCCTATGGCGGCAACCCGCAGGAGAAGACCCATGGAAGGGCCCTCTCACGGCTTCCTTTAATCTCTTCCTCGTCCTCGGACTACTCCTCTGTTCCATCTCCTTTGCGGTTGCTGCCATGTTCAAGGCGCGCGCTTTGAAGCGCGGCGGTGGAGGAACACGGCCGTGGAAGCTCACCACATTCCACCGCATACAGGGCTCACGACCCTCACCATGTTGGGGTTCGCGGTGGAAGAGCCGCAACACATGAGGCTGGGGAGTGGGACGACGTCGTGCTCAGCTTGGACCAGATCAAACACGCGTATGTCGATGCCTTCCTGTCACTGGAGATCGGCCCCTCCCCGTTGAGATCCTCGGCCTTCATCCCAACATCCCTCATCATGTGTCTGGAGAAGAAGGGGAAGTAGATATCCACCATCTATTTCTATTGGTTAGATTAACTCAAGGCTAACTCAAGCAATTGACTCAAATAAAGTTAAAAATGACGGCAAGGTCTGTGGGGTAAGACGGAGCAGGTTTATGGGGTCGAGAGAGGAATTACGATGTTTCAAAGGTCGTAGAGGTAATTGAAAAAGATTATAGGGTCTGCCAGGTAAAAATCCCTAAATATATCTACAATTGTGTATTTGCATGTGTGTATGTGTGTGTATTTGTGTATCTATGTATATGTATGTATGTATGTATGTAACTCAGCCATGACCGGTCCCAAGCTCAGGTAAATGAGGAGGGTTGCGTTAAGTAGCTGACAGCCAACGTAAAATCGTCGGAGGCAACTTTTTATATATTAATTTTTTTAAAAAATACTATTTAGGAAGTTTTTTCCCATTGACAGTCGGATCTTTTCAACATGGATTTAAGCAAACATGTATATGTATGTATGTGTGTATGTACTTATGTACATACGCAAATAGGTATTTATGTGTGTATGTATGTAATGTGTATGTGTATCAAAATGAATATATCAAACAGTCAAGGACACTTGATATCAAAATGATATGTTTATTTTTATCTATTTTATATATCAATACATATTTGCATCTATATTTTGCGCACATCGGATACTCGCTATAATTGTACTTTGAGAACTTGTGTCCTCCCTCACAAGCCACAACAGTCTCCCTCTTTTGTCAAATAATCTCATGCTAGAAATTGCCGCATCCCATCTTCCTTTACGGCTTTGATAGAATATTTAGGCCCTCTTTGGTTGGAGAATAGGTATAGGCTCTGAAATAAGGGGTCAATTCTCCTCCCGATACGGTTCCCAGTGGTACGACTATTCCTTATTATTTTATCTTATTTTACTTTTATTCCTATCTTTATCCCACCTTACATACCTTTATTTCACCTTATTCTCCTTATCCCTATCCTCCAACCGAACAAAGAATAAACCATTATTCTCCTTATTCCCCATCATTATTCTTGATTATTTTCGAACCGAACGCACCCTTAGAGATGCATCTTACAAATCAATCACCTAGGCCAAATGTAACAAACAGAAGAATGATGTGAAATTATAGCAGTCGGACATCAGAGGAACTAGGAATTTGATGGACCAAACATCGAATTCAGGATCTATTCCCAATGTTATTTTGTTTCCGATCTACTACTTTACTTATGGATATTTGTGATCCCTCCCGGTATATATTTTAAGTAAATGGCAAAAATCAATCAAACCGTATATGTGCTATCACTACAACAAAATGTAGAAAAGGCAACGAATAATTTTGGAAGAAGTCAACGAATAAATCGTTGCTATGCAGCCTCTCAACGAATCATTTATTCGTTGCCATTTTCGTTGTTATATAAGCCGTTAAATAATATCAACGAATAACTATTCGTTGGCAAATTGAACATGACAACGTATAGTTATTCGTTGCCAATTTTAAATGACAACGAATACTTATTCGTTGGAAGACTACAGTAACAACGAATAATTATTCGTTGACAAATAAAAAATTGCAACGAATAGTTATCCATTGGGGAGTGAGATATGTGACGAATAATTATCCGTTAGCAAATGAGAAATAATAACGAAAAATTATGATATAGCAACGAATAATTATCCATTGGCAAATGAGATATAGCAACGAATAATTATCCGTTGACAAATAAGATATAACAGAGGAAGCATACATGAGCTATATAATCAAATGTGCACTGCAAATACCATAATTGAAAGACGGAATTTGACAAAGAACACCGTTCGGTTCTTAAAATTGAGGAGATTTTTGAAATTAGAGATCTAGATTGTCAGTATATACTAAGAATTTCAATTCTCAACATTTGGCAACTCTGGGGAAATTGAACTCGATGGCTTTAGGTCCTTATCAAATTGGATCTTGAGGTCTTTCAACTTAGACAAGTCGAAACCCTTGAGGTTGCACAACTGAGGGAGCGTACCAATGGAGGGAGCTGCTCATTCTTGGTTCTCACCACCGCCTCCTTTCGACGGCTTGCCATCTTTCGGAGGTCATGTTGCTCCTTCTTTACCACAACGACCAGAAGCAGTGGCAACCAGTTGCGGCTTTTCTCGGGGGCCACTAACTCTGCATGTTTGTCATTCTTGAGGAGGCTCTTGATGAGGAGGCATGATCCACATTGCATGTTACGGTCACCTTCCGACGCTCTCCGTCTATAGCAATCTTAAAAACTCCTAAGAAATGGTAATTCATACATCCATGGGTTTATGAGATGATATAGACCAATAAATCAAATCCCAGAAAACGATCACAATGTGATGCAAACATCAGCAATGGTCGCAAAATGGATTACAAAAAAATGAGTGATATACCATCACTTTTTGAAGAATCGTATTGATCTTTTTCTTCCAGCCGTAACAGTTGATATGCACAGTCAGAACACAAGTCTGCGAACACGAACAGAGCAGAGGAGCAAAGATTAATTTAGCAACACACCAACATTACATACATAATTAATATAAATGAACATGGGAGTCAAGAAAAAAGGACAAGGAGATGCATCAAATCTATTGTTTTTAACTTGATAACAACTGTTGTGTATCCCCTCCCCCCACCCCAACCCATTTGCTTGAGATTACTTCCCCTTGATGCACCATATCTAATGTTATTAACTTGATAACAACTGCTATGGAAGCATGCTCATTTCAATTGCTATTTTAAAAGAAGATACCTTTGTACTTAATCCATGATTACTAATATAAGAGTCCACTGTGATGTACCCCCATTCTCATAATTAAAATACCTCAAGCAGCAACAAATGCCTAGTAATCATCAACTCCAAAATATTTGACAGAAAACATTAATTGCTATAAAAGCACATATACATTTGTAAATATTGAAACTTGCTCCAAAAGATTCCACAGTTGTAAACAGAAAGATATGATTGAACTATTTGTCAAAAGACTCTTCGAATACATTAATCTGGATCAAAGCTCGAATAGGTGACTTGGGACTATATACAGAGACCATATGTTGAAACTATTGGTTAGATCTACTATCGCATGTTGATAAAGTGATAAGGACTAAAAAGAACTCAGTGGTGACTAACATTGCCCATCGATTGAAACAAATGTGTATAATAGCCAGGGATACAAAATAAAATAAAATCAAACAACCACTAAAACCGAAAAATATAATGGGTTTTATCATAAAGAATGGTAACCTTGTGAAAAACAACTAAAGATGGAGACAACACACGAAATAAGCTTTTCAAGGAGATGACTAGGAGTGACATCAGTCCAGATGCTGTTACTTTTAACACATTCATTGAAGTGCATGCAAAGCAAAGTGCAAGATGCCTATCAGTTCTTGGGAACAATACATATTATGCAGATAATGGTACCGACAAGGGATCAAATAAAACTACAGAATATTTTCTCATGACGACAGAATTAAATGACGACATGATTAAACATCAATCCAGATTTTGGTGTGACTGGAATCGGTAAAATGTGTCATATCTCAAAATTTTGGATTCAAATAGCATGACTACTGGCCGAACATGCAAGTGTTGTTTTTTTTCTGCTGGATTTCTGTGGATTTTTAAATATTTCCAAAAAATTTATATATACAGAAACCTGAAGTAACCCCCTGTCAGCATCATGATTCCTTGGAAGCCATTACGATTACTACAGCCACTACATATATAATCATGAATCCGTTGCCGAAGGGATATGATCTGTGATGCATAGTTACTTGATAAGTTGAATGAAAATATTTGGATAGTACCATTAGGTCCGATCAGATTTAAAATACTATAAGTTTTCCTCCTCAAAGATTAGATCTAGACCTATATCGTGTAGATAAGTTGGGGATGCATGTTCAACCGTGTGTATACATATCCAAGCCCATCCAAGAGTATTGATTCCATGGAATACAACCAAAAAGAACTAGATAAACCCTCAACAAGGGCCCTAATCCCTGAATATCCACACATGATCAACAATGGGACCGAGCTATGCTTTAATAGTGGCAATCCTGAAAGGATTTCATCAAATTTCCAAGAGAACTCTAAGGATTTAACAATGTTTTTGTAACTAATACAAAACTCAAAATCAATTCACAACAGTTAACCTCACCAACGTTTGAGAATGGTATTGTAACATTATACTAAGGATATCAAACAATGGCTCGATACATGCACAAATTCGAAACTAATTGAATATAATATTGTCAAAAACTATAAAATTGATGAAAACTTGTGCAATTTGTAAATATATCAAATGTAAGGAGTCAATATTAGTCATACCTAATGTATAAGATGGCGGAGGGTGTTCCTCTTTGACATTGGAGCAAGGAGGGCGATGGTGTGGAGAGTGAAAGTTGCAGGAGATCTAGGGTTGGAGACGAGGACCGAGATAGGGTGAATGGGGAAAATCTCAGATGTCGGTGTGGCCTATATATACAATGACCCTAGCGCATCTTGCGGCAGGCGATGGCGGAAACCGATCTGCGGGGGAGAAAGTTGGTGAGGAAGGAAGGGGTGAGGAGAGGGCGTGGAGTGACAAATCGGATAAAATCCTAACAACACACACATCATCGGATGAAGCCGCAAACCAGGTCTAATTTTCCTCGAATCCAAATCAAAGGGATCGTGATGGATCGAGTCCGAATCCTTAGAGGATGATGTGCATGGAATCCTAACCGAAATCGCACACATATGTATTCTTAAAAAAATGCCAAATCATAGATTGAATTTCCGTCCATAAAATAATGCCAAATCACATATGTATTATTTTATATTATTTAAAAATATAAATATGTGGATATCTCATGCTAACACAAATGTATACATTGTTGTTGTATGCACGAAATAAGCTACATAACTTTAAGTTTTAGTATAGTTTTTGTAGTTACGGGAAAATAGATGTAAGAATATTTTTTCCTTGTTATAGATACGACAACGAATGTTTTATGTTGATATAAAGAAAAGAATACAATGAAACTTATTTCCGTTGCTATTAGATTACAAAGCAACGAATATTATTTTTGTTGTTAATGAGAAAATGGCAACGAATACTATTTTCATTAATATCAGAAAACATCAATGAATATTATTTCGTTATTATGTGAAAAAGACAACGAATATTTTTTTCGTTGTTGTAGGGAAAAAATATAACGAATAAATTCGATGCTATGATATATTAGCAATGATTTAAAAAAACCGTTGTTATTTAAAAGTTAGCAACGAGTATTTAAAATCGTCGCAATATTCAATTCTAACAACGAATATGATAAATCGTCACTATATAACCGTTGTCTTAGGTCACTTTTGTTGTAGTGTATCATAAAGTTCATACATTATTTCTAGATCTACTTTCATCTTTGAGTTTGGGATTTCTATGCTCGTTGACGATTCCAAAATTCGACCCCTTAATAAGTCGTTTTAGTGTGTTGTGGTCGGCCAAACTGGATGCATCAAAAATCGCTTAATTAAAAGTATCGATTAATCAAAGCAGACGATTTTATTTTTACTTGGACAAACACAAGGTCGAACTCAGGGGCATGAGCCTCTTAATCTATTATCTAGACTCTTATTACTTAGATCAAGTGTTAAATTACGAATCCATAGGTCAATAAATGCATAAGACAAGAACGATGCAGAAGGAATGCATAAAGAAACGTGTAACAGACATGCAATTTTTGTTTGACTTTTATTGTGCAAGGAAATGCAAGGTTAAAATAATGCAAACGTGCCCGAATTATACAGAATATTTGAGCAGTTTAAACATGAGTCAATTTCTGGTTCAAATCATGAAGCTAGTTTAATTAATGAGTGATACAAGGCATGGAAGGTATTATATTATGAGAGACACTTAGTATGCATTGAAGCATCAAAATTCAGAGTATCAAAATAGATATTAAACTAGCATTAGAAATAGAATTAAATCAGCTTCAAAACAAGACTAAAATCAACTCAAATAGAGCTCGGGTGCTCAAGATATTCACATAAGAAATCGGGGACACAAATGTAAGAAAACATGAAAATAAAATAGCAAACAGGTCCCTGGAAGGACTTAAAAGCAATTAACAAAAGTCACAAGACCTTCCCTGTAAATTACCCACATATGCGGGGGTATAATTGCAATTATTAAAACCCACGGGGGATGCGTAGCAAATTACCTCAGGAGCATGTGGATCGCACGTGATGGCTGGACCTGTTTACAGTTATGAAAAGTATCCAGAGCCTCCCTGTAAAATTCCCTACCCGCATGTGACGAGGCACATGAGGGGCAAGGCTCAGTAGACGTTGGAGGCTCGGACGTGGCTCATAGGAGGCTCGGATGACTCCGGTGCTTTGGTAGCTGGCTCGGAGTAGGCTTGGGTGACCCAAGCCTGAAGGCTCGGTATTAATGATGGGTGCTGACACGTGGCTGGATAGGGTCCGCCCGATCATCGAGATCGGATGTGGCTGCACAAAGGAGGAGAAGGTGACGTGGCCTACTTCAGACTGGCCGATCTTTGCAGATCAAATGGTATCTAGAGACTCCATGCGAGAATGTCGTGGCCGAATGTTAACGGTTGGATGGACACTAAGGGAGATGCATCCAACGACAACTAGACTCTGGTGTTCCTCCCTCTGTCGCAGTGGTGGCGGCGAGTTCTGTACTCCAGCGAAGCCTCCATTGCTTCTCCACCTTTTATCAAGCTCGGTGAAGATCCCCGATAACTCATGAAGGGCTAGATGATATCGTGGAAGCTCGACAGAGCACCTAGAGTTCCTGGAAGATGCTGTCGATATTTGTTCACCAGAGATGAAGCTCGCAAAGACATCTCCGGCGAGGGCTTCGACCATTGAAGTTCAAGGCATGCATACATTAGCTCTAGCCAAATCATGCAAGTACGAATGCGAAGTGGGTGGAATGAGTGTCGTGTGGGGCGTAGAAGCAGGAAGACCCCGTCATCTTCTCCGACAAGCTCGGAGGAGAATGAGGATGGTTGGATGAGTGCATAAAGATGGAGGAGTTTTGGTGAAGCTAAGGTGATGGAAATCGGAGGGTGAACGGGTGTGCGAAAGCCCAATTAATAAAGATAAAACAAGTAAAAGCAAGAAGAGATCAATGGAGGCTTACCTGGGATTTGGCAATCGCCGGGCTTGGGATTGAGCTCCTCGACGGAGCTCAGGTCGTCGCTGAACCCCATCAACCGGCTGGAGCAGCTCATTGGCATCATTGAGCCGAGGTCCTGGCCTACAATGGATAGGGCTCTCACCGGAGGCTCCATCATCGTTGCTCTATCAATCCGGTCTTCCCCTGTCACGGGGAGGCAGAGAGGGGATGAGTGGAGCCCCACGTACAAGTGGACGAGCTTATTTGGTAGCGGTGATGGTGTATCTAACGGGTGCGGTTTATGGTTTCGATGAGGATGAGCGTAATTTGAGAGGGACATGTGGAGTGGACGAGAGGGAATCATAGAGGGAGTGGATGCCCATGAGGATCACGGATAACCGGGCTTCATCATGGGTTGGTTCGTGAGTGGAGAAGATGGTGGAGAAGGTGGGGAAAATGGAAAGGGTGAAGCTAGCGTGCGAGATGTGCGACGTGAGCGAGAGGAGAGAACAGAAGTAGGGGAAGATCTCTCGACCGTTGGATCTCGCGATCCGATGGCTGAGATATGGACACTAACGAGTGGACCCGATCATTCGATGGAGGGTGGATTGAAGGGCGCAGAGAACGCCACATGTCGTGAGGAGAAGAAGGCGGAGACAGACGACGATGATTCAATCTGGGAATGATCGAACGGGTGTAAGATGAAGCGGGAAGGAGCAGCTAGGATGTAAGGGAAGGAAGATGATCATGCGACTAGGATGTAAGGGAAGGAAGACGATCATGTGGCTACGATGAAGACACGTGGCAGGAGGAGATAAAGGCAGAGGCGGACGACAGTGAGGAGATCAAGCAGAAGGATCGGAGGGCCTGGAATGAAGCGAAGATGAATGGCCGTGATGAGGGTGCCAAGAGGGAATCGGGTGGTCCAGAAGCGAAGGCGAGTGGCATACAAAGAAGCAGACCACGTGGCGCAACCCGAAAGCGGCATGTGGCTTAATCAGATTATTCAGAAGAAGGTGAAAAAGGAGAGAGAAAATGATCGAATTTGGAAAAACTCAAAACATGAAAGTTATAGATCTCGATGAGATCTACAAGTTTCACGTTGACCAAAAACAGAGACGAGATCAAATAAAGTGAGAAATATTTTTATGAGAATTTTTAAGGGCTTAAAAACATTACAATTTTAATTTTGTTATTTTTTGTATTTTTAACTTATTATATGACTCAGATATATACAATGATTTATCTGGTTTTTATTGACATTAATTTAAGCAAGGGAGTTAATATTGGAAAATTATTCTATTGTTCTTACGTCAAGTGGGAGCTTCAAGCAATCATTTCGATTATGATCCTGCACAAAAAGGATGAGGGGCTCGAGCTGAATGTGCTTGACCCAGAGGTGAAGCTGATGCGCAATAGGGATGCCAGTCGGGGGAGCTGCAGCGGAGGCGGCGGAGGGTGCTTCGATTCCCACTCGATCCTTGTGGGATTAAGAGGAAAACATGGGTGTTTGATGGAGAAGCGATCATGGAGGGAAGAGAGGTAGAAATGGGGGTCGAACATGAGGGATTCACCATAGATTTGGGTGACGGAGCCTAGTGCTCCGACGATTTGATTTTTCATATTAAACTAAAACAACAACTAGTTGATGAAATTAATCCTAATCCTATACCATTAGAGTAAAATGAGAGATAACGGGAAGTACCTAGAAGCTCAACGAGCCTTGGAGCTTGGAGAAGGAACGATCACCAGAGAAGATGCTCGGATGATACGGACCGCCCTCCTCCTTCCTTCTCCACGTCGTTAAGGCCAAGGATATGTTTGTTGTCACCTCGCAGATCAACTCGGTGGGTCCTTTTGGGGTTACGGTAGGTTAGAGGGGATCAAGAGAAAAAAGAAGGCTGGAGGGGGGTATTTATAGGGATGACTTCTGGCAAAAAAGGTTGGAACGATGGCGCGTAGCTCGAAGGGGGTAGGTGAAGATGTGAGTATGGAATAGAATCAGGGACATGAGGGCTAGAGAATGGTGGGATGCTCGATGGAAATGGGGAAGAGGCAAAGACACGTGAAAATGGAGAAAATGTGGGCTCCACGTGATCTGTCAGGGAAGGAGGCGGGGGGCGAACAGTTGACCGGTTGGTCAACAGTCCGTACCTCTGGTTGGTCCACGTAGACCAACAAGGAAAAAGATTGAAAAAAATGCATTGTTAATTGTATCTAAAATAAAAGACATTTTATTTAATTTTTAGTCTAAACATGAAAAATACTTGTAACTTTATGTAGTATTTAATTATAATTTTTATTTATTTTTACAAGTTAATTTGCAATGTTAATATTTACATGTATATATAGGTAAATATACCTACTTTTTATGTATTTAATTTTATTTTGTATTATATTATTATTCATATACCATATATAACTTATCTAAATAGACATTTAAGTATTCTTGAGTTTATTATGTACTTAAAGAGTTATGTATATATATTTATAGGTGTATTATACATATATGTTACCTATATATTACATAGATTTATTTATTTTAATATATTTTTAGTAGTTTATTATAATTTCATTATGTATACGTGTTTTAAATATTATTTATAATATTATAAAAATTATAAAAAACTTAAAAATGTAAAGAATGAATATATTGAATATTATGTACATGTATATCGCATAATAAGGGTCCAAAACCTAACTTTTGCATCTTAACTCCAAATGGAATGAAACCACCTCTATTAAATAGATAACTTTATTTTATGGACAATAAAGGTGATTTGGTGAATTTGAGTTTGTATGGAGAAGATACATATTTGCAAAGTTTTCTTTGTAGCTTTTTATTTTGTGTGTTTCGGACACACTGTGCATTATTTTTGAGTAAAATAAATTTTGTGTTTTTCTTTATATTTTTACATAAAATATTGATGTTTAAAGTTTATTGATTTGAGATATAAAATAAGAAAATAAAATAGATCCAAAACTACAAGTATTGGCCTATAAAATTAGGGTTTCTATGTTGTATTTTCTGTACAATTGGCTACTCTATCTCTCTACTTTATTTCTTGTTGACCAAGTCATCATGATTGTTGGGTCTCGGGGTCTAGGGTCACTCAGTGTCTTTGACACTTCATTCTTTTTCTTTTATTTTCTTTATTCTTTTATTTTCATAACAAATAAATTATTTTGTATAGTATTTTATATAATATTTATTGTGAAATATTGAGTGTTTATTTTCACAAATTAATGATATATACATGCATTTAGCTATGGATTTAAGGCCAAAAATGAAAGAATAAATGTTGATGAAATGGAGATTCATCAGTAAGCTCATCCCTAATCTTCTTAGTACTTTATTTTACTTACAATAAGGCTATTTTTTATTTTTTGACGTTTACACTTAAAGATCACTACTGAAGGATAAGTTATTGGTACTAGCAATAGGAATCAATAAGATCTCTTGTTTATTTTCCTTTTGACCTCAACTTTGTATCCTGCCTCTCTGCCTTGCTTGTTTTGATCTCTATCCATCCCCTACCTCTGCTAAATATCTAGTTCTACCCTTCCTCAACTATGACTGATACTTACTTCCTTCCGAGTGACAATTTTAATAGTCTTGACTGGGTACATGACCAATCAAAGTGGAAAGTAGATATGGATGAAAGGGAATCTTAGTTGATGACACCAATAAAACTTTGCACTGCCATCTGCAAACAATTACACATTACCAACTTAAAGGAGACTGAGCTATAGAAAGCTCGTGGAGGAAAGGCCTGATTCACGGATGTATTTGACTATTGACTAAAATTTTGACAAATGCAAGCATATACTATTCATTCTCTATACACGGAAAATAAGATGATTTATTTACCATATGTCATAGGTGAGATGTTTTAAGTAGTGTTGACTTTTATCTTCGGCAAGTCCACTTTGATGAGCACTAAGATTTGTGAAGGGAGTAGATGTCAACAACTATGCGAAGGGGTGAAAGGTAGGAAGTAGATCGATCGAAGGGAGATGCAAGATGGGTTCCAGTAAGGAAGCAAGAGACTATACTAACTAGAACCTGTAAACATACATGCAGTGATAGACAAAAACATATGATAAGGTTGCCATGATGGCAATTGTAGTTGACTAGGCACACATTCCTGAAAAAGTTGAAGGAGGGATTAGTTGCGGGGAAGTGCTCGAGGCCGGATGGTTTTTTGGTTTAATAGAAGAAGACAATGGGGAAGACGACGAAAATGATGTTTTCTATGAATGTAAACTATCCTGAGGGACACACATGTTATTATATAGCTTTATTAGAAGTTGATGAACGTGAAATTCATCTCTTTAATAATTATGAATTGTAGTATAGGAGACGAAAATCGGTCAATCAAAATACCACACTCTTTGAATGTTGTGCAATATTTTTTTACTTGTCAAGTCTACCAAGGTCGAACACAGGGAACTGTGATTCTTAGTTGCGTGGTCTTAAATTAAATAATTAATTAGTGTTGATTAATTTTTGTGTTGAGAAAATATATGATGCAATGAAATGCAATTAAATGCAGAGATAACAGTTCCGCACAGGATCTGAGATTAAGATTTTTGCTCCAAAATATGTTAATCCATATCCTCAAATATTATCACAGATCGAAATATATAGTTCAAGAGAAATATTCAAATTAATTCCAAGCTGCAAGCATGAGAGGTAATAGATTGTCCTACTTCTACTAAATCAATCAATGAGAATATCTAAGCAGAGAATCTATCCTCAAAATTCATGTGATTTAGTTCTTCAAATATTATAATCAATAATCCAAAGGGAATTATTCAATGTAAAATCCTTAACCGTGCTCCTGCAAAAGAAATCATTAATTTTCCAATGAAAATGTGGCACAGATATGTCAGAATTAGCCTGCATATGTCAACAGAGATCCTCAAATGATACTTATCAATAAATAACCCCAGATCTGTTCACAAATTCCAAATGATAGAGCATGAAAAGAGCTTCAAAATGACATATTATATACTAAAAATGGAGTTCGTATGGAAAAGATATGATGAAATGAAATTTCAAGGACTAAAATGTAATTAAAATAAAGTTTTCCTTCAAATTGCTCCTTGGAAGGACTTATCTACAATTTCTAAAAGTTGGGGGGTGTCTTTTGCAATTTACCCCAGGCAGAGGTGTATTCGTAATTTCAGGAAACTATAGGGGCTTCAATGCAATTTGCCCAAACGCACGGACGTTGGAGGCTCGGTGGGCGAAGCAAGGCTCGGAGGTCCCGAACCTGAGGCTCGGCGACGAGGAGGAGGCTCGGTGGACGAAGCAGAGGCTCGGGGAGGCGGGGCTCAGGCTCGGATGCCCCATGCTTCGAGGAGTGGAGGTGACTCAGGGGCCCGCCACATGGCAGCACAGTGGCCGTTGGATCAAGGGCTTCTCCTGATCCAACGGCACATGTACATTGGTGCGAAGCTCGATCAGAGAGGGTGCGACCGAGGCACGGCGGGGGGCGGTCGGCTGAGCTTTGGCCAGTCGACACACGACCGGTGGAGGAGAGGCACGTAGGCGAAGGACGAGCGACGGTGGGTGCTCGGGGAGGCTGAGGCGTACCTGCAACGAAATAGACAAGCAGGAAACGCAAGATGGGGAGCGGAGCTCCGATGACAGGGGTGAGGAAGCGAGCTGGGTTCCGACCTTTGCAAGGTCGGAGGTACGGTGGACCTGGGAATGGCACGAAGAGGAGGAGTTCCTAAAGGTGAGGGGGAGGTTGAAGGATCGCCTAGGAAGAGGGGGCGGAGGAGCCGACCTGGTAGCCGATTGGTCGAACGTTCTTGGTCGATTTTTTCTTGACAACCGGCGGTGCTAGAGCTTCGAGCGGCTGATGAATCTTCCGCCAATAAGGAGTCGATGCTCCTTGGATCACGTCGACCCTGCACTTAGCTGCTTAGCACTGGAGCTGTCACCTCCTAAGGTGCAAGAGCTCGAGTTTTGGAGAACAATGGCAGATACTTTTTACGGCCAACGAGTAGGGGATTTTATAGGAGGATGGCGTCGGGGGGTTACGGCCGGGGCCGTGGATGGAGGAGGCTTAATGGCCTCAGGAGAGGGGAACGGTTGGAGGAGGAGAAACGGCGGGGGGTGGGCGGAGGTTTGGCAACGACTGGAGGAAGGGGAAGGGTGTCGGGTCACGTGCCACGCATGTGTGTACGGAAGGGGAAGGAGAGCAGAGAAGGGTACAACAGGTGGGAGTGCCACGTGGCATGCCCTGGAGCTGCCACGTGGCGCCCCCAACAAAATTTCAAAAGTTAAAGATAAAGAAAAATAGAAAAGAAATAGAAGGAGACCTTGGATCAAAAAATTTCCTTCACGAAAGTTGTTCGTCTCGTCAAGATCTACAAAATTTCATGAAGGACCCGGAGCAAAAGAGGTCACCTGTGTGAAGTGTTATTTTTGATGGTTCTCCATGTGTATAGAAAACCAAAATTTTGAGATTTTATAATTTTTTGGGGATTTTAAAAAGGATAAAAAATCTAGAAAAAATATGATAAAAAACAAGGAAATTAATTACACACTAATCTATTTTTTTGTATTTTTAATAAATAAGAAAATAGAAAAATAAAATAGGAGTATGAAACACACAATTTTTGTACAGACTCACAATGGACACTTGGACTCAGTCAGTTTCTTTGATTTCAGTTTTAATCTGGATTTAGATTTTTATATCGCTTAATAAAACTTTCATCAAAGAACACAAATGAAGAAGAAATAAAATTAAAAGGGTTAATTATGTACATAAAAACTCAGGTCAAAAATAGCAAAAAGTTAAAAATGCGCAAAAGAGGCCCAAAACCCAACTTTCACATATGAGCTCCGAATTTACGAAGTTGGTCTTGTTTTGAATGTATTTGAAAATGGAGTACTTTAAAAGTGAATAGACCAAAATCAGACACTGTATGAGGGAGATATGCTCATTTTAGTCCGTCATATGTGAAATTAGACTTTGGGATTATTCGACACTTATTCGAGTTAGTAATTTTTTTTGTATTTTTTATTTAATAACGTTAGTGATATCTACACAATGGAGGTTGCTTGGGGTCAATTGGATTAGGATGAATTAACTAAAAAATAAGAGAAGTTAGCGGCTTTTTGGGCTAATTTACACTTGGGATTTTTCATGCAATTATGCATGATGAAATGTAAATATTATTTACACATGTATGAATGCTAATGATGCTCTATTAATGATTAAATGCATGTGAATTTTGGGGAACAGAGCCTAATTGACCAATTTTAGCATGATGAATACGTGATTCATCAGAAGCACAAGTGTAATTATAAAAAAGATCATTGTTATTACAAAAACTAAAAAGGACACAAGTACACAAATTCCTTGACTTTTTAGTCATATAAGATGAAACATATACAAATCATGTTTTGCAATGCCTTCATATATTATTACATATATATAGTAGTTTTGTTAGAATATCTTTTCTTCTAATTAATATTGATTAATATATACGAAAATATACAGTTGGCGTGAAACTTGACTAATATATACTTTAAGTTCCCTTAAATTAATAATCCATTTTTCTCGATTTTTTATTGCAAATATGATGATATTTGTGAATATCTATCAACTACGTAATATGTAGAAAATTAATTTTGAACCAACCATCATTTTGAAAACATATTCTAAAAATCTATCACATATTGATTAAACATTATATATGGTGATTATTGATCTATCACATATTGACAATACCAAGTATCTGCTATACTTCCAACGCCGGCTGCCATTTGAGTGTGCGCTCTTCCTCTCTCCGAGCCTCTCCCTCTCTCCCTCTCTCCGAGCCTCTCCCTCTCGGAGAGCCTCTCCCTCTCGGTGGCTCTCGGAGCCTTTTCCTCTCGGAGCCTTTTCCTCTCGGGCTCGTCTCTCCTTCTCGGAGCCTCTCGGAGCCTCTCCATCGAAGGAAGAATAACGATCTTCCCCCACCTCGGAGATAGACTAGCGCAGCTGTTGTTCATCTCGGCCACCTCGGCCTTCCGCTGCATCAAAACACGGGGATAAAAAGCATCTAATCAACACACGTTGCCAGCCTTTACAGATCTGGTTGAGGCTCTCATCTCCTTCAGGTATTCTAAATTCAACACATCTCTCTTCTTAGACTCAAGTCCTAAACGAGGGACGAGATAAATCCTTGAAATCATACCGGAAAGTCGAAGGAAAGACATTACATTCAACGGAAAAAACTAGATGGTTGCAAGGGATTCAAAAAGAAATTGACCCTTCGATCCAACAAGATCACTGGGATCAAAAACATGGTCCCTGTACCCAACACTGCAATATCATCGTCGACAAAACCAACAAAAAAGACAAGAGAATACTATCCCCGTGAGAAACATCACACGTTCGAGCAAGACAAGATGAGTACAAATTTCAAAAAAAGATCAAAAAGGTCTTAACAAATGAGAGCAGGAAAAATTCCTTAGCCTCAGAAGTGAAAAATAACACATCCAACACAGAGGTGGTCAGACAGCTGACGCAGATCGAAAGTTTTAACCCTAACAAATTTGACAAAATTATGCCCATCCATAACGGAGAGGAAGTGATCGATATCAAAACAAAAAATGATTCAAAGAAGGTAAGGACAGGAGAGGCATGGACCATGAATTTTAAATCATTCAGGACTACAGAATCGAATAACTAGATACAATTTCAATGGAAAATCGAATACAGAATGATGGACAAAAAGATAGCCTCCTGTTGGATCCAAGCCGATCCTCAAGAAGCCAAACAAAAAAACCAAATTCTGAACTCAGGAAGGCAAAGAATATATCCTCAATACAATCAAATTGAAGCCCTACATAGAGACACAAACATGAAGTGCAATATGTTACAGAAAAGAAACCCATGGCACAAAACGGAGTATCTTGATACAATCACCATGATCAAGTCAAAAAGGTCTCTTGACTCGATCAGATCGATCAAGCCAAAATGGTATATTGACTTCTCTAAGATTGGTGAGGCATTGGACGGGGTCCCGGAAAAATTCATATCGTGCTCAAAGAAAGAGACGACGGGATTGAAAATAAAAAAAACAAAACTAAACATGTTTTTGTTCGAAAATATCATAGGCAACGATAACTTCGAACCCAACAATTGCTCGTACAAAAATTTTGAAAATCCAAACGACTTCGTAAAATTTGGCTCCTTCCCGAAGCGCCCATTGCCTAGGGGACAGGCGAAGAGTACTTTGGATAGGTTCTCAAAACCAACATTAACAGATCATATCCGCGAAGATTCCAAGGAAAGAACTGCACAAAGAGTCGACTCACAAGGTTGGCGTCTGGTCCAACAAAAAAAACAGGGAGGCAGGGGTATAAGACAAAGGAATGGAGAAATGTGAAAACGCAAAAGAGTCTCGAAACACAAGAGGTACGCCCAGACATTAATGAGAATAGATTTGCCGCGCTACGAAATCTGACAAACCATGAACCACGTCTCAAAAAAGATGATGTATATATCACACAAAATCATTTCGAAGCTAAACGACAAAATCAAACCGCCCCCTTCAAAACAAACCGTAATCCAAACACCCATTCTGGAAGCTCGAAAGCTGCGACGCTGGGCTTCGTGAAATCACATCAAATCAACACTCGATGATTTCGATGCCTCGAGAAAGGACATGTCATTAGGTTTTGTACGAAGAAGACTCGTTGCTTTCTATGCTTTAGACAAGGTCATATTGCTGCCTCTTGCCGTTTTTCTCTACAAGATCTTCCCCCCCCCCCCCCCCCAAAAAAAATTTATGGCTCCCAACCGTTCTCAGAAGCGGGCTCGCTCTTCGTCATCGAACATTTAGGGATGAAGTTCTAGCAACACCGCGACGGAGATGCAAACACACATCCCCGACACCTACCCAAACCCTACTGTGGATACTCGTGCGAGGGAGTCAAACGTTAGACCAATCACGTGGGCAGCAAAGATGCGTGCAGACATCCTTGGTAAGACTGTTCTCCCTTTTTGGAAATCAGAAATTTGTGAGGAAGCGAAACGACTCCGCTCGGAGTTCCAAAAATGCCTAATCATAGAATACTCGACCTCCTTTGAATCCATCGACGACGCGAGGGAGATTCTATCAAGAGAAGTTTCGAAGGCATCCTTTGGACGTCTGTGGAGAATCTCCGAGCGTCAACTGGTGGGGGAGGTCGATTCCTCTACCATCTTTGAGACCTTGGCACACTCTGTGATTCACTGCTCTGATGGAAACTGGTTATGGTTCTTCAAATGGTCCCCCTCCTTTGGGGCGAAAAGAGTGGAGGAGGTCGCTGCATATTGGGTGGATGCCTTGGGTCTGCCGCTGCACCACTGATACCCTTACATCCTTGTAAACATGGTCAAACAGTTTGGAAGGCTCCTAGATTATGAATGCCCGAACCTTTCTCTCGACTGCGGGGATGCCATGGCGATGAATCTCCATTTCATCACCTTTATTCTATCATTTTGGCCTCAAAAACTCCAGCAAATGCATGTAAATAGCATGAAATTGAACATAATAGCATTCATGATTCATTGTATTAATTACACATTAAATAAGGCGTTTAATGCCAAAATTATAGAATAAAGGCAAGAAAAGAAAAAGGAGTAAAATATTGCAAATATTTTATGACCCTAACCCCGAGATCAAGGCCAGCATGGGATTGGTCGACAAGGAATAAAGTAGGGGGAGATAAGGGCCAGTACATAATAACTACCTCATTTATCCATGCATTTTTTACACCTATTTTGTACATAATTATTTATTCATCAAATAAAGCAACTTTGTTCATGAAAGTTGTAGAGAATAATGTAAATAAAAATATAAAATTGAGATTGTGTAAAAATAATACTCAGTGCACATTTTATGCACAGAATAAAAAGCTAAAATCTCAAATTCACAGACACATATCTTGCAAATAAAAACTCCAAAACACCCAAACTCACCTTTAATTGTATATAGCTTTCCAAGAACTATTTAATAAAATTGGTTTCATAATTTTTGGAGTCCATCTGCGAAAGTAAGGTTTTTGGCCCCCATTGGGCAACCTGCCTGATTTAAATATTCAATATATTCCTTGTCTATTATTCTTGTCAAATTATATTTTTAGAATTTTGTGAATAATGTATATAATACATGTGTATACTAAAATTAGACTAAAACTAAAAAGGATTAATAAAATAAAATAAGCCTATGCAAGTTAGTAGGCAAAATACCTATGACCAAGAATGTATATAAATAAAAAGGGAAAACACTCTTTAATTTTTCTCTTCTTTTATATTTTTATAATAATGTAAATAATACATATAACCTATTAAAAATGCAAATCCAAAATAAAAATCAAGAAAATACATTAAATAAATTAAGTACACAAAATACATAGGTAAATTACCAAGAAGAATACCTACACATGCATATACGTATTTATCTAAAAATAAAAATAAACTCATAAAAATTAAATAAAAATACCTTTATACTCACAAAAATAAATTATAAATTTATAAAATAAGCCAATAAAATAATAAAATAAAATAAACAAATAAAAAATTAAAAGAAACAAAATACATGTAAATACACACATATACATTTTATTAAAATAAAACTAAAATAAAACACTTCAAAAAATTCAATAAAAATCGTAAATAAATACTACATGAAATAATACACATTTTTTATTTTTTAAGAAAATGCTAATAAAATCATTTACTAGGTTAAATAAATCAATTTCTAATAAAATTTCCTATTTTGGCATCTAGCGGCCGACGTGGACCAATGGGGCGCCGGCCCTTGTTGACCGCCCGGTCAACTGTCCCATCTGGGACCTGGCGCATCTGAACTGTCAACTCCCCGGATTTCTTCGCATTTTTACGGCCATCCCGTCCATCGATCAGGCTCGCTTCCTTCAAAAGAATTGATATCTGATCATCACAGATGTCCACCGATAATTTGGATCAATTTGATACCCATTGGATCATGCAATAATCGCCGGTCAATATGGCACCATGCCTATGACTATAAATAAGAAGCTCCGCTCCCTTCTTCAAATTTGGCCAATTTTAATCCAACCAAAAGCCTTGATCTCGTTCCTGGAACGTTCGTCGTGACAGGGGGAGTGCTCCAGCGCCTCGAATCGGCCGGAGGAAAGGCAATTTTGACGCGGCGGAGCTCCGGCGTCCGTCCTGCTCCCTGGTGGCCCCCATGTATAAGAGCTGCTCTTTTATCGCAATTTAGTTAGGTTTTAATGCTAGCTCTTGATTCTAGTTGTTAGATTAGTCTTTAGTTAATCCCTTTAGCTTAAAATCAAAAATTCGAAGTTCGCCGGAGCTCCGCTCCGACGACTTCTTCACCGTGATCCTGCCTGTGTCCGACCGCCACGTTCATCCCATTTCATACCCCATCGTTTTCTCCATCGATCGCACACATTTGCTCAACCCAAGACCCCTGGTCTTGGCGAATCGGAGCTCCACCTCCGCCGTTCGTCGAAGCTCCTCCGCCTCACTCCATTTCGCTGCAGAGCTTCAAAACCCCAGGTCGAGGAGGTAGCCCTCGCTCCCCCGGTTCTTCCTATGCAGGTTAAACAAGGGAACAAGCCCATTTGGGCTCGATTCAAGCCAGGAAGAGGTTCCTGGAGGTCTTGTTCTTCATCGACCTCGTCCGAGCCATTCCGACCTCCAGGAACCATGATGAGACCAACAGTCGACGCAGAACGTCACCAGCTACGAGCGGAGCACTTCAGCAGCGAGGGAGACGCCCAGGCGAGCCAAAGCTTCACGATCGAAGCTTGCCGGGGGCGAGCTACTTCCTTGTTCGTCCAGGCGCCTCCAGCACCGTTAGATCAAAGGAGTCGGCCTAGATTGAACCATCACCGTCAGATGAAGCCTCGCATCAACCGTCCGATCAGCGAGGCTGATCTAATCTCAGCCGTCATCTGCGAACCGTCATCGGCCGACGAGAGCACGACGCGTGGCGAGTGGATGAAGGGCAGCCGTCGGATAGCGCGCCTATTAGGGGTAAATATCATATACAACTCCCAGCCTTTTTGTATTTAGGCTTTAATTCTATAAATAAAAATCCCCGTTGTAAATAATTTGTAAAAATTGCAGAAGGACCCCTGATGTTTTTATATTTGCGTATTAGTCCCTCCACGCCTCACGTGCAGTACCCACCTGAGGCGCGTGATTTTTGCATTTAAACCCCGTCGGGTTTTATTAATTGTTCAATGGCCCTGAAAATAAAAGTATATGTTATTTCTGTTGTAATTTTTGCATGGAGGCCCCTGATAAATATTTTAATTGCAAAAATACCCCTGCCAGGCCATAAATTTTTGTATGCTTTGTCCATTTATTTTGTGCTTCATATTTCCTTGAAAAATTTTTCAAAAATGGACATAAGCTCCTGTTAGTGTACCCTTGCACGCTATCTTTTTAGTTTTTAATTTTGTTGCATTTTTGCATTTATTAAAAATCAAAAACATGCCTTTTAATAACTGACTAACTTATAAAATTCCAAAAAAATATTAAAAGACCTCGAAAAATTCCAAAAAAAATTCCCTAGTATGTATTTTGACCTATTTTAGTATCAATCCAAACATCCCTAAAAATCTCAAAAGAAGAATCTTAAAAACTCAAAAATACCCAAAAACTTAAAAAAATATATAAGATCAAAGAAAACTCAGAAAAATGCAAACTCAGTTCCTGTTGCTTCTATATTTTATAGTCTTTATTTGAAAATTAGTGTGGGAAAATTTTGAGGCTGTTTGCTATTTTTAATTCCTATTTTTCTTACAACCAGACCCTAGTTCCTTGTTCTATCTTATTTTTGCTATTTAAAAATACCAAAAAATTTATGAAAATTTCCCAAAAATCACAAAAATAGTAGAAAATCTTGAAAATACCAAAAAGGCTTTATTTCTGAATTTTTGACCATTTTTTTATATTTTTATAAATATTATAACTCCCCTATATATATATTACCCTATAAAAAAGAGAAAATGATAAAAAAATGATGCATATCTATATACATATATATATATATATCTATTAATATATGACATTCTAAAAGTAAAATATATAAAAAAATATAAAAAAATTAAAAAAAACCCACGAAAATATGCTTCACATAAGGATGACTCTGTGGTATATGCACATCTTAGGCTTATGCATTTTTGTATTGCTCTCAGTGGTTCGACCTCTACATGCTTGTTCACTATACATTTTGTGGTAGAGTAATAAAGATTAATTCACATTTTTGGGCTTAATTCATTCATTCTTTTATTGTGGGTTAATTGCTGTATAACTGACGTTCTGTGAGCGGTCGCCTCAGCGACACTTTACATATATTATTGTGACCCTCGCAGAATGCCTGGTTGTCAGATGGCGCCGTTGCCGGGGAGCAATGAGCATAGCCTAATTTATTTTGTCATTCTTGTGTACATTTCTGATTCACCATTGATTTTGTGAGCAATTATTTTTATTGTCATTAATCACCATGCTCTATTGATTGATTCATTTATTGTGATTATTTTATATCTGCTCTATTTTAATTGGTTGAGTTAGCAATCTTTTTGTGACTTTGATGCGAGGGCCTGATGAATCCACATTTCATCATCTTTATTCTATCATTTTGGCACCAAAAACCCTAGCAAATGCTTGAAAATAGCATTAAAATCATCATCTTATCATTCATGCATATGCATCTATCTAGTGCATAAATCACTGTAATTAAGGCTAAAATTATAGAATAAATAAAAGAAAAGAAAAAGAATAAAATATTGTAAATATTTTATAACCTGAAACCCCGAGACCTAGGCATCTTGATGAATAGGTCGACAAGGAATAAAGTAGGGGGAAATAAGGTCAAAATACAGATAAAATACCTATACATTCTATTCAATCTTTATTCATTTTGGGACCTATTTTTGGTTCCACTTTTTATACATCAAATAAAGAAACTTTGTACATGAAAATTGTAGATAATTTAATATAGAAAAATACAAAATTGATTTTACTAAAAAATAATTACAGATAAAAAGTTATGGTCTGAATAAAATTCCAGAATCCCAACTTTCCAGACCCGTATCTCACAAACGACAACTCCAAATGCAGCATACTCACCTTTAATTGTATATAGAAGAAAATAAGCTATTTATTGGCGATAGTTTCGCATTTGGCGGAGCTACGGTTTGAAAGTTGAGTTTCGGACCCCCTTGTATACTTGCACTGAATAAAATATTCAATTTATTATTTATTTACTATTTTTATATTTTTATATTTTTATAATGTTGTAAATATTATTTATCATATATATGTGCAATAAAATCAGAATAAAAATGCAAAGAAAATATAAAATAAAAATACTTGTATAAAGAATACATAGGTACACTGCCTATATGTATACCTATACTTTTTATACTTATAATTTATTTAATATACAAAATAAATCAGAAAAATAAAATAAATTGTATTTGTGTATATGAAAGTATTCTATACTTTTAGAAAGTACTGAATAAAAATAATGAAAGTAAAATACATAAAATAAAAATTAAATACTTAAATACATAGGTATTATACCTATATAAGGCTAAAAAGTGAACTTATAAAGATATACCTCGTAAAATTAATTAAAAATCAAAATAAAATATTACATAAAATTTTAAGCATTATTTATTTTATAACTATTAATTAATTCGACCTAATTCTATTTTTTATTGATTTTACAAAATAAATTATCAGTGTTTTTCCTGGTTGGTCCACGTGGACCAACCAGGAGGGGGTCAACAGTTGACCTCGGTCAACTGGACGCCCTACCCCCTGCACCCCTGTCAGAAGTTGGTTTTTGAGCCACTTTCTTGGTTTTTTCCCAGCCGAATCTTTCACCATTTCATCTCTATTCCTTTTGTGATCTTCTTCATCGATTATCCCTCTTGCCCGCCGGGTGTTTACATCGGGCCAAGGATCAATGAGGCGCTCCAGAATCGTCGATCTTCGAGCTCCTGCAACTCGAGGTCAAACCAAATAAGAGAAGCACCCAACTTTCGATTCAATTTTGAACACCTTCGGTCCACCCCTCGCGCCTACTCCGAGCTCCAGAGCTTCCTGGAGGTGACAGCTCCACCGCGAAGCCATCAGCCAAGGCAGCCGAGGTCGGAGGTGCTTCCACCACCTCCCGCAAGTACGCCGGTCGAGGTATTTTCTCCCTCTGGCCCCCAGGCCATCGAGGCCGTTCTTCATCTCTTTGCATCCCTTTCGTGTTCACCATACCCTTAGGATCATTACGCATCTTCTTCTTCGTCCAATCGATCACCTGATTGCTTCATTAATCACCTCGTCGGAGCGCAACTCCTGCGAGTACCTATCTCGCTTTCCACGCCACTCCGAGAGACACCCGAGGTCGAGGCATTTTGCCCTCGACCTCCGTAACATTTTTCTGCAGGTACTGGAGTACATTAACGCATCTGGAGCCATTTTGACCCTTCGCCGGAGCACCTGGAGCACCGCAACTTCCGCTTCATCGTGGAAGAGCTCCGCCGACCTCCACACCACTCCTTCGCTTCCAGACGACAGAGGAGACCTCCAGCAACCTCTTGGGCCCATTTTGAAGCTCATCCACCGCCGGAGCGAGTCGCCACCGCCAAAAGAAGGTCGCCCCGGCGGTCCTTCTTCCCTGTTCTTCCAGCACGCCTCGCTGCCGTCCGATCAAGAGGGGACCCCAGGTCCAACGTGGACCGTCCGATCGCCAGCACCTGCCACCGTCGGATCTCATCTGAGATCTGATCTCAGCGGTCCACGGGCGAACCATCATCGCCTTCCAGAGGCCGCCACGTGGATAAGTGGCACGTTCCCTGCCGCTGGATCGTGCTTAGCTGCCAGCTGTTGGATTCGCGCCACGCATCACCAGCGCCCGCACCACCGTCGGATCGCCTTAGCAAGGGTATTTTGCAGTCAACCCCCGCTAATTTTGTAATTTCTATTTAGTCCTGAAACTATATTGCGTAGTTTAAATATTTTTGTAATATTTGCACAAACACCCCCGTAGTTTATTTATTTGCGTATAGGTCCTTCGCCACGTCACCTCGCGTGACTAGTACACGTGAGGTGGGGGCATTTTGCAGAGGGGCCCTCGGTCTTTGTTGTATTTTGTTTAGTACCAAAACTTTAACTTCACGTGTTATATTTTTGGAAATATTGCAAGGCAACCCCCAGGTTTCTGAGAAATTACAGTTTAGTCCTCGCCAGGCGCGTGCAAGTCACGCGCCCTGGTGGGAAAATTGCTAGGACACCCAGGCGGGTTTTGTAATTGAATTTTGGAGCTATAAATCGAATATTCAGTTCAAATATTTGTGGAAATTGCATGTCTGCCCCTGGATGTTTGAGAAATTGCATAAATACCCCTGCTAGACCTGTTTATTGATTGGATGCTTGTTGTAATTATTTGAATTATCATTTTAAGCCCAAAAATTCCACAAAAATAGGGTTAAGCTCCTGGACACCTGTACTTTGACGCTATCACTTTGGTTTTGATTTTATTTTATTTTCACATTTATTAAAAATCAAAAACATGCTCTTTATTTACTGTCTAGCTTAGAAAATGCCAAAAAAAATATTAAAACACTTCGAAAAATTCCAAAAAAATTACCTAGCGTATATTTTAACCTATTTTAGTGTCAATCCAAAAATCATTAAAAATCTCAAAAGAAAAACACTAAAAATTTAAAAACATTTAAAAACTTCAAAAAAATATATAAAATCAAAGGAAAATCCAAAAATCACAAACTCAATTCCTGTTTGTTCTTTATTTTGTTCTCTTTATTTGAAAAATAGTGTGAAAAATTTTGATTGCTGTTTGATAATTTTAAGTCTCATTTTACTCACAGCCAGCACATTTTCCACTGTTTTCCCTTGTTTTGACATTTTAAAATACCAAAAACACCTTGAAAAACCCCCAAAAATCACAAAAATAGTAAAAAATCCTAAAAATACAAAAAAATACTTTATTTCTGAATTCTTGGATATTTTTTCACATTTTTATAAATATTTCATCTTATCCTTTATCACATTGCTTTTAAATTCCAATATTGAAAAAAAAAGTATAAAATATAAAATATAAAAATCAGAAAATTAAAAATCAAAATACAAAATTAAAAATTAAAAACCCACAAAAACATCTTTGTTTGCTTGCTTAGTGTAGACATCACACACATTCACTCATGCACATTTGTTTGAATTGCCCTGTTTGCTCCCTGTGTTCGAACTCTCTGCATACTTGTCACTATACACCATTTGTGCAGAGTTAAAAATAAATTTTAACTCCACATTATTTCTAATTTATTGATCTTTAGTGTGGGTTAATTGTTGACTTTAGTCCAGATTTAGTGTGGTCAACACACCGACTGAGTTCACGCTTTGTGTTGAACTTACGACTACCTGAATTTGGCTAAATCAAATGGCGCCGTTGCCGGGGAGCAACAGCGAGTAGTTCACATTTTGTTTGATTGTGTGATTGTTTACCATAGATTTATTTTCCATCTCTTACATTTTTGATATATCTTGTTGAGCTGTTCTGACCACTTTTCTCTTAACTTCTTGCGAGGGACCGCGGAGCGAGGCGGATCGCTTAGGTGACCCGGAGCATCCTTGGGAAGCGGAGTCGGCTATTCTTTAGCCAAGCCGGCAGGAGAGAGCAGGAGGAGTGAGAGAGAGTGCTTAGATTAGTTGCATTTTATTTTCGTGAGAGAGTGACTTTGATAATTTTGTAATAACACAGGGACTCGGACTCTTGGACACTCCAGGCCTAATTTCCGGGTGTTTGTTCACCCGGGGGCTCACCGCGGTTTTTTATCGTGTTTTGCCGCTGTCATTTGCCGGTTTTGATTTCATTTTCACTTTCTTTGTGGATTGAGCCCTTAGATCTAGGCCTGCTTGATCGATTAAATTAGGTCCAAACACACTAACAACCTTTGCATGTACTTATAGCTCGTATTTGGACTTAGTTAAAAATTAAACAGTTAGCCCCCTTTCTTAGATCCGCCGCGCCGCGAGCCCTCTCCATCAAGCGCTACTCTTGAACTCGATGTGTCGAGAAGAGGAGGGGAGGGTCTAGACCGGACTCTTAGGATCGACGATAGGTGGTTGACTTGTGGTTCTTCACGCTAGCAGTTGCCTATCTTAGGACGATTTCCGCATTACATATCGGCATATAGACTAGGTTTATAAAATTCTGCTTTGCATCCCGCATGGAGAGAGCTGGGATTCGCTGTAAGTCTTCTTACTTTGCATCCATCATCTAGGCACAAAGGTGAGATTTCCATCTTTGTGTCGACTTGCACGGCTTTTCCGACTCTATTCTCCTCTGCTTTTGGACAAAGTAGGATCAAGAAAACACAAAAATCGTTAGGCGCTTGTTTGAATCTACTCAAAAGAAGCGATGACACCAAAAAAATTAAAAAAGGGATTGCTAAGAAAACCTTGACCAAAAATAAAATTCATAATTGGAGGCATTGATTGGGGAGAGTAACACCCTCACTTGTATTCAGGTTGCATGGGAAGGTCTCCTTCCAAGTGAGGTGAGCGCTTTGTAAGGATTAGAGCCAAAATCCGAGCTTGTGGCTGCCTTGTGTATCGCCTGGATTACCGAAGTATTGGTGCTTCTATCGTACTGTGGACGAGTAGGGCTTGGTCAACATTGGTGACTCTCTATTGTGAAGAGCATCGACCTTGTCCGAAGTATCGAGCCTAGGCCACGCCTTCACGGGGGTGTCTGTCTCATCGTCTCGCGTCCGAGTAGGTTCTTGCACGCTCACGGGTGATTCCGTTGCGAGCGAGTTCCGAAGTATCGGTTTCGCCTATTGGCTTCCTCTCTTATTCTTTGGCTGAGTAGGGATCCAGGAAGGGTTACAAGGACCTCAAAAAGTGCAAGCTACAGGTTACACAGGAGGAGGACAAGTACAGGATACTCTTCCGGCAGTACTCTCTCTCCTTTAGGCGTAGCGCTCTAAGGACTCGTGAAAAGATTAATTCTTGAATACAAGCTAAAACCGAAAAGATAAAAGCCGAACCTTCACGGCTTCATGTGTTGAGTTGGTGAATTCACCCCGGTCTTGCGTTTGATTGCTAGTTTTATCTAAGGTCAAGATCAAAAACACAGCACAATTGTGCGCAATTTTGCTTCTCATTTCTTCCTTCTTCTTCTTGCATTTTCCCTGCTCTTCCCGAATAATCAAGATGATGGGACGGAGATCTCTTAGGCCGACTTTGTCG
Organism: Ottelia alismoides; assembly: GCA_037367405.1. Classification (NCBI taxonomy): domain Eukaryota; kingdom Viridiplantae; phylum Streptophyta; class Magnoliopsida; order Alismatales; family Hydrocharitaceae; genus Ottelia; species Ottelia alismoides. Next base: position 69,421 of record JAZKJV010008355.1, on the reverse strand, counting down.
GCACCGCTATCCAGCACTCCTCCTTATTCATCTAGGACTACCTCGGAGAGTCCGCTCTCCGAGCCTGAGTTTACATCCACCCTGTTCCCCCTCGACCACCCTTCCCATTCTCCTTCCATCAGTCCAAGAGTTTCAGAATTCAGTACTTCACAGAGTTCAGATCATTCGAGAGCACCTGAGATGGCCTCTTTTGCTTTTTCAGAAAATCCAGTATGGCAGACAGAGGCGAGCACCCAGATGACCATGATCACCCTCCATTCATAATTGATCAGGTGGCCATCAACAACTCCTTGTTATCATCCCTGGAGACCATGCAGAGACAGATCTGTGACCAGGGTACCTTCATGGGTGATCTGATGAGAGAGATAGCACAGATGAGAGAGAACCGACCTGGGGGCGGTGGCGGTGGAGGAGGAGGAGGACCTGATGCAGGAGGAGGCGATCCAGATGCTGAGAGACCGCCGCAGACCATTATGAGGGAATTGCATAACCCAGCTGCATCCCTCACGCACCGCTGGATTAGACTCCCGCCCATTCACGGAGATTTCGAGCTTCGGCCCCACACTATCCAGCTTCTTCCCAAGTTCCATGGGTTGCCGACCGATGAGCCGCACCTTCACCTCCAAGAATTCGAGATGATTTGCAGCACTATCCATGATCGGTTGATGACCGAGGACACTATAAAGATGATCGCCTTTCCATTCTCTTTGGTTGATAGAGCCGCATACTGGCTCAAACATCTGGGGCGATTCGTCGACACATGGGCAGATCTCCAGACCGCATACTTGAAGAAGTACTACCCTCTCGGCCGGACCAATGCAGCCAGAGCCATGATCAGTAACTTTGTCATGATCCCGAATGAACAGTTCCATGAAGTTTGGGATCGCTTTCGAGAGCTCATCGACCGGTGTCCACATCATGACATTTCCAAGCCCAATCTCATGCAGAGTTTCTTCTGTGGGCTGACACCGGAGCTACAGGGGCTAGTGAACGCCTCTTGCGGTGGGTCTTATTTCTCCAAGGGAGAAGACGACGTCTGGGCCATCTACGAAGGCATGGCAGAAAACTCTACTGTGATGGCCCAAGCCCGAGTCTACACTCAGCAGAAGCCCCCGCAAGGAGCGGGATCATTTCAGAGGATTTCCCACATCGATGCCGGTCCCAACACAGTGTCAGCTGCCCCAGCCCAAGCTGAATCAGCCGCAGCCGACATGGGCATCATTAGTGAGAATCTGGACTGCCTCGAGATCCTCGAGAAGAAACAGATGCAAGGCATGGCCCAGATAGACCAGATTGCCAAGACCATGAGTGATCTGAAGATGCAGATCTTGTGCATTTAGGAGGCACAAACTCAGTCACAACAGCCTCCCAGATCACGTGCTGATCCGAGTAGCAGCAATTCCAACCAGGCATCTACCTCATACCGCCAGGTGAATCACATTCAGGCAGAGCCGGTTCCCTTGCTGCAGTACTATCCATCTCAACCGCCATCTACGGATACGCAGATGGTGGTCTATCAGCCGGAGCAGCCACTGGTCGTTCTTCCTCCACCCTCCTTTGAGCAGGAACCATTGATGGAAGTCAATGGGATTTGGTACGACCGGTACCCTCAGCCCGGGATTCGTCGTGATCACCCCGGATTCCGTTGGGGCAATGGCGGATCCTCTTCCCAGCAGCAGAACCCTGCCCAAGGACATCAGATTAGCCAGCCACAGCAGCAACACCAGCAGCCCCAGTATGCCAATCAACAGCAATACCAGAGTGGTCCTCGTCCCTCCTATCAGGGACAGCAGTGGAGGCAGCGACAACAGCCTCAGCAGTCTTATTCCCATCACTCCCAGTATCAACCACAGCAGCAGCAACAGCCCCATTTCCAGCAGGGACAACCATCCGGTTCTCAGGTTCCCGCTTTTGAGAACCCAGCTCTCGATGATCTCGCCCGCTTGCTCTCCGAACAGTGAGCATCCTTCAGGCAAGAAATGGATGAATTCCGGCAGGAGATGAGGGAGATTATAAAAGGGAAAGCTGTCATACCCGCTCAGATTGAACCTAACCCGAACAATCTGAAAAGAAAGTCTGAGCATGTAGAGTTTACAGAGGATACCTCTCCTAGTGATTATTTGAGTGACATGTCTTATTCCTATCATGATGCTGATTTTGTTACTACTAGGAGCGGTAGGATGCCAGCCGACGGCGCCTCTTCTGAGCGACAACCAGACGCAGGATCAGGAGCGCCAGAGGAGCAGAGGAGCGGTGCTGATGCCGCTCATGATGATGTTGACGGTGGTGCTGATGCCACCCGTGATGAAGTCCAGGACGACGGTGCTGATGCCGTCGTGATACCAGTTGCAGACGGTGGTGCTGATGCCACCATTTTGGATGATGAACCAGAGCGCGGTGCTGATGCCGTGAAGACCAGTGCTAGTGGTGGTGCTGAGGCCACCAGATCCACTTTTGTTGAACCACCATCTATGATGTTGCCACATTTTGTACCCAAGGACTGTGGGAACAAAAAGAAAAATAAAAATATGAATAAAGGAAAGGTTTCTGTTCAAATTGCGGATCCATATGTGGTGAATGATGATTATTGTATGGATTCTCCTTCTTCACAGGCACAGGGACCGAGTCCGAGTCCTCCATCTGAGGAGGCCCCTACCATCCCCTTCCCTGCGGCACTCCGCCGAGCGAAGGGGAATAAACGAGAAAATACCAAAAAAGAGCAACAGGTAGAGTTCGGCAATCAGATGATAGACAGATTTCACATTCAGCTGACTCTACAAGAAGCACTTGAGCACATCCCCCTCTTAAAGAAGAACCTGAAAGAGAAGACTACCGTCCGCAGGAAGAGGAGGAACCACAGAGATCAGATCCATGTGCTCACTCATTCCACTTGTTGTACCATCCAAAACAAGCTGCCAGCCAAGAGACCAGATGCAGGAGCTCCCTATGTCAGATGCGAGATTCAGGAGCAGCAGTTTGATCGTATCTATTAGACAACAGCTCTTCTATTAACCTTCTTCCGGCAGCCTTACTCGACCGATTCGAGTTTGGTCCTCTTCTTAGGAGCAGGACAGTCCTTCAGTTTGCTGATAGGTCGACTAAGAGGCCGAAGGGGTCATTGAAAGACGTGGTCCTTACTATTCAGGGCCTGAAATTCCCCGTGGACTTCGTTGTGTTGGACATGGAGATCCCTGAGTCGGTAACCGATGCCCCCATCATTCTCGGACGTCCATTCTTGGCCACAGCCAAGGCAGTGACCGACCATGATAGCGGGAAGGTATGCTTTCGCGTAGAGGGCGAAACCATACAAATAGAGACGATCGAGGAGACCAAAGCCAGAGAGTTGGCATGCTCAGAGCAATCCAGCGAAGCCAAGCAGATGACAGAGGAGGAGCTAGACATCCACCATGTTTGTGATTTTGAGATGACTGATGATGAATCCAACTGGAAAGATCCCGTAGCACCGACTCTCGCCTTGCCTACAGATTCACTATATCTCAAGCTCATGGCAGTCGAGAGCCGGGAGAGCACATCCCTGGATGAGGATATATCTGAAGCTGACAGTGTTGTGATGAGTGGTGCTGAGGAATTTCAATCATGTTCATCTTCTTCAGATCCCTCGGATTCAGACATTGACTGGGATGACTTTGATGATTATTTGCCTTGTCTGATTCCTTCTGAGCCAACAGCCATGACAGAGTGCGAGCCAGTGCAGTTTATTGATGATTCAGCAGGCCTCCCTTCGTCAGAAATTCATGCAGAGCGAGAGTTCTCCCATGCAGACCTGGTAGCATTTACACAGACATATCAGAAGACAGATCTGCCACCTCCCAGTTGTCCAGAACGAAAACCTCTGCTGCAGTCGATGACATACAGATTCCTTGCGGGTGAGCCAGAAATGTACCCAGTCATTATCTCAGCAGATTTGACTGGAGAGCAAGAATCTCGTCTGATGGAGGTTCTTGAAAGAAACCGCATGGCAATCGGTTGGAGTATAGCTGATCTCCAGGGGTTGAGCCCAAATCTTTGCTCCCACCACATTTATCTTGAGGATAACGCTAAGCCATCGCATGAGTTCCAACGACGGCTGAACCTGAATCTTCGAGACGTAGTCATGAAAGAAATTTCAAGGTGGTGGAGCGCCGATTTCATCTATCCCATCTCCGACTCCAAATGGGTAAGTCCGCTGCATGTGGTACCCAAGAAGACGGGTATCACTACAGTTGTCAATGAGTCTGGAGAGGATATCGCTACCAGAGTGCCCACTTCTTGGAGGGTCTGTGTGGACTACAGACGATTGAATGAGGCCACCAAGAAGGATCACTTCCCGCTACCATTCATTGATTAGATTATCGAGCGGTTAGCCGGGAAGAGTCATTATTGTTTCCTTGACGGGTACTCTGGATATAATCAAGTGGCCATTGCGCCCGAAGACCAGGAGAAAATGACATTCACCTGTCCGTTTGGGACGTATGCTTTCAGACGGATGCCCTTTGGTCTATGTAACGCTCTGACGACATTCCAAAGGTGCATGTTGTCCATCTTCTCGGACATGGTGGGTGACTGTTTAGAGGTCTTCATGGATGACTTCTCGGTCTATGGCGATGGGTTCGACGCTTGTCTTGACTGCCTAGACCGTGTGCTAAAGCGCTGCATTGAGGTCAATCTTGTCTTATCCTGGGAGAAGAGTCATTTCATGATGACTCAAGGGACGGTCCTTGGTCATATCGTCTCCAATAGGGGCATGGAGGTCGATCCGGCTAAGGTGGATATCATCAGAAAACTCAATCCACCGTCCAACTTGCGTCAGTTACGGTCTTTTCTGGGGCATGTCGGTTTCTACCGACAGTTCATTCAGGACTTCAGTCGAATTGCCCGACCGCTCACTGACTTGCTGACGAAAGACACCGAGTTTATTGTCAATGATAAGTGTCTTGAATCTTTTGAAACTCTCAAAAATATGGTTGTTTCAGCTCCTGTCCTTCAGCCACCCGATTGGTCTCTTCCATTCGAGATCATGACGGATGCTTCAGATTTTGCCGTTGGGGCTGTGCTTGGACAGAGGAGGGATGGTTTACCTTTTGCCATTCACTACGCCAGCCGGACCTTGGATACCGCTCAGCGGAATTACACTGTGACTGAGAAAGAGATGCTGGCTGTAGTCTTCGCTCTTGATAAGTATCGATCTTACATTCTTGGATCTAGAGTAACAATCTACACTGATCACACCGCCATCCTGTACCTAATGTCTAAGAAGGATGCCAAAGCACGTCTCACCAGATGGATCCTTCTACTCCAGGAATTTGATATTGAGATTAAGGACAAGCTTGGAGTCAAGAATGTGGTGGCGGATCATCTCTCCAGATTAGAGAATCTTGAGGAATCTGAGCCCAGTGCACCTATCACAGAGACATTTCCAGATGAGGCGATCCTGGTTATCACCTCGCTCCCGTAGTATGCTGACATTGTGAACTGTCTTGTAGCCAAGACGGTTCCACAAGGTTGGCCCAGGCAGAAACTCGAGACCTTCCTGGCGAAGGCCAAGTTTTATCATTGGGAGGATCCCGTCCTTTATCATGAAGGAGGGGACAGTATCTGGAGGAGGTGCATTCCTCAAGAAGAGCATCATAGCGTCCTCACATACTGTCACAAGCTTGAGGCAGGAGGACATCATTCTGGAAAAAGAACAGCACAGAAGGTGCTTCAATCTGGCCTATGGTGGCCTACTCTCTTCAAGGATTCTGATGAGTTCGTGAAGAGATGTACTGACTGTCAGAAAATGGGAACTTGCGGACAGAGAGACATGATGCCCATGCAACCCATTCACTTTTGTGAGGTTTTTGATGCATGGGGGATTGATTTCATGGGCCCATTTCCTAAGAGTCAGGGATTCGAGCATATTTTGCTCGCCGTGGATTATGTCAGCCGATGGGTTGAGGCCATCCCCGCACGAGCCGCAGATGCTAAAACCGTTTGCAAGTTCTTGAGTAAAAATATCATTTCACGGTTCGGGGTACCTAGAGTCTTGATTTCAGACGGGGGGTCTCACTTCATCAATGACAAGGTCAGGGCCCTTGCAGACGAGTTCGGCATTGGCCATCGGGTTGCCACTCCATATCACCCTCAGACTAATGGTCTTGCCGAAGTATCGAATCGGGAGATAAAGACAATCTTGCAGAAAGTTGTCCGCCCAGACCGAAAGGATTGGTCACAACTCTTGGACTCGGTCTTGTGGGCTTATCGGACTTCTTTCAAGAATCCATTGGGGACATCTCCCTTTCGTCTCGTCTATGGCAAGCCGTGCCATCTGCCAGTGGAGATCAAGCACAAATCTTTTTGGGCAGTCACTGAGTTGCTGTTAGATCCCGAGAGTATAGGAGAACAGAGAAGAGCAGAATTGGCAGCCCTGGAAGAACTGAGAGACACAGCCTTTTCCAACAGCCTACAGTACAAGGAGAAAGTGAAGACATGGCACGATTCGCATATCAGCCATAAACAGTTTGAGCCAGATCAGAGAGTATGGTTGTTTGACTCCAGGCTGAAATTATTCCCAGGGAAGTTGCAGAGCAAGTGGAAAGGTCCTTATGTGGTCAGGAAGGTACATGACAATGGTAGCATCGACATATCCAAACCGTCATCTTCCTCTACCTTCCGCGTCAATGGTCAACGCCTGAAACTATATCTTGATCATGATCCGCCGACCATTGACGTTGCCCCCATTCTTCTGGTATGAGATGTGTCCTTTGACTCTCATCATCTGCATCTCATACATGGTAATCAAGTCCATCTTTCGCTGCACGGATCCATCTGTTCATATCACTTTCATCTGTTAATTTATTTTCTTCTTTTCTTCTTTTCTTCTTTTCCATTCCTATCTTCTTTATCTATCAAAAAGGTGCCGCCCTTGTAGACAGTTTTCCATACTTAGGACGTACTTTGTCCTAAGTATAGGGGGCGTGCACCCCGAGTTCTGTCATTGTCATTTCGATCCTCTCCATTGTCTCCTCTTCTTGTCTATACTTAGGGATATTTTACCCTAAATATAGGGGGAGACAATATGGGTATGATCTGTTCATTCCCGCCCTTGACCCTCCCTGCGTTGTATACAGTCTGATATACTTAGGATTATTTAATCCTAAGTATAGGGGGACGGTCAACTTCTTATTCATTCATTCATTCATTCATTCATTCTTTAGACTTGCCTATACTTAGTACGAGTTATGTCTTCTCTTTTCTCTCCGATCTATGAGGACATAGCTCAAGCTAAGTATAGGGGGGTCGTATATACTATGTATATACTTTAGCCATAACTCGTACTTTCGTATTTTCTTAATAATATGGCTAATAATTCATTAAATTTAATTAAAAATCATTAATAAAAAGGTGTTCTGTTCCTCAAATTCTTTTGTGTATTTACTGATTAATAAATCAGGTGAAAATGTTTTTTTTGCAAAATGTTTGAAAAATAGTTTGAAAATCTTTGTGAAAATTTATTGAAAACTATTTTGAAAATATTTTGTTACATGTTTCAACCTTTGTAAAAATGTGTGTTTTGTAAGATTTATTTTCTTTGTGTGAAATGAAATGTTTGAAAAATGATTTGCAAATGGTTTGAAAAATGGTTGCAAAAATATTTGAAAAACCTATATATACTGTTTTGAAAGCCTTTGCAAAATGATTTTCAAATGTGTGTACATGGTTGCAAAAATGATTGTAAAAATTATCTTGGACTATAGTTTTCAAAAATTTTCTGAAAAACTTGTGTCAAATAAGTTTGAGGAATACATACATCACACCAAAATCCACTTTATATATGTATAAAATTTATCACTTACCCTTGTAAAGTCTTAAAAATCCACTTCTTGTATACACAAGAAGCACTCCCGTGTACATATTTTAACCTAGTTTTCAGCCAAAATCTTTTGTTTTTAAAAAAAAATCCCAAAAAACATTTGCAAAATAAAAATCCAAAAACATTTGAAAAATCTTTATGAAAAATACAAAAAAATGCATCTGCATACGCATGCATCATCTTTTCAAAAATCCATAAAAAGTTCAAAACATCTTGAAAATTACATCATAAAAATATTTTCTACATTGCATAGCATTCGCATTTTTCGGATTGAGTTTGATAGTTGAACAAGTCTAAGTAAAATCCGGAGATTGGAGCTTGATTGGACCTTAAAATCTACCTAATAACACGAACCTTTTAGGAACTGGGTTTGAGGTACTTCAGGTCTAGTTGACTTAATTCTTTGAGGATCACGGGACTTGGTTCAATGGATTCTTGACTGCCTAAGTAGAGTATTTCGGAGCACACGCACGACTCTTGTTGATAATGAACTAACTTGGACACCTGCACCTTTCACATAGCTCTCCACGGATGAGGTGGTGAGGAGGCAGTTTCCTTTGGCTTGGGGTAGCATATGAGGGTAGTACTTCTAGGCGGAACCTCTCTTCTTCTTCTAGTGAAGGAAGTGCACCTCAACTTGGTCTAGTGGTGATGAAGGCTAAAGACAGAAGCCGTGGGTTGCAATAAAGCTTCAAAAGAGGGATAGTCTACTGGCTCAAGAGGAAAATTTCTTGTATATATGCTGCACCATGTAGATAGGTTGTACAGATGCATTTGAAAAAAAACTCCAAAAAAAGTGGTGGGTCGGATTAAAAATTTAATAACCCCACCGGAGTGTATATAGTCCAATAAAGCAAAAGCTTATGGTATCCATGTCACATCTCATGAAGCTTGCAGCGGGAGACTTGGCTACACTGGCTGAGCTTCCAAAAGTCTATACTTCTTCCCCCTCTTCTTGAGCCGGTTGCACTTGAACTTAGAAGGGAATACCCCGCTTCTCGAGGAAAGAGTTGCTAGACCGAGGCATTAGAGTTACCAGGTTGGGGGAGGTTGTTTCTTTGTTACTTATGAGGTGGGGAGCTACATATCACTCACACTATACGAGTCAGATTCATAGTCGTAAGAGTTTGCGTATGAGTTGAAGTATTTCTGACCTGGCTATTGAGGAGACTTGGACAGAGTTTTGGGATTCTCAAGGACTGTTGGATTTCAAATTTGGTTCTCATTAAGGTTCCGACCGCACTAAAATTCCTAAGGTCCGACTTAAGCTCCAAACTTTGATTTTGTGAAGACAAGTTTGATGATTGAATTAAATCCAAGTTCTTCTTTTTCTTTTCTTTCTTTTCTTTTTTGCACTTATTGCATAAGTGTTTGCTAGGGACTAGCAAAGGTAAAGTATAGGGGGATGATGAATCCACATTTCATCATCTTTATTCTATCATTTTGGCACCAAAAACCCTAGCAAATGCTTGAAAATAGCATTAAAATCATCATCTTATCATTCATGCATATGCATCTATCTAGTGCATAAATCACTGTAATTAAGGCCAAAATTATAGAATAAATAAAAGAAAAGAAAAAGAATAAAATATTGTAAATATTTTATAACCTGAAACCCCGAGACCTAGGCATCTTGATGAATAGGTCGACAAGGAATAAAGTAGGGGGAGATAAGGTCAAAATACAGATAAAATACCTATACATTCTATTCATTCTTTATTCATTTTGGGACCTATTTTTGGTTCCACTTTTTATACATCAAATAAAGAAACTTTGTACATGAAAATTGTAGATAATTTAATATAGAAAAAAACAAAATTGATTTCACTGAAAAATAATGTACAGATAAAAAGTTATGGTCTGAATAAAATTCCAGAATCCCAACTTTCCAGACCCGTATCTCACAAACGACAACTCCAAATGCAGCATACTCACCTTTAATTGTATATAGAAGAAAATAAGCTATTTATTGGCGGTGGTGTCGCATTTGGCGGAGCTACGGGTTGAAAGTTGAGTTTCGGACCCCCCTTGTATACTTGCACTGAATAAAATATTCAATTTATTATTTATTTACTATTTTTATATATGTATATTTTTATAATGTTGTAAATATTATTTATCATATATATGTGCAATAAAATCAGAATAAAAATGCAAAGAAAATACAAAATAAAAATACTTGTATAGAGAATACATAGGTACACTGCCTATATGTATACCTATACTTTTTATACTTATAATTTATTTAATATACAAAATAAATCAGAAAAATAAAATAAATTGTATTTGTGTATATGAAAGTATTCTATACTTTTAGAAAATACTGAATAAAAATAATGAAAGTAAAATACACAAAATAAAAAATTAAATACTTAAATACATAGGTATTATACCTATATAAGGCTAAAAAGGGAACTTATAAAGATATACCTCATAAAATTAATTAAAAATCAAAATAAAATATTACATAAAATTTTAAGCATTTTTTATTTTATAACTATTAATTAATTCGACCTAATTCTATTTTTTATTGATTTTACAAAATAAATTATCAGGGTTTTTCCTGGTTGGTCCACGTGGACCAACCAGGAGGGGGTCAACAGTTGACCTCGGTCAACTGGATGCCCTACCCCTTGCACCCCTGTCAGAAGTTGGTTTTTGAGCCACTTTCTTGGTTTTTTCCCAGCCGAATCTTTCACCATTTCATCTCGATTCCTTCTGTGATCTTCTTCATCGATTATCCCTCTTGCCCGCCAGGAGTTTACATCGGGCCAAGGATCAATGAGGCGCTCCAGAATCGTCGATCTTCGAGCTCCTGCAACTCGAGGTCAAACCAAATAAGAGAAGCACCCAACTTTCGATTCAATTTTGAACACCTTCGGTCCACCCCTCGCGCCTACTCCGAGCTTCAGAGCTTCCTGGAGGTGACAGCTCCACCGCGAAGCCATCAGCCAAGGCAGCCGAGGTCGGAGGTGCTTCCACCACCTCCCGCAAGTACACGGTCGAGGTATTTTCTCCCTCTGGCCCCCAGGTCATCGAGGCCATTCTTCATCTCTTTGCATCCCTTTCGTGTTCACCATACCCTTAGGATCATTACGCATCTTCTTCTTCGTCCAATCGATCACCTGATTGCTTCATTAATCACCTCGCCGGAGTGCAACTCCGGCGAGTACCTATCTCGCTTTCCACGCCACTCCGAGAGACACCCGAGGTCGAGGCATTTTGCCCTCGACCTCCGTAACATTTTCCTGCAGGTATTGGAGTACATTAACGCATCTGGAGCCATTTTGACCCTTCGCCGGAGCACCGCAACTTCCGCTTCGTCGTGGAAGAGCTCCGCCGACCTCCACGCCACTCCTTCGCTTCCAGACGACAGAGGAGACCTCCAGCAACCTCCTGGGCCCATTTTGAAGCTCATCCACCGCCGGAGGGAGTCACCACCGCCGGAAGAAGGTCGCCCCGGCGGTCCTTCTTCCCTGTTCTTCCAGCACGCCTCGCTGCCGTCCGATCAAGAGGGGACCCCAGGTCCAACGTGGACCGTCCGATCGCCAGCACCTGCCACCGTCGGATCTCATCTGAGATCTGATCTCAGCGGTCCACGGGCGAACCGTCATCGCCTTCCGAGAGGCCGCCACGTGGATAAGTGGCACGTTCTTTGCCGCTGGATCGCGCTTAGCTGCCAGCCGTTGGATTCGCGCCACGCGTCACCAGCGCCCGTACCACCGTCGGATCGCCTTAGCAAGGGTATTTTGCAGTCAACCCCCGCTAATTTTGTAATTTCTATTTAGTCCTGAAACTCTATTGCGTAGTTTAAATATTTTTGTAATATTTGCACAAACACCCCCGTAGTTTATTTATTTGCGTATAGGTCCTTCGCCACGTCACCTCACGTGACTAGTACACGTGAGGTGGGGGCATTTTGCAGAGGGGCCCTCGGTCTTTGTTGTATTTTGTTTTAGTACCAAAACTTTAACTTCATGTGTTATATTTTTGGAAATATTGCAAGGCAACCCCCGGGTTTCTGAGAAATTACAGTTTAGTCCTCGCCAGGCGCGTGCAAGTCACGCGCCCTGGTGGGAAAATTGTTGGAAATGCGAGCCCACGGCGAGCCATTATGCAATAATTGTTATTGCAAATATCATTCCCTGATCTGAAATGAAGAATGAATAATTTGTATAATAGGTCCCTTAGTACAATTAGGGTTATGTACCATGGCCATCTTAATAATCATACAGCTGTTGATTCAACTATTGAATCGTAGAGGCTGGTGCTTGGATGAATATCTAAAGAGTTAGATTGAGGACTCATCAAGCACCGTCAAATGATTATTAAGAGATGATCTCCAGCCTGAGTAGGAGATGGCAATCCTATCTCTGAAGGCTGATATCTGACCGACCTCTTGATGCAGGTCCTCTGCATAGGAATAGAGATTCGGAGGTGTCAGATTAGTTAGGTCAAAGAGTTGACTTAACGAGATCGAGATAACCAAAGTCCTATATCATATGCTGTCATGATATAGGCACGCATCCTCTGACCGGAGACAGATGTGTTGCTATATGACCAAGTATGTACATTTGGCAGACCAATAGGTTGATGACCTAATCAAGGTCTATACACCGGCGCGCTGGTGTGCATATAAGGGCATATGAGTAATACGATCTCTCAAAGGGATCATACAGGTTCAGTTACTGAACCGGAAGACATGAGCTCACTCATGAGATATTGGGAAGAATCAAATTCCATGCGCATGGTCGTCTCGCTTTGGAAGCTTGACTGAATTTGTAGGTTTGATATATACTTTTAGTATATGATCAAGACCTAGGTATGATGTACACTTTTGGAAAGTGTATGATCGATACCAACTCCCGATGATCGAATGAGAAACTTACTGATAAAACCATGAAGTAGACAGTATAAAGTTGATCCGATACTTCGGGTTTAGTCTAAGTCTTCCAGTATGCAGGATGTACAGGTATTGGGAATACCTGAGGGTGATTTGATCATAAACGATTGTATAACCATGACGCTTCCATTCCTAGGGAGTGATGAAACGGGTATGGATTTTAGTGACTCCTCTCAGTAGAGAAGTGATCTGATCTTGGTCCAAGTGTTGGACATTGATCTGAATGTGATTCAGATACAATGAGAAGATTAGATTTACGGTCTTGATTTAATCAAGCATCTATGGGAGGCCCGCGATCTGGATTTGAGATATGATCTCAATATCCATGTCACTATACGTGGAACAATACAATCGCCCTGTCCTTATCTCCAAGTATCTGCGGAGAGATTGCATTATTCTTGAAGGGTTCAAGAATAATTCCATACGATCTAAGCAATGAAGAAATAATGATTAAATGTGATTTAATCATCTTGAATGTGTGAAGAAATTATCCAATTTAATTAAATGTGATTTAATTAATGTGGATAAGAATAATGTGGATAGAAATATCCAATTATTCATAATATATTATAAATGTGATTTATAATGTATTAGAGAGAGCAAATTATAATTTATATGTGTTGATTAATTATTATGTGTATTGGATACACATTGTGTAATTAATTAACAATATGAATTACATGTTGTTTTGGGTTGTGAATATGATTCACAATTTTTCCATGGCAAGATTGCAATATTCTCAAAGATAATTGTGAATTATTTTTTGAGAAATAAAACCCAAATTATTTTGTTGCAAATAAATAAGAGAGGGATTACATGGAGATTACAATCTCCATGCAATCCATGGTGGACGGCACACCACTCCTAATTGGAGTGGGTGTGCGCCCACATGGAAGGCACATGGAGATGAAATCTCCATGTGTCTTCTCTCCTTATTTGTTGGGTTAATTTAGGAGCAAATTATATTTGATTTTATCAAATATATTTTGACCTAAATTTGTTGCTTTTGACAACAACAATCTCAGCCATTGGATGAACATAAATCAATCTCATCCATTGATTTTATGTGTCCCATGGATTGAGATCCATGGATCCCAAAACCCTATAAATAGAGAGGCATTCTTGGCTCTCTCTTTACACATGCTATTGGAGCTCTCTCTCTCTCTTTCTTCTTCTACACACGTCAGCCCTCTCTCCCTCTAATTGGTGGCCGACCACCAAACCCTAGAGGAGAGAACCGTCGTCGCCTTCGCCACCGTGCCGCCGCTTCGACGTTCTTCGGTTCTCCGTCTTCTTGGAGAGTTCCTCTCATGAAGGAGACGTTTGATCTCGTGCGACGAGATCAGGAGCAACCATGCTTGGATCATCTTCTTGGATTGCGAGGACAACGCGGTTCATCCCCGCGCTCGCAAGCGGTCTCGCCGACGATCGGACTTGAGACAGGAGGTCTCTTTCTTTAGAGACTTGATCAACCACGCTTCAAAAGGTATTTCATTATACTTGTTGTGGTTATAGATGAAACGATCTGAGAATGGTTCTCGGATCATGTGGTTTCATCGAATAAATTTTTTTTAAATTCCGCTGCACCGAACAACTAGTACGACTAGTCGTTCTTCGTCGTATTCGATACGACGATCACGCTTCCGTGATGCGCTTGAAAATTAATTCGATATCCTTCAAGTGGTATCAGAGCCTTAGGTCGACGGTTTCGAATATGATTCGAAAAACCGAGGACGACTTGGGTTCGTTAAGGTCGCGAAAGTTTTTATCGCATTTGATTTCGCAGATCTGTTTAGTAAATAAATTCGGCACTGTTTAAATTGTTTAAACACTAATTTAATACTTGGATTTTGTTCCCCATTAAATAAGGAAACCATAGGAACTGAGTTTACGTAAATCGGATTTCGTATGCTCTAGATATGGTTGTTTTAATGAACATGTATACACTGTTGCGGGAACTGTAGATCTGAACGTGATTAAAATGTTAATTACTGTTTAGACTTGCCTCGAAATGCGTGTAACATCACTTGTGTTCTGTCCTAAATCAAATTAGCAATCTAAGAAAATTGATTTTGTCTAATTTGGATTTAATATGATTGAGATATGCTAATTTTAGTAAGAAGGGGTCACTGCTGAAATTACAGTCCTAATCTAGAACCAAGTGATTGTCAATTAGTGAAATTAATTGTTAATTTCGTGAAATAATCATGAAAAATATTTTTGAAATATTTGAAGATGATTATTTACATAATTGACTTGGCCTCAACCAATTAATTGATTAGATTTGATCTAAATCTTAATTGGAAGCACATTCATCAAACTTAATGTTTGATTGGTGATTGTCATTTAATCATTTAGTGAAATTAAATTGTTTAATTTCCTAGAATAATTGTGCATAAATATTTGTGAAATATTTGATGATAATTATTCCCTTAAATGACATTGCCTTAACCAATAATTGATTAAGATGTGATCTAAATCATAATTGGAAACCACAATCTTTCAAACTTGATGCTTGAATAGGATTTGGGAATTTGTCTAGCAAATTTCCTTATAATCAAAAATGTTTTGATTATTACTATATGGTACAATTTCGGTTGAAGAACCGATGATCATCTCAAGTACAAATTAATCAATTTGGCATTATCCTTTCCCGAGGCGGATATGGTGCCTAGTCGGAGAGCATTGGGGTTGCGGGTTGCAACGTATGTGGTCCGTCCCACTCTCGTCGGTACTGGCCATGACAGCGGGTAGGGCCGGGATAATGTCCGAGGGATTAAGATGTATTTTTCTAATTATTAAAATTCGAATTAATACGTATTTTGAGATATTACCATATATGTATTCAAGTAAAATAATCAAGTTTGATTGATTGAATTGGATTGATAATTAATTTAATATGATTAAATTGATTATGTCCAATTGAAATACTCTAATATGATTAGAGATAATAATTCCCTTGGAAGAATTAATTATGTGAATATGATTCACGATAATTAATTAAAATTTGAATATGATATGGAGGATCACATAAGTGACATCCATGGTCTCCCGTCAAGGCGGAGGGTTCCGTCGCCAGGGATTGCATGTGGGAGACGCCTGTCCGAAGTGACAGCTCCTGTATGCAAGCGCATCTGGATCGGGCTCGTCGCTTCTCGAAAGAGTAAGGATGTATGCGTAGTGACCCCATTATCGGGTCCTCATATTATTGGGGCGATATTGGATTGCGCATAGCGAGTTGTATTCCTGTTGACGGTTGGTTCAATTAATGACGGGTCAACATTGCCTTAGGGGTGGTGGGCCCGGGTGTTAAAGACCGAATTGGGAGATGCAAGTTGGACTTGCAAGGCGGAATGTGTTCCCGCTTCTTTTTATCCGAGTTGTAGGTTCTCATATTATTGGGATGCAACAAAGATAAGGAAGGAGATCCCAGATCTTGCTTGAGATATAATGGTAAGTATATCTCTTACATTGAAAGTGATTAAGGGAATGAACTTTCAATGTTGACATGGCAAGACAACTTTGATATAAAAATTCCTAAATCAAAGTAAAATATGTATATATAAATACATACATTTATGCAAATTTCTTATTTCAGATAATCCTTCATTAAAACCCACTCAATGATATACTCAATAATAACCAGTAAATATCATGGATTGGACTCAATGATCCAGATATTGTATTTGCAATTGAACACATAATGTATGTGGTTGCAATGTGCAAGTTTCCTCATAATAATGAGGAATGACAATTAAATAGATAATAGGACTACAACCTAGGGTTTGTATGTCTCTATAGTCTTGATCTCATCGAATGTACTTTGGAAGTATCGTGTCGATGATGATCGCAATTGTCAAATAATCCTTATAAAAATCAATGAAGATATTATGGCATACATATGTGCTCTTGACATTTAATCATGGATGACATGGTTCTCTGCATCATGTAGAATGGTGGCTCTGTAAAAGGATGATGTATTCAAATTGTTTGAGTACCTACCTGAACCTTTGTTTTTAAGAGTTTAAATGGATGTAGATGATGAGTGTCATCATTCTACTGTTTATACTCTAGTTATCCATGAAGCTTCATAATATTCATATTGTATGAATTTAATGAAGCATGTATAAATGTTGAACAACTCTTACTTTGAATTCTTTTGAATTTAAAATAAGAGATCCTCTGTCTTGAGCAATGATTGCTTATAGATAAAGGGAGCGCAGTGGAAGCATGGGTTGGACCCAAGAAAGAAGGAAAGTCAAAGAGTTGACTGGACTTCTATGACTTCCATATGACATCCAAAGAGTTGGATGAATGCCAATACTGCAATAAGTTGATGTGTTGATAGTATGACTATCAAGTCTGTTTAGAATCCTTAGAAAAGGACTCGGATGGAGCATCAGAGTAATCTACATAAATCATTGATATTGACTTACTTATTGAATAAGATAAAGTCAAATAATTGTATCTCAATCTTCTAATAACATTTGCAATGGGTTGCATATGTTTTAGAAGACTGGAAAATTTGATCTTAAAAGTTTATAGTTGTCCACATGAATATTGATGCAATTGTTGCAACAATCTCTGTTGGATTAATAGACTTGTTAATTTCAGTGGGAGAGCCCTTAGTCGTAGAGAATGTCTCTATGACCTAGATATAAGAATACACTCATTGTTTGTTTCTAAATGTTGGAAATAAACATGAATTCTGAGATAGAACTATCATAAAGAGTTATGATGAAGATATTTCAGATAGTAATCTAAAATCTAGTGGACTCCACGTAAATTAGAAAAATTAATGAATGGTTCATTAACATTTCTGAATACTGAAATTAAACCTTAAGATCAATAGGAGGATGAAGATCATTTGACAATGATCTAGCATCAAGCCTTGGACATTTGTCTATTGATTTGATCAATAGAATAGTAAGAGATGAAACTTTAGAATGTCTAAAATTTCAAAACTTACATACTTATGAATATTGTATTCAAGGTAAAAATGTCCAATACACCCTTCTTCGGGAATGGTGTAAGATGGCAAGGTATTCAGGATCTCATACATATTGATGTATGCGGATCATCTATATCATAGTAAACATTGTGGATATGTGATATCTATTGATGATTATGTATGATATGAGATTTCTTCTCTTCATCTAAGAAACTTTTGAAATGTTCAAAGATTTCATTAATTTTGGTTTAGAACCAAAGTTTGAAGGAAGATAAAATGAATTTGATCTAATCTAGGTAGCAAGTACCTACTAGATAAATTCGAAGAATACCTTATGGAGATATGAATATCATTTCTATCTCAATCCTCCTAACACACCTTAACTCAAAAGAGTTATAGGTAGATACAATTGGATCATGTGTGACATGATCTTATCAATGTTGAATTTTAGCATAATTATCCCTTAGTTTCCAGGTATATATGTGTAGTAGAGACTACAATGTATATCCTTAATAAGGTTCCATGTATGTTGGAATCTAGCACTTGAGAGTGTTGCTTCATTAGGAAAATAAAGGATGGTATTGGATACCTACTTTATGACCTTGAGATTCTTAAAATATCTCATCTCCGAGAATGTGATTCTTAGAGGTTGAGACTCTTGAGAATCAAGATGAAAATGAAGTGTAGGAACTCATTTATAATGAGACTCCTGAAATTGGAAACTAAAAGGACAATTAAAGATGAAACATTAATACCTCTTCAAATAAGTTTGAGGATGGATTCCATGTGTTAGAGAAATCTGACAATGATCGAACTTCATGTGATGAAGCTTCTGAAGATCATAGCATGGATAGATGGATAGCAATAAAAGTCTAAGGTAGACTTCATATACAAGTGTTGTATATGGACCCTCGAGGATCCACCTATATGGGTAAGACCTGTAAAGGTGTAAATGGATCTTCAAGAGACAGGGAACCTGATGAGAAGGTAGAGATCTTCAAAGCACGGTTCGTAGCCATAAGCTACACACTGGAAGAGAAGACATTGCTTGCAATGAGACTTGCTCTTCGGTGACCATGCTTAAAACCGTCAGAATATTGCTAACCTTAGCTACACAACTTGACTATTGCATCTTCAAGATGTAAGTCAATATTGCATTCCTCTACAAATACCTCTTTGAGGATATTCACATGAAGTAGCCCCAGGGCTTCATGGTTAAGGAAAGCAAGGTGTGCAAGCTAAGGAATCCATCTATGGACTCAAATAAGCTTCTTAAAGTTGGATCATAAGATTTGATGAAATTATAAATGTTATGATTTCAGATAGAATCTTGATGAACCATATGAAGCTTAGTGGGAGTGCTTTTGTGTTCATCGTGCTAAATGTAGATGATATCCTAATCATTTGAAAATGATATAAGGATAATAATTAGTGTTTTATAATCTGGTTGTTCCATAACTTGAAATATGATTTCAAAGATGCCTCTCAGATCTTAGTTCTGAAGTAGTTCAGAAGCAAAGAGAAGAGGATAATGGGACTGTCACATTTATAGTACATCTTGGACATATTCCATTTTATGGAAAATTCCAGTAATGGCTTCCATCCCTTAAGATATGGTACTGACCTATCTAAAGGGATAGCACCTCAAAGAGTTGAGGAAGTGAATGCTAGAACTACTTGCCTTTGGGCATCAGTTCTGAGAAGCCAAGTGTGTGCTAGATGTGCACAAAAAGCCAGATGGCTGCCATGCAGTGGGAGTAGTAAACTGTTACTATTCCTACTATGGAAATAAAACACTTGGTTGCAGTAATAACAACAAAATCTTCATAGATGACAAGATTTTTGAGATAGTGATCTCAAAGCCTTATCTTCAAAAACTTAAGACTTTATAGATAGAGATCTAAAAGGTCTTAACTGTGGATACCTTAAGAGATAGTGATCTCCAGGAATAAGGATATTCTGATAAGGATTATGGAAATACTGGTTATGATAATTGTTAAGTTGTAGTGTCAAGGACACTATAACTAACAAGATTGAGTATTAGTTGCATAAGATGCAACATTCGCATTGGATGCGAGCATTGTTACTGGGGATATGCAAGTGCCGTAAAAGGACTTGGCATAGTCTCGCGGGAACAGAGTGACTGATCAGCTTACCTAGCTATTTTCTAAATAGCCTATGATTGTCACATGAGTGTGAGTTTAAATGATTAGCCCATTAATGGCTCTTTGGGCTAGTGGGAGATTGTTGGAAATGCGAGCCCACGACGAGCCATTATGCAATAATTGTTATTGCAAATATCATTCCCTGATCTGAAATGAAGAATGAATAATTTGTATAATAGGTCCCTTAGTACAATTAGGGTTATGTACCATGGCCATCTTAATAATCATACAGCTGTTGATTCAACTATTGAATCGTAGAGGCTGGTGCTTGGATGAATATCTAAAGAGTTAGATTGAGGACTCATCAAGCACCGTCAAATGATTATTAAGAGATGATCTCCAGCCTGAGTAGGAGATGGCAATCCTATCTCTGAAGGCTGATATCTGACCGACCTCTTGATGCAGGTCCTCTGCATAGGAATAGAGATTCGGAGGTGTCAGATTAGTTAGGTCAAAGAGTTGACTTAACGAGATCGAGATAACCAAAGTCCTATATCATATGCTGTCATGATATAGGCACGCATCCTCTGACCGGAGACAGATGTGTTGCTATATGACCAAGTATGTACATTTGGCAGACCAATAGGTTGATGACCTAATCAAGGTCTATACACCGGCGCGCTGGTGTGCATATAAGGGCATATGAGTAATACGATCTCTCAAAGGGATCATACAGGTTCAGTTACTGAACCGGAAGACATGAGCTCACTCATGAGATATTGGGAAGAATCAAATTCCATGCGCATGGTCGTCTCGCTTTGGAAGCTTGACTGAATTTGTAGGTTTGATATATACTTTTAGTATATGATCAAGACCTAGGTATGATGTACACTTTTGGAAAGTGTATGATCGATACCAACTCCCGATGATCGAATGAGAAACTTACTGATAAAACCATGAAGTAGACAGTATAAAGTTGATCCGATACTTCGGGTTTAGTCTAAGTCTTCCAGTATGCAGGATGTACAGGTATTGGGAATACCTGAGGGTGATTTGATCATAAACGATTGTATAACCATGACGCTTCCATTCCTAGGGAGTGATGAAACGGGTATGGATTTTAGTGACTCCTCTCAGTAGAGAAGTGATCTGATCTTGGTCCAAGTGTTGGACATTGATCTGAATGTGATTCAGATACAATGAGAAGATTAGATTTACGGTCTTGATTTAATCAAGCATCTATGGGAGGCCCGCGATCTGGATTTGAGATATGATCTCAATATCCATGTCACTATACGTGGAACAATACAATCGCCCTGTCCTTATCTCCAAGTATCTGCGGAGAGATTGCATTATTCTTGAAGGGTTCAAGAATAATTCCATACGATCTAAGCAATGAAGAAATAATGATTAAATGTGATTTAATCATCTTGAATGTGTGAAGAAATTATCCAATTTAATTAAATGTGATTTAATTAATGTGGATAAGAATAATGTGGATAGAAATATCCAATTATTCATAATATATTATAAATGTGATTTATAATGTATTAGAGAGAGCAAATTATAATTTATATGTGTTGATTAATTATTATGTGTATTGGATACACATTGTGTAATTAATTAACAATATGAATTACATGTTGTTTTGGGTTGTGAATATGATTCACAATTTTTCCATGGCAAGATTGCAATATTCTCAAAGATAATTGTGAATTATTTTTTGAGAAATAAAACCCAAATTATTTTGTTGCAAATAAATAAGAGAGGGATTACATGGAGATTACAATCTCCATGCAATCCATGGTGGACGGCACACCACTCCTAATTGGAGTGGGTGTGCGCCCACATGGAAGGCACATGGAGATGAAATCTCCATGTGTCTTCTCTCCTTATTTGTTGGGTTAATTTAGGAGCAAATTATATTTGATTTTATCAAATATATTTTGACCTAAATTTGTTGCTTTTGACAACAACAATCTCAGCCATTGGATGAACATAAATCAATCTCATCCATTGATTTTATGTGTCCCATGGATTGAGATCCATGGATCCCAAAACCCTATAAATAGAGAGGCATTCTTGGCTCTCTCTTTACACATGCTATTGGAGCTCTCTCTCTCTCTTTCTTCTTCTACACACGTCAGCCCTCTCTCCCTCTAATTGGTGGCCGACCACCAAACCCTAGAGGAGAGAACCGTCGTCGCCTTCGCCACCGTGCCGCCGCTTCGACGTTCTTCGGTTCTCCGTCTTCTTGGAGAGTTCCTCTCATGAAGGAGACGTTTGATCTCGTGCGACGAGATCAGGAGCAACCATGCTTGGATCATCTTCTTGGATTGCGAGGACAACGCGGTTCATCCCCGCGCTCGCAAGCGGTCTCGCCGACGATCGGACTTGAGACAGGAGGTCTCTTTCTTTAGAGACTTGATCAACCACGCTTCAAGAGGTATTTCATTATACTTGTTGTGGTTATAGATGAAACGATCTGAGAATGGTTCTCGGATCATGTGGTTTCATCGAATAAATTTTTTTTAAATTCCGCTGCACCGAACAACTAGTACGACTAGTCGTTCTTCGTCGTATTCGATACGACGATCACGCTTCCGTGATGCGCTTGAAAATTAATTCGATATCCTTCAAAAATTGCTAGGACACCCAGGCGGGTTTTGTAATTGAATTTTCAAGCTATAAATCGAATATTCAATTCAAATATTTGTGGAAATTTGCATGTCTGCCCTGGATGTTTGAGAAATTGCATAAATACCCCTGCCAGACCTGTTTATTGATTGGATGCTTGTTGTAATTATTTGAATTATCATTTTAAGCCCAAAAATTCCACAAAAATAGGGTTAAGCTCCTGGACACCTGTACTTTGACGCTATCACTTTGGTTTTGATTTTATTTTATTTTCACATTTATTAAAAATCAAAAACATGCTCTTTATTTACTGTCTAGCTTAGAAAATGCCAAAAAAATATTAAAACACTTCGAAAAATTCCAAAAAAATTACCTAGCGTATATTTTAACCTATTTTAGTGTCAGTCCAAAAATCATTAAAAATCTCAAAAGAAAAACACTAAAAATTTAAAAACATTTAAAAACTTCAAAAAATATATAAAATCAAAGAAAAATCCAAAAATCACAAACTCAGTTCCTGTTTGTTCTTTATTTTGTTCTCTTTATTTGAAAAATAGTGTGAAAAATTTTGGTTGCTGTTTGATAATTTTAAGTCTCATTTTACTCACAGCCAGCACATTTTCCACTGTTTTCCCTTGTTTTGACATTTTAAAAATACCAAAAACACCTTGAAAAACCCCCAAAAATCACAAAAACAGTAAAAAATCCTAAAAATACAAAAAATACTTTATTTCTGAATTCTTGGATATTTTTGCACATTTTTATAAGTATTTCATCTTGTCCTTTATCACATTGCTTTTAAATTCCAATATTGAAAAAAAAGTATAAAATATAAAATATAAAAATCAGAAAATTAAAAATCAAAATACAAAATTAAAAATTAAAAACCCACAAAAACAGCTTTGCTTGCTTGCTTAGTGTAGACATCACACACATTCACTCACGCACATTTGTTTGAATTACCATGTTTGCTCCCTGTGTTCGAACTCTCTGCATACTTGTCACTATACACCATTTGTGCAGAGTTAAAAATAAATTTTAACTCCACATTATTTCTAATTTATTGATCTTTAGTGTGGGTTAATTGTTGACTTTAGTCCAGATTTAGTGTGGTCAACACACCGACTGAGTTCAGGCTTTGTGTTGAACTTACGACTACCTGAATTTGGCTAAATCAGGGCCCGCCACGCGAGGATGGCTTCTTAGGAGGCCAAGGCAGCTGAGCTTGGAGGAGGATGGTCTTCACCTCATGACCACTTGGAGAGAGCATCAAGGAAGCAAAGAGATGAGGATTAGATAAGTTTAGAACACTTAGGATTATTTTTGTAATTTATGGTGAGAGAGAGACAATTTTGGCATGTAATAATTAACAAGACTCTACTCTTCACAATGAGGTCCAGTGCCCGGGTGTCTGTTCACCCGGGGGCCTCATCGTTGTTTTCCGTGTTTCTACCACCTTCTTTTCTTTGTTTTCCGTTGTTTTGTGCTTTCCGCCTTTAATATTTGCTCCAGCCCGGCCATGAGTCTACCTTACTTTGTTTTGTGTGCTTGGAGCCCCCAGATATAGGTTGCTTGATTCGGTAGCTAGGTCCAAACATTAATAAGAATGCATGTTCCTATAGTCTACTTCGTATGGATCTAGTCAAACTTAAATAGTTTGGTCATTTATCTCTTAACCCATGTGCCGTGAGCGAGCCCCATCAAGCGCTACTCCTGAACTCGAGTGTGTCGAGAAGAGGAGGGGTAAGCCAAGACCGGACCTTTAGGTTAAAGATAAGTGACCAGCTTGTGGTTCTTCACGTTAATAGCAGCTAATGTTTAGGGCGATTTTGTCGAATGCACACCGCCATGTAGATAGGTTTAAAAATTCTGTTTTGCATGCCACATGGAGAGAGCTGGGATGCACTGTAAGTCTTCTAACTCAGCATGCATCATTCGGTTCAATGGTAAGATTTCCATCATAAAACCAACTTGCACGGCTTTTCCGCTATCTCCCTCTGATTTTGAGCACCTAGGACTTAAATGAAAATCTACAAAAACGTTAGGCGCTGGTATGAAACAGACTCAAAAAGTGAAAACCCAAAAATTAAAACAAGGGGACTGCTAAATAAACTTTGACCTTAATTAAAATCTGTAATGGACTATCATTGTACCGGGTGTTGGAAATGCGAGCCCACGGCGAGCCATTATGCAATAAATGTTATTGCAATTCACTCCTTAATCTGAAATGAAGAATACATAATTTGCATAATAGGTCCCTTAGTACAATTAGGGTTATGTACCATGGCCATCTTAACGATCATACAGCTGTTGATTCAATTACTGAATCATAGAGGCTGGTGCTTAGATGAATATCTAAAGAGTTAGATTGAGGACTCATCAAGCACCGTCAGATGATTGTTAAGAGATGATCTCCAGCCTGAGTAGGAGATGGCAATCCTTATCTCTGAAGGCTGATATCTGACCGACCTCTTGATGCAGGTCCTCTGCATAGGAATAGAGATTCGGAGGTGTCAGATTAGTTAGGTCAAAGAGTTGACTTAACGAGATCGAGATAACCAAAGTCCTATATCGTATGCTGTCATGATATAGGCACGCATCCTCTGACCGGAGACAGATGTGTTGCTATATGTCTAAGTATGTACATTTGGCAGACCAATAGGTTGATGACCTAATCAAGGTCTATACACCGGCGCGTTGGTGTGCATATAAGGGCATATGAGTAATACGATCTCTCAAAGGGATCATACAGGTTCAGTTACTGAACCGGAAGACATGAGCTCACTCATGAGATATTGGGAAGAATCAAATTCCGTGCGCACGGTCGTCTCGCTTTGGAAGCTTGACTGAATTTGTAGGTTTGATATATACTTTTGGAAAGTATATGATCAAGACCTAGGTATGATATATGCTTTTGAAAAGTATATGATCGATACCGACTCCCAATGATCGAATGAGAAACTTACTGATAAAACCATGAAGTAGACAGTATAAAGTTGATCGAATACTTCGGGTTTAGTCTGAGTCTTCCAGTATGCAGGATGTACATGTATTGGGAATACCTGAGGGTGATGTGATCATAAACGATTGTATAACCATGACGCTTCCATTCCTAGGGAGTGATGAAACGGGTCTGGATTTTAGTGACTCCTCTCAGTAGAGAAGTGATCTGATCTTGGTCCAAGTATTGGACATTGATCTGAATGTGATTCAGATACAATGAGAAGATTAGATTTACGGTCTTGATTTAATCAAGCATCTATGGGAGGCCCGCGATCTGGATTTGAGATACGATCTCAATATCCATGTCACTATACGTGGAACAATACAATCGCCCTGTCCTTATCTCCAAGTATCTGCGGAGAAAGCGCATTATCCTTGAAGGAGTTCATGGATAATTCTATTGTTGATATATGTATCCGAGCATTGGGAAAATGGATAATTAAGTATGATTTAATTATCATGAGTAATATGAATTTGATTCATATTATAAAGAGAGTTATCTTAGATAATTAAATGAGATTTAATTATCAAAGATGTAAATAATGTGAATGTGATTCATATTATTTGGACACAAGAGAATAGAGATCCAAGATGATTAAATATGATTTAATTATCATGGATATGAATAATGTGGATAGCAATATCCATATTAGTCATATATATTATAAATGCGATTTATAATATATAAGAGAGAGCTATTTGTAATTTACATTTGTTAATTAAATGTTAATGTGAATTGGATTCACATTGGACATCAAATTGAAAATGTAATTTACATTTTGTTTTGGGTTGTGAATGTGATTCACAATTTTTCAATGGCATGATTGCAATGTTCACAAAATAAATTGGATTTATTTTTTGTGAAATAATTTGCAACAAAAGTTGTTGCAAATAATGGAGATTACATAAAAGGTGAAATAGCCACCTTCCTAATGGAGGAGGGTGGACGGCCACCACTCCCATTAGGAAAGGGAGGCCGTCCCCCCTCTCCACATGGAAGGAGGCTATCTCTCCTTTCATTATCTCCATATATTGATGATTTAATTTTGTAATTAAATTGTGTTGATTTATCAACATATATTTAATTTAAATTAAATTAATTGTTGTTGTGTTTTTAGCAACAAATCATGACCATTGAAAGAAACACAAATTAATGTGGACCATTGGATTTGTGTTGACACATGGATTGAGATCCATGGAACCCAAAACCCTATATAAGGAGAGGCACCCCATTGCTCTTCTTTAACACACAAGTTGAGGCAACAAATCTCTCTCTCTCTCTCTCTCATTCTCTCTACACGTCCTCTCTCTATCTCTCTCATGTGGCCGTCCACCATGGATGCCCTAGAGAGGTTCTCCATCGCCGCGGCATCGTCGTTATGCTGCCCGATGGTTTGCTCGTGGATCTCCGTCTCCTTCGGTGCGTCCCGCTCGTGAAGAAGACATCGGATCTCGTGTGTCGAGATCAGGAGATCCGCCGCTTGGATCATCAACATGGATTGCGAGAAGCACGCGGTTCATCCCCGCGCTCGCAAGCGTCTCCTCCGTCGGATCGGACTTGAGACAGGAGGTCTCTTTGTTTAGAGACTCGATCGCAACCACGCTTCAAGAGGTAAACCTAATACTTGTTTGTGGTTTAGACGAAACGATCTGAGAAGTGTTCTTGGATCATGTGGTTTCGTCGCAAGAAAATTTTTTAATTTCCGCTGCATAGAACAACTAGTGCGACTAGTCGTTCTTCGTCGTATTCGATGCGACGATCACGCTTCCGTGATGCGCTTGAGGATCTAACCATATCCTTCACCGGGTTCATAAAGCCCTCATTGTTTTCAGGTACCTTGGAGGGGGACCAAAACCCTACTCCCTTGAGCGAGTGCGACCCCCTAAGGATTAGAGCCAAAAACCAGTCTGCGACTGCCTTGTGTATCGCCTGGATTTCCGAAGTAATGGCGCTTCTATCGTACGTAGGCGAGTAGGGCTTGATCACCAATGATGACTCTCTGTTGTGTAGAGCATCGATCCTGTCCGAAGTATCGAGCATAGGCCACGCCTTCATAGGGGTGTCTGTCTCATCGTCCTGCATCCGAGTAGGTTCTTGTACGCTCACGGGTGATTCCGTTGCGAGCGAGGACCGAAGTAGTGGTTTCACCTATCGGCTTCCTCTCTCTATTTCTTTGGCTGAGTAGGAATCCAGGAAGGGTTACAAGGACTCCAAAAAGTACAGACTACAGGTTACACAGGAGGAGGACAAGTACGGGATACCCTTCCGGCAGTACTCTCTCTCCTATAGGGTAGCGTACTAAGGACTTGTTATAAGATATGCCTGAAACAACAACTCTAAAACTGAAAAGATAATAAGTAGCCGAACCTTCACGGCTTCACATGGCATGAGTTGGTGAACCCGATTTTGTATTATGTTTGTATGGATCTAGATTAAGGTTCAAAGATCAAGTCCCGTGCCTTTGCGCACATTGTGTCACTCCTCTTTGACCCCCGCTCAATTTGAGCCTTTCTACTGTTTTGCACTCCTTTTTATTCCTCGTTGACCATCGTATCTTTCATCCAACATCCGATCTTCTCTTGTACTTCACGAAGTTGATCCATGGATGGTTTCCGTCGGGACCATGCCGACACCCACATCGATTTCATGGACTCAACTCCGCCAATAAGTTCGAGGCGATTCCCGAGAACCCGATCCGGACTTTGCGGATCGATCTCCAGACTCCTCGTTTTCTACCCTTCTCTTGGCCACCCAATAAACTGGGATCACTTTTGTCCCACTTTCGTCGTTGTGAATGGAAGTCGATTACAGTCTACATCCTTTTCCATTCACAACATGCTGGGGTTGACCTGAATTCCAGCTTCATCACAGCAGTTGAACATTAATTGCAGGCAGTCTGATCAGGACTATCTCATTATGCAGATAGAAGATAGTGCGAGCCCTGGAGACTACTCCGGAGTTCATCTCGTCCGACTCAGACCCTGACATGGCTCCAGGAGGAAAGGGCAAGGGTCAGCAGCCACCCCAACCAGAGGGACAGGTGCCAGATCAGAATCAAGTCAATGCACAGTTACTGGCCTCTATCCAGGCTATCCAGTAGCAGCTGACCGAGCAGGCCCTCACACAGACAGCCTTCCAGGACATGTTGAATGATATGCTGAACCGAGACGATGGAGGAGGAGGCAGAGGCAGGGGAGGAGGAGGTGGAGGTGGTGGAGCAGATGATGATCTAGAATTTCCACCACCACCAAAGCCAACACTTAAAGAAACATACAATCCGGGAGACAGCCAGATGACCGAGTGGATCCTCATTCCACTGGTACACGCTCACTTTGAGCTGAAGCCCCAATTCATTGCTCTTCTCCCTGCGTTCCATGGAAACACCAGCGAGGAGCCGTACATTCACCTGCAGCAATTCTCCCGCATTTGCCGTACTACCCACTATCCCAATGTCCCTCTGGACATTGTCAAGATGATGGTTTTCCCCTTCAGCCTACAGGACAAGGCCCTCTATTGGGTCAATCATCCGGGGAAGGTTGTGACGACCTGGGAGGAGCTGAAGTCCGCCTTTCTGCACAAATATTACCCTCTAGGTCGGCTTAACCAGATGCGAGCCCGAATCAGCAATTTCTCCCAAGGACCCCATGAGTCGATACATGAAGCATGGGAGAGATTCACTGACCTGCAGGAGAAGTGTCCCCATCATGATATTCCGAAGACCAGCTTGGTCCAGCACTTCTTTGGGGGACTGAACATTGAAAGCCAAAGGCTTGTAGACGCAGCATGTGGGGGCTCACATTTCAATAAGGATGAAGACGTAGTCTGGAAAATATTTGAAGAAATGGCTGAAGGAGAGGCCGCCCTCTCTTCATCAAAAGCATACCATAAGCAGCCACAAATCCTCCAGAAACAAGTACACATGGCAGCGTCCCGCGAGGCGGAGAGAGATGAGAGCTCCAACCTCAGCATCATTGGGGGCCACCTCTCGAAGGTTGACATTATTGAGAAAATCACATGATCTCAAAAAACTCGCTGTGATCGAGAAGAGGACTCAGAATTTAGACAAGATGGATCACATCACCAAGCAGTTGGAACTTCTGGTAGGTACCATCAATTCTGTTCAGTCGGCAGCACCACTCGAAGCTCCAGCTGAGAGGAAAGACGAGCAACCACCGCTACATCAGCCTCAGCCGAGCCAGCAACCACCGGCAGTCCAGCACGTGTACTACGTGCAGGCACCTGATCAGAGCCAGCCGCAGCAGCATATGGTTGTGTATCAACCAGAGTTTATATCAGGATCTGATTCAGTATTCCCACCGCCACCCCTGGTCCAGGAAGTAAACGGGGTATGGAGTCACGAAGCACAACCGACCCGTCCTACGGGACAACCCCAGGGTCAGCCATTTGCTAACCGGCAATACCACCAACCTCAGGGTGGTCGCTTTGGGCAGTCCTCTCAGCCTCATCAGGAGTACCATCAGCCTCCCCAGTATGCAAACCAGTGGAGGCAGAATTTCCCACACCAGCAGCAGCTGCAGTACCGTCATCCACAGCCGTTTCATCAGTATGCAGCTGCCCCACCTCAACAATATTAGCAGTATCCTCCTCCCTCATATCAACAACTTCAACTACTTGCACCACCTCAGAACCAACAGCAACAGCCTCCACACCCATCTATGCAACAGCAGCGTGGTCTGCACGCTGAACCGACTGAAGTATCCTCTGCGAATCCCACCATGGATTGTCTAGCCCAGCTTGTCAAAGGGCTAGCGGAGATGACCAAGCGGCTTGATGACCTGACCGCCACCCGAACTGCCATTCCGGCTTAGGTCGAAGCCAACCCCAATAATTTCAAGAAGAAAGAGCAGGTAGAAAGTAATGTCTTGTCCGTGTCAGAAAAGATATTACTGTGTATTCTAATGTCGTTACTCTCAGGTGCGGTAGGGCCTTGCCTCCGCCTGCTACAAAGATTGGGGTGAATAAAGAAACAGGTGGATCGTCATCATCCGCATCAGCCGTTCCAGCTCCAGGGGCGGGTGAGGAGGAAGAGGAAGTAGAAGCCAGTCCTGCCGTCGTGCATTTGCAGCAACCTCAGCAGAAAATACAAAAAAATCAGCAAAACCAAAAATACCAAAAAGAAGTTTGCAGCCGAAGCGAAGCCGCGCCAGCATTGGAGGAGCCGTCAGCAGCAGCCGATCCCGCACCAGCCGACGGAGCAAACGCTACCCTTTTTGATCGCCCTACAGCACCAGCATGCCAGGATACATTTTGTACTCCTTTTTGTAGATCGGATGTACAACATTCTATGGGCGATGATTTTGATGTAAATAAGAACTCTATTTCTCCTGCTCGAGATGTACATATTCCTTTTCCTCATGCAATAGAAAAATCCAAAAAAATTGCAAAACGAAAAAAGGCATTGTCTGATCCAGGAGTTGTGGACATATTAGACAAGCTGATTGTTGAGATACCCTTATTGAAGACCGTGGAGTACATGCCAGCTGTGAAGAAAGGGCTAAAGGAGGCATGTACCAACAAGCGTCGCCCAGCACTTGAGAACAGACGCAAAGATGTGGAGAAACACGTGCTATCCATGGCCACTGTTGCAGCCATCAGCAACCTCCCACAGAAGAAGCAAGACACAGGAGCACCTCTGATCAGTTGTGAGATTTTTGATCAGGTCTTCGAGCGCACTCTCCTTGATAGTGGATCCTCCATCAACCTTCTGCCCTCATCCATAATGCAAGAATTCGGGCTGGGTCTGCTCAAGCAGACACGCATGATCCTTCAGTTCGCTGACCGATCCGTCAAGCGGCCCTGAGGTCTTTTGGAAGACGTCGTCGTTAAAGTGCAGGAGATGCAATTCCCAGCTTATTTTGTTGTCCTTGATATGGACCCACCTACACCCTTGCTCCAGACTCCTATCATCCTTGGCCGACCATTCCTTCGTACTTCAGGTGTCGTAGTTGATTACGGGTCTGGCAAGATTACTTTCAGCTCGAACACCCAGCAGATCACGATAAACATGAACAGAGAGCTGAATGCCCCAACTGATGAGAGCCAGGCAGCATGTGAAGCAGACTGTGATTTTATTGCGGAGATCAGAGACTCAGCCTTATCATTGGACGATCCATGGACCCGAGAAATCCTCACTCTTGAGGAGGACTTGGAAAGCGCAGTCACCTTACGCACCGACGATTCTTGGGAGACAGATTCTCAGATGCAGGCGCATCTACTTGAGCAGTCACTCCAGACCGAACACGATCAGCTTAGCGCAGAACCGTTCGACACCTCACTGGGATCTCAACAAGATGATGAGGATGGTAGCAGCTTCAGAGAAGTACATCCCACCACCAGCATAGTCTCTCAAGTGACCGACAAGATGGACAGGTCAAAACCAGAACTCAAGCCACTTCCTGCAGGCCTGAAGTATGCTTTCCTTGCGGGTGAAGAACAGATGTATCCGGTCATCATCAGCAGCAGGCTGAATTCGGATCAGGAATCTCGTCTTCTCGAGGTTCTAGAAAAGAACCGCAAGGCACTTGGTTGGAGCGTATCAGACCTCCGAGGGATAAATCCAGCCTTGTGTTCACACCACATCTATCTGGAAGAAGATGCAAAACTGTCCCACGAATTTCAAAGAAGGCTGAACCCTAACCTTCGGGACGTTGTCATGAAAGAAATAACGAAATGGTGTGACGCAGGTTTTATCTATCCCATCTCCGACTCCAAATGGGTAAGCCCACTGCATGTAGTTCCGAAGAATTCAGGGCTTACCGCGGTTACAAATGACAAAGGAGAGGAAATTTCCACTCGGGTACTGACGAGTCGCTAAATACGTTGTTTAATTGGGTCACGTTGTAATACGTGTACTTAGCGATTCGGTCAGAACCGAGAGAAGATCTCCGTGAAGAGTGTCTCGGCTTAATTTATATCCCGGGCAAGTCCGGGGTCGAACTCAGGGAGGCAAAGGAACAACTTGAGTTTAATTTGAAAATGAAGATTTTAGATTTCCAATGCGGTTTTTTTTTATAATTTTTTATGCAACAAGAATGCAAATGCAAGTGAATTACAATACTAAGAAAACACACAAAAGGCCAAATTAATTTTAATATCAAATTAGTCCAATTTAGCCAAATTATATTTTTCTTAGAGTCCTAATCCAGAGATGAATGCAAGGTATTTTTTTGGAATTTTATGGGTTAAAATGCAACAACTAAAAATGCACACTTTTTATGGGTTTTTTCGCAATTTAACACACAAACAGTAAGCAAAAATTATGAAAAAATTATTGGAATGAAAACATGATGCAAGGAAGGTACAGTAATATTTTTGGATTTTTTTGACAAAATATGAATTTTTTATGGATTTTTAGTGAAAACAGAGTGGAAATGAGTAATTAATTCCTATTAAATCCACGTTGTCAAATTAATCAGAGAGCAAATTATCCCAAAATGATATTTTCATAAACAACCCAGGAGAATTGAAATTTTGTGAAAAGGATGTATGTGGATTTAATTAAAAATCAAATACCAAAAACACTCTACAAATTATTTCAGGCACAAGACATCTCCATTTTGGACGAAATTTGGGCAGTAAGTTAAGCACACTTCAAGGCATCACATATAATTTTTGTGGAATTTTTAAAGCAACCGTGTGTTAGATATGAATTTAAGAGTACTGAATGGGTAAAATATACAAAGTTTCAGTTAATCATTTTTAATTAATTACCCATGTAACATAAAAAACCAAATAAATACTCAAAACGTACACAATTAGTTGCTCAACACAGTGGTATTTTTCATTAAATATAAATATGCAAGATAGATGTCCAAATTAACAGGAGAACACAGGGGTGTTTGTGCAAATACAAAAGCTGAAACAAACAAACAACTATACAGAGGGACTTGATTGTAATATTCAAAACATGAAATATAAGACTTGCAATTTTTACAAATAATAAAAAAATGAAAAGAACCTTTCTTCTTCCTCTTTCGTAGACGCAGGAGGAGAACCCAAATGGGGTTCGAGGGCGGCGGCGGCTGCTGGGCGGAGCGGGCTGGTGGCGCCGGCTGCGCGCAGGCGGCGCACGGCGGAGGCGCGATGGCGCGAAGATGGGTAGCCGCTGGCGGAGGTGGGACAGCGGTGAGGGGCATGGTGGCACGGTCGGTGGAGCCACGGTTGGAGGGAGGGGGGCGGCGGCGGCTGCTGGGCGGAGCGGGCTGGTGGCGCCGGCTGCGCGCAGGCGGCGCACGGCGGAGGCGCGACCGCAGGTGGGGAGGAGGTGCGCCGGCGAGGAGGCGGTGGCGGTCGGCGCCAACCGCGGGTGGTGGCTGGGAAGGAGAGGGGCGGCGGGCGTGGCCTGCGAGCTTTTTTTTATTATTTTTTTGATTTTTTGATTTTTTTAATTCTTTTTTACTGCTGTAATAAAAAGAGAGATATTTTTTTGTTTTAATTTTTTAATTTTTTTTTAAATTTTCTTTAGACAGGAAATAAAAAACACAAACATATGAAAAAAGGATATGATGATGATGGTTATGAAGAATAAAATGATGGTGGTAAAAAAATAGAAAAACAAAAATGTGAGATAAACGAAAATAACAAGAGAAATACGAAGGAATACTTACCTGATTCTTCGCCGGATTGGCGGAGTAGCTACGCTAAACTCCTGTTGTCGCCTCGACCCGATTGGCGAGATAAAAATCGGAGAAGCTACACGAGCTCGACGGGGAACTCGTGACGCGAAGCGGAGCTCCGCGGATCTCACCTGAAGGAGGTCGTCGCTTGAGGACGATGCTTCGCAGCTGTCACCAACAAAACACTCCAAGCTCTCTCCTTATTCTATAAGAATGGTGGATGGGGAAAAATGTGGATGTGGAGATGATTATAAAGAGATGAATAATGGGAGTTAGAGAGGTGGTGGTGTTGAATGAGAAGTTAGATTATTGGTGGAGTTGAATGGGAGGTTATATGAAGAATATGGAGTGGAATGGAGGTTGAAAGAAGACTTGGAGGTTAATGGAGAAAGGGAAGTTATTGTAGAGAATGTTATTAAATAAATAAAAAACGAAATGAAATAAAGTAGGCTACTAAAAAGAGAAAATAAAATAAAGAGAAGAAAAAGAGTGGGGAATTTACAAAAAGAAGATATACAACATGTACATTTTTTTGTTTGCTTTTCTTTTTATATTTTTTTTGTCTTTTTAATAGTAGATATGTACAATCGGAAAATACAATAAAATAGTACAATCAAAATACAACACCACAATGGTTTTTTTTTGGATTTTTAGTAATTAAGAAAGATAAAATAAAAAATGAAGAAAGAAAGAATATATACATAATATACAATGTACATCTAGGTCCCAAAACCCAACTTTTGCAAACGAGCTCCGATTTTAATGAAACCACTTCCGTTGGATAGATAATTTTCTAACTTGAACTTTAAAAGTGAGTTTGGTGAATTTGGAGTTCATACGGAGTGGGAATTTGGCTTGAAAGTTGGTCTTTACGGCTTTTTCCCATTGGGATCTAGGAGCATTTATTTGAAGTAAAATGTGTTTTGTATTTTTGTATTTTTATAAACAATTTTATAAACAAGTTAGAGAAAGAATTAGGAAAAAAGGAGTTGAAATGAAATTATTAAAAATTCATGAAGTTTTGGGCTATTTACAAGTATAAAACTCCTTTATTTTTGCGGTTTTTTTAGTGTTAGTTATTTTGTACAATCTAGTATACATTAATTAATGTATTTTATTTACAAGAGTCATTTTGTTAGTTTATTGATTTTATTGACATTTATATGGGATTTTACTCATGGATTTTGCTAAGATTAAGATATTAAGATGATGAATCGTGGATTCATCACCCCCCTATACTTAAACTTTGCTAGTCCTCGAGCAAATAAAGAATGAATAAGTTGGGTTAACCCCTGACTGTGCATGTGAATACAAGACTTGATCCGTTCAAGAACTCTCGGTTTTAGAGATCCTAAAATTCTAAGCTGAACCAAGCTCTAGTCAAAAGGTATCCAATTTCCCTAATCATCAGACTCTCTTTGTATACATATATAGTAGGGATATGACTTTAAGTGTTGACCGCAGTTACAAGAGTAGAGTCACAACGTCACACAAGGTTCCAGTCCAAGAGACTCTCCTAAGGACCCGATCCTCAACACTAGGGAATAAACCATTTCTTGCATCCAATCCACCGTCTCTTTAGTTGTCAAACTTGAAAGTGTAGATGGAAGGCCAGTTGATGGAGGGTATAGGATTGTGTCATTTCTTCTCTCCCTCTCATTGGAACAAGGATCCTCTCGAGTGCCTTATTACTCAACGCATTTTTTTGGTGTTGATCAGTGCGTCCGTCAAGAGAAGTTGGAGCCGTCTGCACTTGTTTTTCTGGGAGTACACCGGGGTGTGTCTTTTTTGAGTATCTATTATACCTTCTACACCCAGACTTGTAGCATTTACGATGCAGAGCCCTTTTTTGGTGCAAGCCCGACTCCTGGTCCTAATAGCGGTGGTCCAAGTGGACACTTTTGAAATGGTTGGGAGCGCTCGCCTTTGGTGGAAGCTCTTTGATATTTGACTTTGTATGGAATGGGAGCTTTTCTTTGACATTTCATTGATTTGTAGTATTTTTGGCTAGCTCCACTGCTTTTACCAAGAGTTGGCGCACACTGATCAACATTTTTTTTATTTTATCACACCCTGGCACATAGGTAGATGTCAAGAGATAGTATAAGAACCATGTTCTCATACTGGCTAAAGATGCTGACACTCAGGTTTCATGAAGCCTTCATTGATTTTATCCCATCCTCGAGCATCATTAAATCAAGTCCAAACTCAAATCCCCCATCCCAGCTCCTCAGGTGAAATTTCAACTCATCTCATCATAACTGCAGTCGTGTATGTGAGGTGCTGATCATATTCTTAAGGTAGAGACTAAGCATGCAATATAGCACACAAATCTTTCAAACTAGGGAAATGTGAATAATTAAGTCCAAGACCCTAATGACTAAGGCAGGTTAACTCAAAATCTCAAGACCTCATAAACCAAGTGTTCTTGAACATCACTAGTCTTGTGTGAAAGTGAATGTGTCAGGGGTTAAACCAACTTATTAGTTAGTTTTTTTTTAGTTTTTTTTAGTGTTTGTTTTTCAAAAAGTTTTTTTTGACAAACAAAGGCAAAGAAGTTTTTTTTGTTAGAAAAGTTTTGCTTTTTTTTTCAAGAGTTTTTTTTGAAAGATAGGTAGATAAGAAAGGACTTTTTTTAAGAGGATTTTTTTTGAAAAGTTTTTTTTTGAAAAGTTTTTTTTCTTTTTTTTTGAAAATATAGATAAATAAGAAAGGACACATTTTTTTTGAAAAGATTTTTTTAGAGCAAATAAGAAAAGAGAACAAAAAACATTTTTTTTGAAAAGTTTTTTTAAGAGTTTTTGAAAAAGTTTTAAGATTTTTTGAAAAAGTTTTTTTTACCCACCCCATAATTATTGTATAATATATACAAAAATACATGAAAGTACGAGCTATGGGTAAAGTATATATATAATGTATACACGCCCCCTATACTTAGCATGTGCTATGTCCTCATGGCACAAGAAGCGAGAAAAAGATATAGCTCGTGCTAAGCGTAGGATGGCTAAAATAATAAACAGTATAGAAGTCGATCCGCCCCCCTATACTTAGGCTCTGGACAGCCTAAGTGTAGAAGAAGAGCAAAAAAATGGGGCGGACGAGGTCAAGAGGAGAAATGGATGAGTATGTACACACGGCGAGCATCGGCTCCCCCTATACTTAGGCTCTTGGTAAGCCTAAGTATAGGACAAGAGTAAGTGTAAGAACCGATGTGATCTGGAGAATATACAAAAAATGGCGAATGTACAAGAGGAATGAATCTTCTAAGATGTTGAATCTTGATTCTGCGTCTTCATGATGAGTAATATGATGTATCTGCTCTGTGCTCACTCTGCATGAAGTTGATGACCTCGACTTGGACTAACTGCTCTTTTGAATCAACAAAATGCTTCAACAGTTGTCCATTTACCACATGAGATTGTGCACCATCTGTGAGATCAGCTATCTCTACACTTCCATTCTCGTGCACTTTCTTAACAACAAAGGGACCCGTCCACTTAGATTTGAGCTTCCCATGGAACATCTTCAACCTGGCATTGAACAACCATACCTTTTGTTCAGGGACAAAGTCTTTGCACCTAATGTGCTGATCATGCCATCTCTTTACTTTGTCCTTATAAATCAAACTGTTGTCAAATGCCCTGTTTCGGATTTCCACGAGCTCATTCAAGTTCAAGTCTCGACAAAGCTTCCCTAGGTGACAACTCCAATTAATCTTCTTAATTGCCCATTCGGATTTATGAATCAATTCTGCGGGCAAATGGCATGGCTTGCCATAGATAATTCTAAATGGTGAAGTACCCAATGGTGTCTTGTAGGCTGTCCTATAGGCCCACAGAACTTGGTCCAAAAGCTGAGACCAGTTCTTCCTATCGGGACGAACCAATTTCTGCAAAATACTCTTCACCTCTCTGTTCGAAACCTCTGCCATGCCGTTGGACTGTGGGTGGTAAGGACTAGTAACTCTATGCTCAAATCCATAGTCCTTAGCTAAAGATCTCATATCTCGGTTCACAAAATGGCTACCCCCATCAGATATCAAAACTTTTGGCACCCCGAACCTAGCAATAATATGATCTCTCACAAACTTACAGACAGTCTTGCTGTCTGCGGTTCGGGTTGGGATAGCCTCCACCCACCTGGATAAATAGTCAACCGCCAACAATATGTACTCATGTCCTTGGCTGTTGGGAAAGGGACCCATAAAATCTATGCCCCATGCATCAAAAACATCACAAATAATCATCGGTTGCATAGGCATCTCATCTCTCTGTCCAACTGTCCCTCCCATCCTTTGACAGATCAGGCACGACCGTACAAAATCAATGGCATCTCTAAACAAGGTCGGCCAATACAATCCACATTGAAGTACTTTGTGAGCGGTTCTCTTTCCCGAATGGTGTCCTCTAGCCTCAAGTGAATGACAATATGTGAGGACACTCTGGTATTCCTCCTGAGGAATAGACCTTCTCCAAACACAATCCGATCCTTCGAAGAAAAGGAAAGGATCGTCCCAGTGGTATCTCCTTGAATCTGACTTCAGTCGATCAATGCTGCTCCTAGTCCAACCATGGGGAACCTGCTTGGAGACAAGATAGTTCACCATGTTGGCATACCACGGGAGTGAGTCAATAACACAAATTGACTCATCTGGGAAGGTTTCTCTAATCCGCTCATGATCAGGAGAATCCTTAAGTTCAATCCGAGAAAGGTGATCAGCCACAACATTCTTCACTCCAGGTTTATCCTTTATCTCCAAATCAAATTCCTGGAGGAGTAAAATCCACCTAAGAAGACGCGCCTTCGCATCCTTCTTTTCTATTAAATATCGAATGGCTGTGTGATCTGTATAAATTGTCACCTTAGAACCCAAAATATATGATCTGAACTTCTCGAGGGCCCATACTACTGCGAGCATTTCCTTTTCGGTCACTGTGTAATTCTTCTGTGTAGGATCTAAAACTTTGCTCGCATAATGAATCGCAAACGGAATCCCCTCTCGCCGTTGTCCTAACACAGCTCCTATAGCAAAATCTGAAGCATCAGTCATGATCTCAAAGGGGAGAGACCAGTCAGGAGCTTGTAGGATAGGCGAGGCACAAATCTTCCTCTTCAAGAGCTCAAAGGCCTTCAGACACCTGTGATCTACAATGAACTCTGTGTCTTTCCCTAAGAGCTCAGTCAGTGGGCGGGCGATCTTTGAAAAATCCTGAATGAATCTCCTATAGAATCCAACATGCCCTAAGAATGACCGCACTGACTTCACGTTGGTAGGTGGATCGAGTTTCTTTGTTTTTTTAGAGAGAGAATTATCTCAAAAAGATATTTAGATCTAAAATCCAGGAGAGTTGAAATTTCGCAAAAAGAAGATATACAACATGTACATTTTTTTGTTTGCTTTTCTTTTTATATTTTTTTGTCTTTTTAATAGTAGATATGTACAATCGGAAAATACAATAAAATAGTACAATCAAAATACAACACCACAATGATTTTTTTGGATTTTTAGTAATTAAGAAAGATAAAATAAAAAATGAAGAAAGAAAGAATATATACATAATATACAATGTACATCTAGGTCCCAAAACCCAACTTTTGCAAACGAGCTCCGATTTTAATGAAACCACTTCCGTTGGATAGATAATTTTCTAACTTGAACTTTAAAAGTGAGTTTGGTGAATTTGGAGTTCATACGGAGCGGGAATTTGGCTTGAAAGTTGGTCTTTACGGCTTTTTCCCATTGGGATCTAGGAGCATTTATTTGAAGTAAAATTTGTTTTGTATTTTTGTATTTTTATAAACAATTTTATAAACAAGTTAGAGAAAGAATTAGGCAAAAAGGAGTTGAAATGAAATTATTAAAAATTCATGAAGTTTTGGGCTATTTACAAGTATAAAACTCCTTTATTTTTGCGGTTTTTTTAGTGTTAGTTATTTTGTACAATCTAGTATACATTAATTAATGTATTTTATTTACAAGAGTCATTTTGTTAGTTTATTGATTTTATTGACATTTATATGGGATTTTACTCATGGATTTTGCTAAGATTAAGATATTAAGATGATGAATCGTGGATTCATCAGGTACCAACATCCTGGCGGGTGTGTGTTGACTACCGCCGTCTCAATGCGGCAACTAAGAAGGACCACTTTCCCTTGCCCTTCATTGATCAAGTTTTGGAAAGATTAGCAAGCAAGGAGTTCTTCTGCTTTCTGGATGGGTACTCTGGGTACAACCAAGTGGCGATCGCTCCTGAAGACCAAGAGAAGACTACCTTCACTTGTCCGTTCGGCACCTACGCCTTTAAGAGAATGCCCTTTGGATTATGCAATGCACCTGCAACCTTCCAAAGATGCATGTTAGCTGTCTTCGTCGAGATGGTAGGCAGTTTTCTTGAGGTGTTCATGGACAACTTCTCTATCTATGGGGATAGTTTCGATTCTTGTCTTGAGCACCTAGACAGAGTACTTCAGAAGTACCGAGAAGTCAATTTAGTGCTTTCATGGGAAAAAGAGCCATTTTATGGTCACTGAAGGCATTGTGCTGGGTCACGTCGTTTCCAAGCGTGGCATGGAAGTCGACCCGGCAAAGGTGGATGTCATTTCAAATCTCAAGCCACCTCAGTCAGTGAAGAATGTGAGGTCATTCCTGGGGCATGTGGGATTCTACAGGCGATTCATCAAGGATTTCAGCCGCATTGCCCGACCTCTGACAGAACTTTTGTGCAAAGAGACTGAGTTCACTGTTGATCAGTCGGTTCTCCTTGCTTTCAATCAGTTGAAGGAGCTCATTACTCAGGCTCCAATCTTACAGCCGCCCGACTGGTCTCTTCCCTTTGAGATAATGACCGATGCATCAGATTTTGCAGTCGGGACTGTTCTTGGGGAACGAAAAGAGAAAGCGCCATATGCCGTTCACTATGCCAGCAGAACATTAGATGAAGCACAGAGAAATTACACGGTGATAGAGAAAGAGTTGCTGGTTGTGATTTTCGCCCTCGAGAAGTTCAGATCCTATTTACTTGGACCAAAAGTCATAATTTTTACAGACCACTCTGCTATCCGGTACCTACAGCAGAAGAAGGATGCCAAGCCAAGACTGATTCGTTGGATCCTTCTCCTATAGGAATTCGATTTGGAAATCAAGGACAAGCCTGGAGTCCAGAATGTGGTAGCAGACCATCTCTCCAGAATAGAGTAGCATGAGCCTCCTCTGAACAATGCACCTATCACAGAAACCTTTCCTGACGAAGCCATCTTAGCAGTTAATTCTCTTCCGTGGTATGCAGATATAGTCAACTACCTCGCCTCTGGGGTAACATCAGTGGATTGGACGAAAAATCAGAAGAACAAATTCATGTCGACCATCCGATTCTACCAATGGGAGGATCCTCTTTTATTTAGGGAAGGAGCGGATTGCATTTGGCGCAGGTGCATCCCTCAGACAGAGCAATCTAGTGTCCTCGAGCATTGTCACTCGCTCGAATCTGGTGGACATCACTCTGGAGATCGGACGGCAGCCAAAGTACTTCAGTGTGGCTTCTGGTGGCCCACTTTATTCAAGGATGCAACTGAATTTGTCAAGCGATGTACTGACTGTCAGCGAATGAAAGGTACACTTACTGCCAAAGATTCAATGCCCCTGAAAATCATTCAGATAGCAGACGTTTTCGATGCATGGGGCATTGACTTCAGGGGACCTTTCCCTAACAGTCAAGGTTTTGAGCACATCCTTCTTGCCGTCGATTACGTGAGTCGTTGGGTTGAGGCTATCCCTGCTCGAGCCGCCGACAGCCGAACAGTCTGTCAGTTCCTGAAGAAGAACATCATTTCGCGGTTCGGAATTCCGAAAATCCTCATATCAGACGGGGGCAGCCACTTCATTAACAAAGAGGTCAAGAAGTTAACGAAGGAGTACAACATTGACCATCGTGTCGCGTCTCCTTATCATCCTTAGACCAATGGCATGGCAGAGTTATCAAACAGAGAAATCAAGACTATCCTGCAGAAACTTGTTAGGCCGAACAGAAAAGACTGGTCCCAACTCTTGGACTCGGTCCTATGGGCTTACCGAACCGCTTACAAGTCTCCCTTGGGCATGTCGCCCTATCGTCTTGTATATGGAAAGCCGTGCCAACTGCCAGTTGAATTAATTCACAAGTCTTTATGGGCAGTTAACAGTTGTAATTTGGACTCGCGCAAAAGTGGTCAGAAAAGAAAGGATGATCTGAACAGACTCTTGGAATTCCGAGACTATGCATACGATAACACATTGATGTACAAGGAGAAGGTGAAACGCTGGCATGACCGGCACATCAGACGAAAGACCTTTGACGTTGGACAGAAGGTGTGGTTATTTGATGCAAAGTTGCGAATATTCCCGGGCAAATTAAAGAGTAAGTGGACAGGGCCATTTCGAGTTTGTGAAGTGCGTGACAATGGAAGTATTTCCATATCAGAATTGTCCCCTGATACACAGCCTTTCGTCGTCAACGGCCAACTACTGAAGCCTTACTTAGAACCAGATGCATTCTTGGCCGTTGTGGACTCTATTCAGCTAGTGCAACATGATGACATCTCCACAACAGCTGCAGCATCAAAAGATTCAGACGATGTACTCCAACCACTGTCTATCTGATTTTCTTCTTTTCTTCTTTTCTTCTTCTCCTTTTCTGTCTTCCTTGTGTATCAAAAAGGTGCCGCCCTTGTAGACAGTTTTCTATACTTAGGACGTACTTTTTCCTAAGTATAAATTTTTCAAAATAAAAATAAGGTATTTACATAGTAGGGCTATATATAGGTATATATACAATATATAGATTTTTATTTTTGATTTTTAATTTGTTATTTTTATGCATTTTATTCCCATTTTATATTTTATTTATTTATATATAAAATTAGGAATAAAAGGGTATTTTTATTTTATTTTTATTATTTATATACAAGGGTGAAATAAATATATATGTACATGTATCTACATGGTATATGTACAAGGTATTTTGGGTTTTTAATTTTGTTATTTTTATTTTGTTTTTGTTTTAATGGTTTTTAATTTATTTATTTACATCATAAAATATAGAATATTTACAAATTTTATGGAATTTAATTTTATTTATTTATAAGGTAGAATAAATATAGGAGTGGCTATGTACATGATGAATATGCACATGTGAATGTTTTTATCTTTCTTTTTTTTTATTTTTCCATTTTTACTTTGATTTTTATATTTATAAATATATACAAGTATTTACAAGCCCATTTTAGTCTCTTTTTGGAGGAAAATATTTTTATTATATATATATTTACAAATATATTTACACACATGAGCCCCCTATCTCCCTCTACTTTAGCTTTTATGCGGTCAGGCCCATGCTGAGCCCTCCCTTGGGTTAGGTTGCTCAATATTTATTCTAAATATTTCCCTCTTTTTCTTTTTACTCTTTATTCTTTTATTTTTGCACAAAAACATGCTAATTATTAATTTTTACATCAAGCATGATTTTGGTAATTATTTGTATTTACAAACATATACATGCATTTGCAAAGGTTTTTGTAGCTAAAATATAAGAATAAAGAGTGATGAATGGGTATTCATCAGTCTCCTCGTCTTGTCTATACTTAGGAGTATCTTACCCTAAGTATAGGGGGAGACAATTTGAGTACGATCTGTGTATTCCCACCCTTGACCCTCCCTGCTTTTTGTACAGTCTGCTATACTTAGGATTACTTGATCCTAAGTATAGGGGGACGGTCAACTTCTCATTCATTCATTTTCCATTCGTATGTTCTTTCGACCTGTCTATACTCAGTACGAGTTATGTCTTTGCTTTTCCTTTCAATCTATGAGGACATAACTCAAGTTAAGTATAGGGGGGTCGTATATACCATGTATATACTATAAGCCATAACTCATACTGAAAAATAAAACATCAACTTAATCTAAAAAGCAATAAGTAGTTCTATAATAATGAAAGATGATTGTGAGCTCCTCAGACTCTTTGTACTTATACTAATTATTAAATCAGAAAAAGTGTTCTGTGTAAAAAGTTTTCTTTGAAAAACCTTGTGAAAATTGTTTGAAAAATAGTGTGTACAAATATTCAACCTTTGAAAAATCAATTTTGGGTGTAAAAATTTATTATCTTTGAGTGAAATCAAAATGTGTCAAATTGTGTGCAAATGATTGTAAAATGGATTATCAAATTGTTTTG
Source organism: Ottelia alismoides (assembly GCA_037367405.1). Classification (NCBI taxonomy): domain Eukaryota; kingdom Viridiplantae; phylum Streptophyta; class Magnoliopsida; order Alismatales; family Hydrocharitaceae; genus Ottelia; species Ottelia alismoides. The sequence goes on along the minus strand of JAZKJV010008355.1, from coordinate 25,122 downwards.
AAAAACATATCTATGCTGTGTAAAACCTATTGCAAAAATCATTTTCAAATATGTGAACATGTTTGTCAAATTAGATTAGACTAGTTTTCAAAACTCTTGTGAAAATGACTCTTGAATAAGTCTGAGGAGTCTGCACAAAAATCTCTCATTCGAAAATAAGGATTAAGCCCAAATAAAACTTTCAAAGAACCAAAACCATATTGTACATCAAACATAGTTTTTCTTCCTTTGTATATACGGATTAATAAATCAGGTTAGATATCTATACAGTATGATTTGAAAAATAGTGTGACTTGTTTTGAAAAATTTGCTGTGAAATGTTTTCAACTTATGTGAAAATGTTTGATTTGCAAAACTTTTCTTTGAGTGGAATAAAGGATTTGAAAAACCTATGTGCAAATGTTTTGAAAACTGTTTGTCAAAATTATTGTGAAAATTGTATATATATAGTGTGAAAAATCCTTGCAAAATAGTTTTCAAATGTGTGTAAATGATTGCAAAAATTATTGTGTACTATAGTTTGCAAAAATTATTTTCAAACTAGATCTGAAGAATAAGAGCACCATTACAAATACTTGTAAATCATAAATAAGACACATACAATTCTTTCTGTACAATCCTAAATAAACTACTTCATTCAAACCTGTAAAGTCTTTATAAACTCATACATTTTGTAAATAAAGTGGCACATCGTGTAAATAATTGTATGTACTTTTCGTATGTGTCAAGATTTTTTTACTTGCAACAAAAAAAAATTCTTTGTGTAAAAACATTCTTTGATTCTTTTAAACTCTTTGTGAATAATTGCATCATTCATTGTGCATAGCATAAGCATACCATTCATATTCTTTTTGAGTGAGCTTGATGATTGAATCAGTCTAATAAAGTCTCAAATTGGAGCTTGGTTAGACCTTACTGCACCTAACTGCACTGGAACCTTATGGGAACTAGGTTTAAGGTACTTCAGGTCTATTCAGACTTAATTCTTTGAGAAAGCCGGGCTGGGTTCAAGTCACCTCAGTGGACTAACTAGAACTTTTCGAAACACACGCATGACTCTTGTCGGTCGTGACCTAACTTGGACACTTGCACCTTTCACTTGGCTCAACTCAGTTGGAGAGGTGAGGGGGTTGGATTTGCCAGTCTGAGACGCACACGGGTGGAAACATTCGTCCTCGTCTAGGGAGGGAAGTGCACCCCAACCTGGTCCAGTTTCAATGAAGTCGAATGACGGGAGAGTGTGGGTTGCAATAAAGCTTCAAAAGAGGGATAGTCTACTGGCTCAAGAGGAAAATTTCTTGTATATATGCTGCACCATGTAGATATGTTGTACAGATGCACTTGAAAAAAAAATGAATGCGAAAAGAACTCCAAAAAAAAGTGGTGGGTCGGATTGAAAATTTAATAACCCCACTGGAGTGTATATAGTCCAATAAAGCAAAAGCTTATGGTATCCATGTTACATCTCATGAAGCTTGCAGCGGGAGACTTAGCTACACTGGTTGGGCTCCCAAAATTCTATACCTCTTATTCCCCCTCTTCTTGAGCCGGTTGCACTTGAACTTAGAAGGGAATATCCCGCTCCTCGACGGTAGAGGGCTGGATTGGGGAATCATTGGGTTGTCATTCTGGAGAAGTCAGTTCCTTTGTCATTTCAGTTGGGAAGAGCCACTACCACTTACACTGTACAAGTCAGCTTCATAGTCATAAGGGTTTGCGTATGACGTATGCTAGTTCTGACCTGGCTATTGAGGTGATTTGAACCAAGTTCTGTGACTCTCGAAGGCTGTTGTGTTTTAGAGCTGGTTCCCGACTAGGTTCCACACACATCTACACTCAAGGTCTAGCAGGGGCTCCAAATTCTGATTTTGTACAGACATGCATTGCACTGAAAGCACCCTTATTCACTCTATCCTTCTTTAATTTTCCTTTTTCTTTTCTTCATTCTTTTTTGTACTTATTGCATAAGTGTTTGCTAGGGACTAGCAAAGGCAAGTACAGGGGGGTGATGAATCTCCATTTCATCACCTTTATTCTATCATTTTGGCCTCAAAAACTCCAGCAAATGCATGTAAATAGCATCAAATTGAACATAATAACATTCATGATTCATTGTATTAATTACACATTAAATAAGGTGTTTAATGCCAAAATTATAGAATAAAGGGAAGACAAGAAAAAGGAGTAAAATATTGCAAATATTTTATGACCCTAACCCCGAGACCAAGGCCAGCATGGGATTGGTCGACAAGGAATAAAGTAGGGGGAGATAAGGGCCAGTACATAATAACTACCTCATTTATCCATGCATTTTTTACACCTATTTTGTACATAATTATTTATTCATCAAATAAAGCAACTTTGTTCATGAAAGTTGTAGAGAATAATGTAAATAAAAATATAAAATTGAGTTTGTGTAAAAATAATACTCAGTGCACATTTTATGCACAGAATAAAAAGCTAAAATCTCAAATTCACAGACCCATATCTTGCAAATAAAAACTCCAAAACACCCAAACTCACCTTTAATTGTATATAGCTTTCCAAGAACTATTTAATAAAATTGGTTTCATAATTTTTGGAGTCCATCTGCGAAAGTAAGGTTTTTGGCCCCCATTGGGCAACCCGCCTGATTTAAATATTCAATATATTCCTTGTCTATTATTCTTATCAAATTATATTTTTAGAATTTTGTGAATAATGTATATAATACATGTGTATACTAAAATTAGACTAAAACTAAAAAGGATTAATAAAATAAAATAAGCCTATGCAAGTTAGTAGGCAAAATACCTATGACCAAGAATGTATATAAATAAAAAGGGAAAACACTCTTTAATTTTTCTCTTCTTTTATATTTTTATAATAATGTAAATAATACATATAACCTATTAAAAATGCAAATCCAAAATAAAAATCAAGAAAATACATTAAATAAATTAAGTACACAAAATACATAGGTAAATTACCAAGAAGAATACCTACACATACATATACCTATTTATCTAAAAATAAAAATAAACTCATAAAAATTAAAAAAAACCTTTATACTCACAAAAATAAATTATAAATTTATAAAATAAGCCAATAAAATAATAAAATAAAATAAATAAAAAAATTAAAAGAAATAAAATACATGTAAATACACACATATACATTTTATTAAAATAAAACTATAATAAAACACTTCAAAAAATTCAATAAAAATCGTAAATAAATACTACATGAAATAATACACATTTTTTATTTTTTAAGAAAATGCTAATAAAATCATTTACTAGGTTAAATAAATCAATTTCTAATAAAATTTCCTATTTTAGCGTCTAGTGGCCGACGTGGACCAATGGGGCGCCGGCCCTTGTTGACCGCCCGGTCAATTGTCCCATCTGGGACCTGGCGCTTCTGAACTGTCAACTCCCCGGATTTCTTCCCGTTTTTACGGCCATCCCGTCCATCGATCGAGCTCGCTTCCTTCACAAGAATTGATCTCTGATCATCACATATGCCCGCCGATAATTTGGATCAATTTGATACCCATTGGATCATGCAATAATCGCCGGTCAATATGGCACCATGCCAATGTCTATAAATAAGAAGCTCCGCTCCCTTCCTCAAATTTGGCCAATTTTAATCCAACCAAAAGCCTTGATCTCATTCCTGGAACGTTCCTCGTGACAGGGGGAGTGCTCCAGCGCCTCGAATCGGTCGGAGGAAGGGCAATTTTGACGCGGCGGAGCTCCGACGTCCGTCCTGCTCCCTGGTGGCCCCCAGGTATAAGAGCTGCTCTTTTATCACTTTTTAGTTAGGTTTTAATGCTAGCTCTTGATTCTAGTTGTTAGATTAGTCTTTAGTTAATCCCTTTAGCTTAAAATCAAAAATTCGAAGTTCGTCGGAGCTCCGTTCCGGCGACTTCTTCACCGTGATCCTGCCTATGTCCGACCGCCACGTTCATCCCATTTCATACCCCATCATTTTCTCCATCGATCGCACACATTTGCTTAACCCAGGACCCCTGGTCTTGGCGAATCGGAGCTCCACCTCCGCCGTTCGTCGGAGCTCCTCCGCCTCACTCCATTTCGCTGCAGAGCTTCAAAACCCCGGGTCGAGGAGGTAGCCCTCGCTCCCCCGGTTCTTCCTATGTAGGTTAAACGAGGGAAGAGGCCCATCTGGGCTCGATTCAAGCCAGGAAGAGGAGGTCTTGTTCTTCATCAACCTCGTCTGAGCCATTCCGACCTCCAGGAACCATGATGAGACCAACAGTCGACGCGGAACGTCACCAGCTACGAGCGGAGCACTTCAGCAGCGAGGGAGACACCCGAGCGAGCCAAAGCTTCACGATCGAAGCTCGCCGGGGGCGAGCTTCTTCCTTGTTCGTCCAGGCGCCTCCAGCGCCGTTAGATCAAAGGAGTCGGCCCGGATTGAACCATCACCGTCAGATGAAGCCTCGCATCAACCGTCCTATCAGCGAGCCTGATCTAATCTCAGCCGTCATATGCGAACCGTCATCGGCCGACGAGAGCGCGACGCGTGGCGAGTGGATGAAGGGCAGCTGTCGGATAGCGCGCCTATTAGGGGTAAATATCAGATACAACCCCCAGCCTTTTTGTATTTATGTTTTAATTCTATAAATAAAAATCCCCGTTGTAAATAATTTGTAAAAATTGCAGAAGGACCCCTGATGTTTTTATATTTGCGTATTAGTCCCTCCACACCTCACGTGCAGTACCCACGTGAGGCGCGTGATTTTTGCATTTAAACCCCGCCAGGTTTTATTAATTGTTCAATGGCCCTGAAAATAAAAGTATATGTTTATTTCTGTTGTAATTTTTGCATGGAGGCCCCTGAGAAATATTTTAATTGCAAAAATACCACTGTCAGGCCATAAATTTTTGTATGCTTTGTCCATTTATTTTGTGCTTCATATTTCCTTGAAAAATTTTGCAAAAATGGATATAAGCTCTTGTTAGTGTACCCTTGCATGCTATCTTTTTAGTTTTTAATTTTGTTGCATTTTTGCATTTATTAAAAATCAAAAACATGCCTTTTAATTACTGTCTAACTTATAAAATTCCAAAAAAATATTAAAAGACCTCGAAAAATTCCAAAAAAAATTCCCTAGTATATATTTTGACCTATTTTAGTGTCAGTCCAAACATCCCTAAAACTCAAAAGAAAAATCTTAAAAACTCAAAAATACCCAAAAACTTAAAAAATATATATATAAGATCAAAGAAAACTCAGAAAAATGCAAACTCAGTTCCTGTTGCTTCTATATTTTATAGTCTTTATTTGAAAATTAGTGTGGGAAAATTTTGAGGCTGTTTGCTATTTTTAATTCCTATTTTTCTTACAGCGAGACCCTATTTCCCTGTTCTCTCTTATTTTTTCTATTTAAAAATACCAAAAAAATTCTGAAAATTTCCCAAAAATCACAAAAACAGTAGAAAATCTTGAAAATACCAAAAAGGTTTTATTTCTGAATTTTTGACCATTTTTGTATATTTTTGTAAATATTATAACTCCCCTATATATATTACCCTATAAAAAAAGAGAAAATGATAAAAAATGATGCATATCTATATACATTTATATATATATTTATATCTATTAATATATGACATTCTAAAAGTAAAATATATAAAAAAATATAAAAAAATTAAAAAAACCCACGAAAATATGCTTCACATAAGGATGACTCTGTGGTATATGCACATCTTAGGCTTATGCATTTTTGTATTGCTCTCTGTGGTTCGACCTCTACATGCTTGTTCACTATACATTTTTTGGTAGAGTAATAAAGATTAATTCACATTTTTGAGCTTAATTCGTTCATTCTTTTATTGTGGGTTAATTGCTTAATAACTGACGTTCTGTGAGCGGTCGCCTCAGCGACACTTTACATATATTATTGTGACCCTCGCAGAATGCCTGGTTATCACATGGCTGTGAAGCTTTTGATCGACATACCAGATATTACAAATATACCGCGAGCAATTGAGGTGAGCACGGTGGATGGAGTCTTTGAAGTAACCTTTTCACCGGTCTCTCAGTTTCGATCGACTAAATTCATCCACTACAATACTCCTCTAGTGGATTCAACCACACTCAAAAATGGTCTCGGAGCATTCAATCTGGAGGAAGATATACAGGGAAAGTCAAACAAATGGTTGAGAAAAAAATCTGCAAACAGGACCAATTGTCGAGCTTTTGAATGAAAGATTTAATCTCTGTCCTGGAAATGATTGGGAGAGAATCAACTTAAATGTCGTCCCTTTCCCGACACAAAGAGGCCCATCTACTGAGAAACATGCAAACTACGTGGAGGAGCCCACAAGGGTGCATCTGGAGCGCGCACTTAATTGGTTGGAGCAAAAGGGTCAACCAATAAACCTGTTGATATGGGAACACATCAAGAATTTACCAATCTCGGAGGTCCAGGAATCGGGTAACCTTACAATGGAGACACATATACAAAACGCTTTAAATTTGGTAGTGGATCTCACCCCTACGCAAAAAGAAACTCCATCAACAACACCAGACAAAATTGGGACGAAAGGCAAAGGTATGGAAAATCCTTATTTACCGTCAGACAATATTTTGAAACCTTCAAAAGATTCACTTATGGAGGCAGATAGAGTTAGAAACCTCCTAGAATTTTTCCGTTTCGCGTTTCAAGATGATACAGAAAAAAATAAATTTATTACTGAGCTATGCAATGAATAAGTGTATTACTTAAAGTGGAATAAGAGCTATTCTTCTCTAAAAGATCTGAAAACTTTGAAGCGTTCAAATACTATACATGAATAATGGAATTTAATGTGTTGAGTTGGAATATAAGGGGATTGGGAGGGCCAAGGAAAATTGGCAGATTGCAGAATCTAGTAAAAAACACAGCATTCATGTCATTTGCCTGCAAGAGACAAAAACAACTATCACTCCAACACTTCCAATAAACTCTCCAATGGAAAGACCTCATTGGCATGCAAACGGGCTTGGGAATACTTGCAGAATTATGACCGGTTGAGATTGCCAAAAGATCTCTGTGGTAAACCAAATAGACCACCCTCTCTTCAGTTTATTTGAACTCAAATTGCTACAAAATAACTTGATTTGTCGACTCATAAATATTTATGGGCCGCCGAGAGATGACAGGAAAAATGATTTTCTTGACTCTCTTGACTCCTTAAATTTTGGGAATATCCCATCGATTTTGGTGGGTGACTTCAACCTGCTTAGAAATAGAACAGACCGTGTCTCGAACAAACCACTAAAAATGTTTGACAAAAGATTTGATAGGTGGATAAACCGCTCAAACCTTATTGAGCAAAGTGAGAGAGGGACAACTTTCACATGGTCTGGATCTTCAGATTGCGAATCGTGGGCCATTCTCGATCGTATCTTGATGGACATACACTTTCACACAGCTTTTCCTTGCGCCCAAGCAAGGAGATTACCAAAAACTTTTTCTGATCATAACTCCTTGTTACTACGAGGAGGATCAACTAGATTATCCAATCGTATCTTTAGGATAGAAAACTTCTGGTTACAAAGGGAGTCTTTTATGACCATGGTTAATGATTCTTGGACAAATGAGGTTATCTCCGACAACCTTTTCCACAAATGGGCGGTCAAGGTGAAAAGATTGTGTGGTTACATGAAGTTCTGGAGCAGACAACAAATACTGGATATAAATAAAGAAATAGCAAGAATTGAGGAAGACATAAAGAAGGAGGAGAAGGTATTAATATCGGGTCACAAGGAAGCAACTGGAAAACTAAAAGATTTGTACAGTAAGCTGGAATCTCTTAGAAATGATGAGAGAATGATTTGGGAGCAGAGAGCAAAGATAAATTACATACAAAAAGGTAATGAGAATATTAAGTTCATGAAAACAATGGCATCCAAGAAATCGGGCAGAAACCTAATCATGGCTTTGAAAGATGAAAGGGGGGCATAGTTCAGGGTAGAGAAGAGATCACAAGGGTTGTGGTAGATTTCTATACGAAGTTATTTCAAGATGAAGAAGAAGGGACGACTGATGGCCCAGTGGTGGAAATACCTTTGGATCTAGTAATCAAATTAGAGGACCCATCAATCTTTACAGTCCCAATATCTCTAAGGGAAATACAAGACACCATTAGAACATTCAGAAACAACAAAGCACCGGGACCTGATGGACTCACAATTGAGTTTGTAAAGAAATGTTGGCACTTGCTAAAATCTGATTTTATGGACATGGTATCAAATATACAGAGTGAAGGATTTAAAACATCGGATTTCAGACATTTAAACAACACCCTTGTTTCTTTAATCTATAAGAAAGGTAGAATGGAAAACATAGAAAACTATTGACCAATTAGCTTGATCAATTTACCGATACGCATAATATCCAAAGTAATAGCTAATAGATGGCATCCTTTCTTGCAAACAACATACCACCATCCCAATGTGCGTTCTTGAAGAACAGATCCACAACGGATGCCTTCCTGGTTACATCTTCGATTGTCCATGATTGGAATAGAAGGAAAATTAAGGCTCTAGTGTTGAAAATAGACTTCAGAAAAGCATTTGATACTTTAAAATGGCCCTTCGTCCTAGAAGTGTTGAGGGTGGCAGATTACCCTACAGTTTTCATCAAGTGGATTACGACACTTTTGAAAACTACCGGTATCTCGTTTAAAATCAATGGAACTTCCTCGGGATTCATTCACCCTAAGCGAGGAGTCAGACAAGGAGACCCACTCTCACCCCTTCTCTTCATACACTCAATGTCTGTCCTTGACGCGATGCTGCTCAAATTAGTAAAAGGAGAAAAATTCCGGGGATTCATGAGAGATGGAATGCAAATCCAGATTACTAATATCCAATTTGCAGACGATCTACTCATCTTCCTGGAATACCAAGACGAGAGCCTCAAAAACGTAATCACAACACTAAAAATCTTTGGCAAAATGTCGGGCCTTCGCATCAGCGAAAAGAAAAGCTCCTTTTATCCGATAAACTTGTCGGATGATGAAAATACTAAGGTCAAGGACATACTAAATTGGTCTGAGGGTTCTTTTCCTATGGAGTACCTTGGTTTCAAAATAGCGAAGCATAGAAGGCTGATGAGAGATTGGTCATCCACCGTTGATAAATTTGCGGCAAAACTTCAAGGTTGGAAGTCCAAGATTCTACCACTACCGGCTAGGATCAATTTGCTAAACTCAGCCTTAACACCAACCATAATACATGAGATGTCATGTTTGAAGATGCCGGAGGGTATTGTTAAAAAGATTGACAAACTTAGACGAAACTTTTTATGGGGGGCCGAGGAAGACCTCAAAACAAAGGCTAAGGTGGCATGGTCAAAAGTAACTAGGCCTAATCTAAATGATGGTTGGGGAATTATTAACCTCCGATCTTTCAATAATGCACTCTTAACAAAATCGATGATTCGCATTGCAGACTTTGTGAGACCATGGGTATCATCAGCGATTAGCTTCTCGCACTTCAAAGGTGGTCCCATAACACTTTCTTGTACCCCTAAGCGTTCGCACTCACTGGTTTGGAAATCCCATATTAAGGGTTTCAAAACACTTCTACCCGTGCTCCATAAAAAACTCGGTGATGGATCTCTCTCATCATTGTGGAAAGACCATTTAGGAGGCTCATGTTCACTAGAACACTCCTATCCGCTCATCATGCCATACATCAAGAATCGCTTAATATCTGTAAAAAAGGGACTAAACTCGTGACCGGCAAGATTCAACTGGTTTAAAGCCCTACAAAATAAATTACCTTTAGCACTCGCGCATGAGGGAGTTAGATTGAAGGAGACACTGACAAATGTATTCCACCATCTACTCGGGGATGAAATAGACAAAACAATATTCCCCACCATCTCACCTAACAAAAAAATTCCACAACAAAACAATTATACTACCTCCTTACAGACGGGGGTAACAGATCAATAGTCTACTCATTATTTAGAAAATGGCCTCTGGAACCAAGAGCCTACTATTTCATTTGGATGCTGGCACATAATAAGATTACAACACAAGACTCTTTCGAAAGATGGAAAATACCGTGGGTAAACAGGTGCTATCTATGTAATAATGGACTAGAAAACTATACATACCTTTTCGATGAATGTCAAACAATTATAGATATATTTCTCTTATGTCACATGGAACCAAACTTTAAGGAATTACTTAGCATGCTGTATTTGAATCAGACCATGAACTTCACGGATAAAAAGGGTAGAATTCTATGTTTTAAGATTACTGTTTGGTGGCAACTTTGGAAAAGTCTATGCAGACTCATCTATGAAGGAATACCTATAGACAAACATAAATTATTCTTGGAAGCTTGCATCATATGCGAGACAAGGATGGGCACGCAAGAAGGAGATATATCGTCCAGGCTAACATCTTCGGGACAAGAATAGAAATTATCTTCACTCCACAACTATTACTAGATGCTTATATTCATCTCCTGATAGTATTATGAACTATCACTGTATAACTTGCTCATAACTATGATATTGTCCAGCTAAAGATATCTCTGCGCTCCAGGAACCAAATCCTCCAAGCGCACATAGTGGAAGTTGTCTTGAGGCCAAATGACATGTTGGATGCGCGCTGCTGAAGACCACAGATGAAGATTGGTTCTTTTGGACAGTTATCTTTATTAGTATCAATCTAGTATGTTTAGTTTTATGTTATCTTAAACTTTATCTAATGACTGTTTTTTGTTGCGACAGAGGGCACTGTGTATTCCCCCTTTTATGTTTCGGCCTGTATTAAAACACTAACTTGCTATGTGGTTTTAAGATGAATGACTATGAATCGTTTTATGGAAAAAAATATTGATTGTTGATATATAAATCAATCCCATCAAATATATATCAGTATAATACACTTTATAGACAGCTAATTTACATGACACATTCGTTTGACATATGCAGCAAGAGTATTTTATATTGTGATCGTTTAGTTCGTACGTTTATATTTTCAAGGAAACATTTTAATAGAGATTATAATATATGGGAAATTGTGGAATTGGTATCCCCACGTCGTTGGCACGTATGGCATATGGAAGTCGTGTGAGCCTCCAACTGTCGCTTCTAATGGACATGTTAGAAGGAATTGGCGAGCATCGTTGTTGAAAAGCTTCGATTTTGATCTGAACCAATCAATCTCCGGGCCTCCCCTAGTCTAAGATGTGGCCTTTTGTTAGGAAAGGACCTTCAGGTTTCTCCTCCAGCTCAACCGCAGAGGAGGTCACCCACGGAATCGATGGCACGGGCCTTACTGCAGTTGTTACAGGTTGTTAATCATTCTCGTCCATTTCCGGTCATTTCAATTGTTTTGCATTATTTTTCAAATATTCTTGATCGTAAAGTGTTCGATGAAAATCCCAAGTCAATCCTGTAGTGGACTGTCTTTATTTTGATTGTTATTGAGAAAAGCAAGGAATCGTGCCAATAAGGTCTTTTGTGGAAATCACAGGAATCTTCTTTTATATCGAGGGATTCTTGAGGAAGAAATCTAAAAATGAGGAAACTATTACATTTGAATTGAAATTGATCCTGTTGTTTTGAGAATAAAGTATGAATTTATTTGAAAATACGAGACCATTGGATGTCTATGGCAAGTTTATTCTGTTCTGGAGGATTTTCTATCCACAGGTTTCTGGCATCAAATTGCTCGATGGAATCTGTTTCTTTGCTCGTCATTTTTTCCGCCTCTGTAAGGCTTTCCCACATAAATCATTACGCGTCCTAGCTTGATTGCCTTTTGTATTGTGTATCGTTTGATTGTGTGAAAAATCCCCAACATTCTTCAGAATAATTTTGTTCAGTTAAGATTAATGTGATGACTTGATCTTATACGTTAAATTATTTTTAAAAGTTCTTACTGACATGTCTGTTTTGATCTAAGTTAGATGACATTAAAAATCCAGACTGCTCTTGGTACACTTCGATGTTCTCCTAATGGGTGCTATAAACTTGGAGTTGTCACATCCTATATCATCTTAATGCAATATTCCCTCCTGGGTTGAAATCATTTTCACAAAGCTTAGCTTGAGTTTGATGCGTACTTAGTGAAAGTAAATGTCTGCAGTATTTCCTTCTTAGGCTACTAAACAATTAGTAGACTTTTACGACAAGATGCTTTTTGAGGGTAATGTTAAATTTTCTACCTGATGGTTTCGTTTGTTATATTTGCTATTTCTAGTTTTAAGATAATTTAAGATTCTTTTCTGGATGGTTGTGTTTGTTGTGATGGAAACTTTTTGAAAGTTGCCAGTTGATATAATTTCAGGGGCATCATCTGGTATTGGTGCTGAAACTACTCGTGTTCTCGCAATGCGAGGTGTTCATGTAGTGATGGCTGTCAGAAATATTTCTGAAGGAAACAGTGTAAAGGAAACTATTATCAAAGACACTCCTGCAGCCAGAGTGGATGTATTGGAGTTGGACCTCAGCTCATTTGCTTCTGTAAGGAGATTTGCTTCAGATTTTGATGCGCTAAACCTTCCGCTCAACATTCTCATGTAAGAAAGGAAACATGAAAAGCTAACTGTACCCCTTTGGTCTGCTTACTAATTTTATGATCCTATCTGATAATCACTATTTAGTATTTTTTTTAAAGAAAGTAAAGAAATCATCACTAACTAATTTGATCATTGATTCTGCACTGAAGCAACAATGCAGGTGTTATGGCCACCCCCTACTTGCTCTCGCATGATGACATTGAGCTGCAATTTGCAACAAATCATGCAGGCACTGATTCTATTCTGTTTCCACTATATAAGTAGTTATATTTGTTAAGTCAATTTGCTATTTATACCTGGTTCTCATGGACAACGTGCTACTGCGTCTTAAACTAGAATTTAATATATGCCTTCTAATTTTAGAGAGAACCCTATGCCCTCATGAGAACACGCATTCTAAAGATACCCTTATTCATCAATATTATTTTAATGTTTCAAAGGTTTCATTGTGCATTAAAACTTGGCTATCTACAACAAAAAAAAATCTTCGTCTTCTGATTTTAGAGAAACCCTATGTGGTCTCATGAGAAAAGGCATTTTGAAGTTAGCCTTATTTGATATTCTTTTAATGTTTCAAAGGTTTCTTTGTGCATAAGATCATGTCCACTTAAGAACATTTCCATTTTGTATGTAGGGAAAATGGACAACAAAGCTGAATTGAATATTACTTTCATAAGCTTGCTCTATTGGTGGACTTTATCTTCCTCTTCAGTATAGTACCTTAATAAGCTTGTCATGTTGAATGAATTCTCTTCTTCTTCAATTCATTGTCATTGACAAATTTTCGATATCTTTAAAAGAAATTCATGAAAATGAAGACCCTTAGGGGTATTGTCAGAATTATTTAGCCTATAAAGAATGTATAGTGTGGGAGTATAAAATTCAACCTTGTACCTCAGGAATCTAGCAAGTTTTTTAGTATTAAATGAGGCCTAGGACCCTTTGTTAAGAAAAAGATGTATGGGTCGATAATCCAAAGTATTCAGACCCGTTTCTATTTTTTGTTTTCTTTTCATTTATCCATAGGCATATTCATTTTATAAAAAGGATTTGAGCCGATCGATGAACAACTTGGTATTAGATTCGTTTTTCTAGAACAGAGCCTTGATCTGCTTTCCTAGAACACTCAATCTAGCCATTAATGCTCCCACAATGATCGTCGTCCTAGAACTCACTTCAATGGTCTGGTTGTAGAGCAGTGTGCCTATCACCTAAAGGACCAGAGTTCAAACCCCCCACTCCCACATATTTACCTATTAAAAAATGATTGTCATCCTAGAACCGTTGGAATCTAAGAAGCGGAAGCATAATCGATAAACAGAGCGAAATATAAAGAAAGTTGAAACATTGACACAAATTTATATGGAACCCTACTCCCTATGGAGCGGGATGAAACCATGGGAGAAGGCCTCAAAGGGCCATATGTGTCTATTAAACTTCTCAATGAGTACATGGGGTGAGGGGCTCCTTATATAGATCCTCAGACAGACCGAAGTCCCACTGCTCATCCATGTGGGACTAAATATGAGTGGGACGGTAACTGGATCCTGGAGGGATCCAATTACCTCCTCTATTACATTCTCCAACACTCCCCCTCAAGCTGAAGTTGAGAAAGCTGCAGCTTGCAACAAAAAGAAAGTATACAACACATCTTTACACGATGCATCACAAGAAGAACACATGCATGCTGCTGGTAGAGGACCTCGCACGAGGACGAGTCTGCGGCTTTCAGGCCATCGGAACGTATCTCTGCTATGCCTGTAGAGCCGCTGCGATATCAGGACACCAGAATGTATCTCTGTCGTGCCCGGAGAAGAATCGCTGCAGAAGAAGCCCAACACGGTAAACTGATCGGGTCGTAAAAGAAGAAGTATACGCCCTGATGAAGAAGTCGATGCTCGGTGAAGACGGATGATCGCAATAATAATATGGAGTGCTGGTCTGTCAGTCGTGGACGTGCAATAGTCATGAAGAATCCACCTCTGACCCCCCTTTCTCCCGTACTTGATAGAATAAAGAGTGTGGATTAAGTTAGGAGAAACAAAACATGCATTTTTTATCACTCTTTTTTTATACTTCATTTTCATTTTTTGTGCACAATTCAATTTTTTTACAACTTTTTTTGATTTTTTTCTTTTAAACTTGTGTACGGCTTCTCTCTCTCTCTCTCTGTACGCGCCTTTTCTCCTTTTTTTTAAAAATTAAACCGTCAGCCCACTTGGGCTCTTTCTCCTTCCATTTTTTTACAAAGCCTTACAATCCAATTGGACTTTCAAAACCATGCCCCTCTCCCTTTTTTGTTTGCCCAACGTTGGGCCATAAATAATCACAGCTCCCCCTCCCCCTTTTTTAATCACTTGGGTCCTCAAACAAATAGCCCCACAAAAAAAGAGATTATTATTTTTAAGTACGGCCCACTTGTGCTCAATCTTCTCACCCACCTTCTCTCTTTTTTTAAGACCCGCGCCCACTTTTTTATTTATTTAGGGTTCCCAATTGGAAACCTAAACAAATTTCTTCAGGGGCCAAATCTCTTTCGGGGCCATGCTTTTGCACCGCCTGCATTGGAGAAGGCAACTCCTCTCCCCCGATGCGGTTAGGGCTCCACCTGGAACCCCCCGGGATGCCATCACCTGGGACTTTCAGCACTGCCGCACGATGCTTGCTGATGTAGGTTGATGGAGGTGCGAGATCGGTGTCGTGCGGGGCCGGAAGCGACTGGAGATGCCACCTCCTTGGCTGAAGAGGAGGGCGGCGACCGACACAATGAGGTTACGACCGTCGTGTGCTGATCTGGAGGTGCAACGTAACATTGCTAGGGGTGGCAGCGGCGCCGCATGCTATCTGATGTGGGGGTGAGTCTGATGAGGGGGAACTGGAGAGGCTTGCGTGAACTAGAAGATGTACGCCTCTTGGAGAATGCCTGCGTGAACTGGAAGATGTACGTTGCGTGAACTGGAAGATGTGTACCTCTTGGATAATGCTTGCGTGAACTGGAAGATGTGCACCTCTTGAAAGATGCGTGAACTAAAGAGGCCCACGCAAGGCGACGATGGGTGGACGCATGAAGCGGTATGTCGCCTTCGATTTCCTGAATGCACCATCGCTCGAGATATAGGAGGATGCGAGGAGGCGTTGGGCTTTACTGATGAAGATGGGAGGTCGAGGGCATCGCTAGAGGAGCTCGATCAGATGCAGCTTGAAGGGTTGGAGAGGCATTGCCGATGAGAGGCTGCTGGAGGTTGGCAGCAAAGGGAGGAACATCTCGTAGGTCATGGAGGGAGGTGTGGGATAGCTTGTGTGCTTGGATGCGAGAAGCATGGTTCCTTCGAACCCATCACTGTTTCTGATGCCCTGTCGGATGGGCCTATGGGTCTATGGGACGCCGAAGGGTGATCACTTGCTAGGGCTTGCGGGAGCTCCAACCACTAGAAATGATTAGAATGATGGCAAAAATCGATCTAGGGTTTCATCTAAACTCGAACAAGAACTTGATCCAACAATAGACGAATAGAAATGATCTTCAAGAATAAACTGCTCGATAACAGAATCTCAAATAAAGAATATAATGAAAACCTCGAGAATCGAACCCGCTTTGATACCATGTTGGAATCTAAGAAGTGGAAGTATAATTTGATAAACAGAGCGAAAAATATAAAGAAAATTGAAACATTGACACATGGATTTACGTGGAACCCTACTCCCTAAGGAGCAGGATGAAACCACGGGAGAAGGTCTCAAAGGGCCATATGTGTCTATTAAACTTCTCAATGAGTAAGGGGGTGAGGGGCTCCTTATATAGCTCCTCAGACAGACCGAAGTCCCACCGCTCATCCATGTGGGACTAAACATGAGTCCAGGATCTAATTACCTCCTCTATTACATTCTTTAACAAGAACAAAGCCTTGATCTGCTTGCCAAGAACACTCAATGTAGCCATTAATGCTCCCACAATGATTGTCTTACCATTGCTTATCGAGCATCACATCGAACACTATATTTGATGGTACGGATTTATCATGCATACATCTAAAGACAGTTGATCTTTGCTCTAGATTTGAAAATTAATGCCTCTTGATATCTTCTTAGTGACAAATTCTAATATTGACTAACATCATAAAGCAAAAGTTCTCTGTCGGATGTCTCGTGGGATTAGTTGTTTTCTCTCCCGTGCCTTTCTAGGCAGTACAAAGGAATTTGACAGTACAAAGAAATTTGGAATGTACAATATGAGTTCTAACCTACCGCTCAATGAGTATCTTCATCTTCCCCCTCTCAAGATAGCAATACGGTGACGACAATGAGAAGAGTGCCTAGAAGCTTGATCGAAAGGATGACAAAACCCTAATTTTGACTTTGACGTAATCCCTAAATTCACACGACATCACTACACTTACGAAGATGCTCCAATACGCCTTGACTATACAATGATACATCAAGTGTGAACAATAAACCATTTTCATTGTTACATTTACATCTATTCGTGCATATTTGAACTTGTTAAATAAATTACTGTCTATTGTCTATTGCTCACTTGTCTATTGCTCACTGGTACACTTTATTATACATATGACATTTTGAACACCGACTATACGTTGTATACCTTTTGAATATGTACACTAGTACACGTATCCTCATACCAATACACAGTTGTTGGTCTGCTTATTAGTTTATTTAATTTTCATTTGAGACTACGCATTACATCACCACTCTTTTTTTAACTATGAAAATATTTCTGTTCTCTTTAACCATTTAGTTCTAATTCTTTTTTGCTTATATGTTAATCTAACATTTTTATATCATTCACTTGTTTTCTTCTTGGTTATATTTTAAGGCAATTTATCCTATTTGTTCAATGATTTTCTACTGTTCATTTTCATATTTTTAACCTCTCCCTTCCGCTTGTAGAAGGGACCTTAAGCTGGTCATTGAAAGCACAATTTGTAAAACTTCTCCTTTCATCTTATAAGCACATTCAAAAGAGATTTCTTTAAGAAACTCTGCTCTACATTATTGTTTTACGCTCAACTTCCATCATCATCATCTAGTTTCACAACTCACACAGCACTTCTATCATTCTCTTGAGTATATTCGAAGGAGAATTCTTTGAGAATCTCTACTTGATATTGTTATTGTGCTCAACTTCCATATCCTTCTAGTTTACGATATCCTCAATTTGCCTTTCATATTCATATTTCATTACATATTTGAGAAGGCTATAACACATTAATAAGTATCTTTATCCTAGCTACGAGGCATTTCTTTAACGGCTAATCACACAAAACGTCTCCTTTCCTCTCTTGAGTGCATTTAAAGCAGAAATCTTTGAGAAGCTTTGCTCTACATATTATTCTACTAACATAAACATCTAGTTTCACAACTCATATTACACTTCTCTCATTTTGTTGAGTACATTCGGAGGAGAATTCTTTAAGAATATCTGCTCTAAATTGTTGTTCTACTATCCAACTCCCACAGCCTTCTGGTTTGTAACATCCTCTATTTGCTTTACATATCCATATTTCGTTGTATATTTGAGAAGACTATAATCTATTTGTATTTATCTTCATTCTTAGCTAAGAGGCATTTGTTTATAGGCTAATCACACAAAATTTTTCCTCCAATCTCTTGAGTACATTCAAAGGAGTTCTTTGAGAATCTTTGCTCTACATTATTATTTATAGAAAATGAGAATGCATAAGCATATCAGAGATAAAGAAATTGAGTCCCACTCACAGATGACGTGGGAATAAAACTATGGATGTGGTAATTGTACCATGGAGAGATCCAATTACTTGTTTCTAACGCATACTACAACATTCCCCCTTCAACTGGAGCATGCAATGCTCGTCTTGGACAAATATAAATAAATCGCTCACTCATATAATACAAGACACTACAAACAATATCAATTCAATGCATATTATACTGGCTGCCTGTTGAGGATGTTGCTTCTCATGTCGTACTGGTGAGGAAGAATTGAAGGTCTGGAGTGTGGTACATAGTCTCCTTATCGGAGATAGTGTGCTTTACACTGTGTCTATCAGAGTCATTGAAATTGAACATGGTCTCCTTGTCAGAGAACATGTGCTTTGTACTGCACAAAGTCATAGAAATTGAATGAGTCTCGTCATAGGAGAACTCTGGCCTGCAATCGCTCCATCTCTCTGAAGGGTCAAACTGGAGAAAGCTATGGAAACATCCTTGTTGGAGTCCACGGTCGTTGAGATGAAGTCTGAAAAAGAGTCTCTCTAGAGAACATTGAGAAATTGGGTTACTCGAACATGGAGTGTCATGGGTCATTTGCAAATGAAGTGCCTCAAACTAAAGAGTATGGAATCTGGATAATATGAAGAATTGGTTGATCTGAATCTGACATATAAAATCTGATTTTGACTGCAAATTCTGCAAAATACTCACAATTTCTCCCATACTTGTCGGAAAAGATGTCATCGACCATGTAAAAAATATTGAATTCGGGAAATAAAAAAACCAATCTCAATTTTTAAGCCGTCGTCTCTCTTTTTTTTCAGCTTGCTTTTTTAACTCATCATTTATTCTTTACATAAGATTTTTTTGTACTTTCGCCTTCTTCCGAAAAAAATTTCCCTGGGCTTGAGTTCCCCAAGAATCAGGATTCAACAGGGTCTTGTGATAATCCAAAGGAAGTATGTTACAAATTTCCTTTCAGAGATAGGCATGGCGGATTGCAGACCAACCATTACTTCCATGGATCCTAGCATGATGTTATATGACGATACATAGGAGGTGGATAAGATGGGATATATGAAGCTTATTGGGAAGCTCCTCTACATGATTATTATCAGACCGTACATCACCTTTGTTGTGAGCAAAGTTATCCTATCTATGGAGCAACTGAGATAGGCAAACATATATGTAGTTCATATGATTTTGAGGTATCTAAAGTCCTCTCCAGGTACTAGATTGCTTTTTTTGAAAGAAAAAGAGCCTCCACTGTAGAGGTACATGAACCAACTCTCAATAAGCATGTTAGCATGTGCCACCATATTTTCACCATATGCATGCGCATGCCGAAAAATCACACCATTTATGGTGACCCAAACTACCTAACTCTACACTCTGTATTTAGCTCTCTTTTTCTGTGCCACTCCATCCATCCTCGATGAACTCTCATAAATCCGATATTCCATTAATATGCCCTATAAGATTCCTAAATATTGACCAGGCCTCCATCGAGCATTGACATTTGAAGAATAGGTGATATGCATCTTTGACCCCTTCCTAACATCGCGGGCACGTTGGATCAACGCTCGGCACAAATCACGCAAATCGGTCCCTAGTCAAGAGTCTGTCCCTCCCGAGAATCCACAAGAAAACCTTCACGCGTGTTGGGATTTTCCATTTCTGAATCTTCTTGTAGTTTGCTTTGCATCCTCCTGGATCATATGTAACATGGCCCTTCACGGATGTGTATGCCTTCCCAACCGAGAACCGACCATCTTGCTAGCACCAACAATCGTGCCCATATTGGGTCCGGGTACATTCTTAAGCTTTTCCAGCATCACCATCAGCTCCCCCAATCGTTGATCTGATAGCTCAGATCTAAATTGGGGCAAAGGATTATGATCATCCTATACTTCTGAAACAATCATGCCTTGGTTAGTAGTCATCACCATCAATCTTGGGAAACACATTCCTAAAACACCTTCCTCAATCCCGTCATCAACCCAGAAATTGAAATCACGTCCCTCCCCCACCACCAGCCATAGAAATGGATGAATCTCATGTGCTACATCACATATGCCTCTCTAGAAGTATGAAGGCATCGATCCGAGCTCCTCAACCCCCGGAAAGGAACATATGGACCCATAGATTTTGCGAATAACCTTGTAGACCAGATTGCCACAGTCCTCCCTAGATACACCTGATCCACTTGCCAAGTAGGGTGTTGTTCATCTCTTCCAGGATACACACTCCATCGCCCCCGTCCTCAGCTTATGTGATCATTTTCCTATCTACCAAGAGAAACCTTTGGTCCTACCAGATGATGCCTAGAAAACCGTTTTCATCATGCCCTTAAGTCTCTTCCTCACCCCAACAAGACGCAACATTGATGACAGGAAGAAAATTGGAATCACTGAAAGCACCGACTTCAATAAAACCAATCTGCCCCCTCTGGATTGGCAAACAGATTTACAACTTGCTAGCTTCTGTTCCATTCTCTCAATCATTGGAAGCCACTCCGCAGTAGGCATCCTCCCTGCAATCAAAGTAACCCAAAGATACGACATCGGCAAATGACCCCTTGGAGATCGCAGTCAAGCCTCACAACTAACAATTTCCTCCTCCTCCAAGCCAAATAGCATAAATTCTGACTTCTCCTTGTTTAATCGAAGACCTGAAACCTTCCCGAAGATATTAAGGACCATTGAGAAGGCCCTACAACTCATTGGACCTCCTTCCACAAACAATATTATATCATTCGCATACTGAAATATAGGAATCGAGATCTCCTCCTTTGAGCATCCTTTGCATAATCCCCTGTAACCGCACGATCAACCATATCATCAAAGCATCTATAGCCAGCACGAACAGAAGACGGGCCAACAGACACACCTGACGAACACCATGTTGTGGCTAGAAGAAACCTCTCCTTAGATGACCATTGACTAGCACGACACATGAGACAGTCGTGATACACTTCTTCATCCAAGCAACCCACTTATCATGGAAACATCGCATGTACAGAGAGGCCCAACTAAAACACCTATCCACACCGTCGTATGCATTGGAGAAATCCACCTTCCACATCACTCCTTTTGTTTTACGTCTACGCCAATCCGCTACCACTTTGATGCCAGAACTACATCATCCATAAGATGTCTGATTAGGAGGAAAGCACTTCGTGATGGTAAAATAATTTTATTCAGCACCCCCTCAATCTATTTGCCAAGACTTCCTCCACGAGCAAATAAATTGTATTTGATAGGGCAATGGGCATTTAGTTCTCCACTTATGCAGAATTACAAGGTTTAAAAAAGCACGAGGCAGTCTGAGGTGTTTTCTTTGTAATTGAGACGAGGCATAAGCCTCAATTTTTGGAAAAAAATTAAAATTAAAGCAAAATACATTGAAAAAAGTATATAATAATATTAAACTTTGCCAAAAACACATTTAAGAATAACTTAAAACTAGTAAAGATACAATACATAAGCGATAAAGGAATTGAAGTTAAAAAATTAATACTAAACCGACATTATACGGAATATCAAGTTCCAATTCCAACTTCAACGATTCTATATGCGTATTGAACTAAAGTCTAGATTTAATATTAAAGTACAATAGAAACCAGTATTTGAAGTAAAAAAATATTAATACGCCTTGAATCCCAACCATTTGTCTTGTTGGACGTAGTTGGAGAACCATCATATGCATCCCCTCCTGCCATATCATACCCCAAAAATATTTTTTACTAACACTTCTAATTTTATTTGGATATTCATAATAAAATGTAATAATTATTTTACTTCACGTTTTATTTTTCAACCTTGCTTCTTCATATATGTGATAACTATTCTAAGATTTACAACCCATACAACCCAATAACAATATTAAGTTGCAAACTTGAACTAATATAAAATATTTGTTACAATTCAAACTCAAATTTATGCGCAATAGAACTAGTATGTGTAGATGTATAATAAATTGAACATGATGTATACAAGATCATTGAGCTTTTTTTGTTTCAGACGATTTTTTTCTTTTTTTGCATGGATCTATATATATATATATATATAAACGTGCAACTATGCCAGGTTTAACATGGAAACATAAACACAAACATAAAAAAATAATGCTTATGTAAAAAAGGGTCGACTGCAAAGTAAATAATCAAAAAGTAAAAAAAGCCTCCAGCTCGAGGCTTACACCTCCGCCTCGTCTTGACCACCTCGTGCCGCGAATGCCTCAAGCCAGGTCAAGGTATATGCCCCAACCTAAGAACATGAGGCGTACACCTCGAGGCAATTTTGGCACGCCTCGCCTCGAGGCGTACGCCTTTGCACCTCGAGGCACCGCTTTTTAAAACAATGTACAGAAACATCTTTCTTGGGAAGCATGAAATAAGAGATCGGTTCAGTATATCGAAATCAAAGTTTCCTTCCGCAAACTCTGCCATCATCCACATCAGCTCCTATTCAACTAGCTCCTAAAATTCCGTATAGAAGCAGACCATGAAACCGTCCGACCTAGGCACTCATCCGAGTTAAGTATGAACAGAGCCTCACGAACCTCCTGTACACCAAAAGGACTCGTTAACTTCTCCTTGTCATTAGTCGATATGCCATTCATCCCTAAGTCAAGCCACATCGAGGCGATGTGATCTGGCCGTCTGCTCATACCTTTAAAGTATTGCTTCACTGCTCTTGCGATCTCCATCTCCCCTTGTACTTGCAGTCCTCGACCTCTACTATATGAATCATGGTCCTCCTCCTTTTACTATTTTCTACATTATGAAAGAACCTAGTATTCGCATCGTCCTCTTTCTACCACTTCTGCCTTGATCTCTGCCTCCATACAATCTCCTTCTTTCTCTCCTTCTCCTCCATGATATGTTGGACCACCACTCTGGTCAAAATCTCCTCTTCATCCAGTTCTTTAACATCTTCCAATAGATCCAACCTCACCAAATCGTCTTGCTCTATACTCCACCTCAAGATACACCCCTCCTTAGTCACCCTTTTGTACTCCAATAACCTATGACGTAAAGCAAGCAATTTCATCGCAAGTTTCACATTGGTTGATCCCTTTACATTCATGTCCGTTCAGAAAGACACAACCAAGTCTTGAAATCCTTCCTCCAACATCTAACATTGCTCGAATCAGAAGTAAGACGAAGAGCCAAAACCATTGCATGCATCTAAGCATAGCGGTGTGTAATCTGATGTCGATTCCAGGTAGCGAAGTTACCACTGCCAAATTGAATCTCTCTAATGACTTAATCGATAAAAGGAATCTGTCGATCCGTGATCTGAAGGACGAGATCCTCCATGTGTACTTGCAGTTTGATGCGTTGAATGCCTCCAAATTAAGCTCCTCCACCACCTCCGTAAAGAGCTTAGAGCTTGGATCCTGCATGCCTTACCACTAGGTCTATCCCTCGAGTAGAGCATGACATTGAATTCTCTCCCCACAATCCAGACAATCTCTGAAAATCTCTCCCTAGTAACTCGTAATTCATCCCACAAAGTTGCATTCGATGAAGAGCATGAGATGTCATACACCACGGAAACAAGAAGGTGTGATTGATCTACCTTGTTAACTAGGAGCACCGAGATCGAGCGGACCAACTTCACCTCATCAGCCAACTCGAAAATGCTCCCATTATACGCCATCACGATTCCCTTGGAGCTCCCGATCGCCAACACAACAATAAACTCCATGAGTAAGGTGCCATATGTGGAGTTCCATCTCACTGAATCCCATGAATCAATCTTCGTTTCTTGAATACATGCCACATCAATCTTCCATGCATTCAACAAGGATCCGACTGCCAACCTCTTATCAGGTTGGACCAGTCCCCTCACATTCCATGAAGGTCGCTTCATCGTGAGGGGGGGCGTGGGAATAATCCCCACCAAAAAATCCCAACCACATGCGCAACAGTCATCTCGAAGTTCCCCTCTACTTTAGCCAAAATCACCACTTCACCAAGTATAGTCATCTTTTCTTCCTCGTCTTGTGCATCAAACTCCAACCTTTGCCCTTTCTTTGAAACCGCTGCCTCTCGTGACCCCGAGAAATCTTCTTCCTGACCTTCTTCTGCATCGCTGGGTTGCCGCTTGATTCCCTCTCCTCGAATGTACTCCAATCTTGATGTATACTAATCAAGAGCATCCTCATGCTGATGCTTCCTTGAGGAACACCTTATTTGTGAATTGTGGTCTTGCTTCCTAAGACGTTCCGGTTCCTAGCCATCCCCTGTCAATGCCTTTCCGCTCTGCACTGATTAATCCCTCCCCTAATCTTTGTATGACGAGGGATACCAGAAGCTTGTTTGTGCCTTCCCCTCGCGCAATCATTGATAAATAACTTTGAATCACAATAGTTTATTGGACCAACCCGTCCTCGGTGGCACCCTTGGGATTCAACAGACCCTCGTCCTTTTACACAAGGGTTTTATGGAGCTCCCTCGCCAACTTAGGTTCTTGCGACGACATCAGCTCCTCCTCACCATGTTCCCCGCTCAGAATACCCTCTATGATATCAAAAAATTCTTCCGTGTCCGGGATCTCAGACCCGAATCTTGATTCGGAGCTTTGCCGCGTGAAGTGGACGTCATCTGGTAAATGGGTCGAAGTTGAAATCTCCACGTGTCCTATTGAAACATGTTGTGCATCAAAAAATCCCGAACTAATCGGGTCAACAACACATGCATTGCTAATCAGGTATGTTGAGACTTGAGAGAGCCTCTCGCATTGGGTTGATGGGGGCAAATGGTAGCCTTTGTAAACATCGGTTTTAAACAGACCTCTGAAGTAAATGGGTTGTTGAAAGCAGAAGTATTCAGGTTGACCACCATATCCGATTCTCGAACCAAAG